>JAKSZT010024482.1:836891-1112154 GCA_026826555.1 Tolypeutes matacus | reverse complement strand
AGACTTTTCTTTCCCAATTGATTGTACTTGGCATCCTTGTAAAAAAACCAGATGGTCATAAACATGATTGCTGAACATTCAATTTGATTCCATCAGGCCATATGACTTCCTTGTGCCTCTACCATGGTATGTTTTTTGTTTGTTTGTTTGTTTGTTTGTTTGTTTTTACTATGGCTTTGCAGTAATTTTCAAGATTGGGACATGTGAGTCCTCCAAGTTTGTTCTTCTTTTTCAAGATGGATTTGGCTATTTGGTGTTCATTACTCTTCCATATAAGTTTGATGACAGGCTTTTCCATTTCTGTAAAGAAGGCTTTTGAAATTTTGTTCACAATTGCATTGAGTTTCTCAATTGCTTTGGTTAGAATTTATATTTTAATATTTATTCTTCAAATCCATGAATATGTTATATCTTTTCATTTATATCAATCTTTTATTAATTTTAGCAATGTTTTGTAGTTCTTTGTGTAAAAGTCCTTTACATCCTTAGTTAGATTTATTCCTAGATATTTGATTTTCTTATTCACTCTTTTGGGTTCATTTTCTTCATTTCTTTTTTTCATTAAAGATTTATTTATTTATTTTTGTTTGTTTGTTTATTATCACCCTTGATGGCTCCCTCATCTCTCTGCTCACTGTCTGCTCATCTTCCTTAGGAAGCATAGGAATCTAAACATGTGGGGAACTCCCATGTGGGAGCTAATTCCCCATCCACTTGTGTCACTTCTGCTCCCTACTGGTTGCATCATCTGCTGGTTGTGTCATCTATTGGTTATGGTGTTTGCTGGTTGCAGCATCTGCTCATCGTAGCATCTGCTAGTTGTGGCATCTTGCTGGTTGTGGCATCTTTCTGGTGGGACATTTTGCTGGTTGTAATATCTTGCTGGTTGCTGCATTTGCTCATTGTGACATCTTTCTCATTGTGGCATCTGCTTGTTGCAGTGTCTGCTTATTGTAGAGTCCGCTCACTTATTTTAGGAAGAACCATGAATTGAACCTGGGACTTGCCATGTGGGAGGCGAGTGCCAAATTGCTTGAGCCAAATCCACTTCCTTCATTTCTTTTTTTGATTGGTCATTCCTAGTGTATGGAAACACTATTGATTTTGGGTGTTGATCTTGTATCCTGCCAATCAAAATTCATTTATTAACCCTAAAAGTTTTGCTGTGGATTTTCCAGGATTTTCTTTATATAGAATCATGTCATCTTCAAATGGGGAATATTTTTCTTCTTCCTTTTCATTTTGTATTAAAAATAGTGACTGTGGGCATCCTTGTCTTGTTTTTTTATCTTAGAGGGAAAGTATTCAGCCATTGAGTGGGCTGCTTTTTCATCTTCTTGTCAAATTCCTTTGAACCACAAAATTGTTTATGTTTGAGGAGTTCCCATTTATTCACATTTTCTTTCATTGCTCATGGTTTTGATGTAAGGTTTAGGAATCCACTACCTACCACCAGGTCTTCTAGGAGCTTTATGGTTGTAAACTTTACAGTTACATGTTTCATCCATTTTGAATTAATTTTTGTATAAGGTGTGATGTAAGGGTACTTTTTCTTTCTCTTGGCTAGGGATATCCAGTACTCCCAGCACTATTTGTTGAATAGACTGACTGACCCACCTGGGTGGGTTTGACAGCCTTGCAAAAATCACTTGACCATAGATGTGAGGTTCTGATTTTAAACCATCAATTCTATTCCATTGGTCTATGTGTATGTCTTTTTTTAAAATAGTCTTTTTATATTTTTCAAAAGATACATAGATTACATAAATGTAACATAAAAATTGTAAGGATTCCCATATGCCCCAACTCCCACACCTCCCACATCTCCCACAACCTCCCACATAAACATCCTTCATTAGTGTGGAACATCAACTGCAATAGATTTACACATCTTGGGGCTTTGCCACTAAGCATGGACCATAGTTCACATTGTAGACCACAGTCTTTCCCACATAGTTCTGCATGTTATATGATGATATAAAATGGCCAATATCCGTCTTTGCAATGTCACTCAGGATATTTCACAAGTCCTGAAGTCCCTGTATTACAAACTATTTTCCCTTTCCCTGCCCCAAAGTGTCCAGTGGCCACTTGCTCTGCATTAATGTTGTAATTACTTCCATTGTGTGAATCACAATATGTCTATGACAGAATACCAGTAAGTACACTCTAGTCCATAGCTCTTCCCCCAATATGAGATGGTGATGTCCATTCTACCTCCAAGTGAGAGGGGGTTTATATCCCATAGATAAGATAGATGGGATTATCCTGCTTGCAGCTACAGACACGCTCCATTCCTTGGGATGGCTGTTGTCCATCATCATCTCCACACCAGGTGTCCAGGGTGAGTCCATTGAGCTGTAGTTTAGGAGTTGCAGCTCCACTGAGATTCTGGGCCCTGCTGGCACATGGAAAGCCCAAAGACTATATTTTTTGAAGAACACCTACAAACTCCAGCACCACATTTGGTTTGAATAGAAGGGAGAGATGGACCATGTGCAGGGAAGACATATTTGGGTCCAACTCTGTCACTCTCAGGAACAGGGATTGTAAAGTAGGGCCCACTGATAAGGTACCAAACTCTGGGGCTATATGCCCTGATATAAGACCTGGTTGTCTCCAGAGCCCTCAGAAGACCCTCTGTTTTGGGTGATATCCACATTGGAAACCTATGAGGTCCTATTGAGATATGTATAAGTGTTACCTCTGGGATAACCTCCCGACTAACTTTGAAGTGTCTTAGCCATATGAAATCATTTGTCTTTACCTTTTCCCTCTTATTTGAGGTCTTTTTCCAGTTGTATTGTCCATTGGCATTTGTTAGTAATCCCTCATTGCCAGAGAGGCTTATCCACAGGAGTCATGTCCCAATCTGGGAGAAAGGTAATACATTCATATGCTGAGTTTGGCTTAGAGAGAGGCCATATTTGAGCAACAAGGAGACTTTTAGGAGGCAAACCTTAGCACACCCCATAACAATAGGCCAAGTTTCAATTTCAAGAGCCAAGAACCATAATGCTAGTCATGAATAGCAAGAGCCCATCAGTGGATCATCCTCCTTTGCCAGATACTGCCCCTGCACTTAGGGGACTGTTGCTATTCCCTTGTATAATATGGCAGAATTGTTCAGGATTGGAATTCAGTATTCTCTCATTTATTCAGTGATTCTCCACCCACTGTGACCATGCCCCATGAGCATTTGAACAATTTTATGTACCTTTTATGTATGTTCAGGTGAACTTTCTCACATGCAACCTCATCCTTGACACCCCCCAACAAAGATCATTTCCTGCCCTCATTGTACCCCTTCTTTGATCCAAAGCTTCTTTAAAGATGAAGCCAATACCATAGCCAAATACAATTAATAGGAAAATGAAACAATAATGATGTTTAAGTTGGAGAGGTAAAATACATGAAAACATTAAAAAAAACTAAAAATTAAATTAAATTAAAGGATTGGGTTATTCAAAAAATGAGAAATATAGTTTACAAAAATTTAAAAAAAAAAATATATATATATACTTTTTGACTTTTATCACTGCAATATCTGATGTCCAGTCTGTACTGTGGCACGTTCCCCCTCTCACTCCTCCAGTGTCTCACTATTTTTCATTTAATTTTCAAAGAAGTTTTAGGTCACAGCAAAGTCCCACACAGAATACAAGACACTATCATATACCCAAACTCCTCCACCTTTCCTCACCCCATATTAAAAGCTTTTTGTATGTATACCATAGCTGATATACAGATAGTGAAACATAGCTACTACACATTGTCAATTGTTTGCAGTATGGTTAATATTTTAGATCATACAATTTTATAAATTTTGATGTTATTTACCATGACTGGTGTCCACTTATGTAAGGTTTTGAAAAACATTTCCACTGACTATTAATACCCCCTCTTTGATCTATTCTGTTCCACAGTCCTGATCTCCCTGGGGTCCATGACGACCCCCTGGCTTGACTCATTGGATGAGAAGATCCATATTTACATGCAACAAGAAGTCTTGACACAGTGGTTTGTCCTCCACAATTAGGAACCTCCCTTGCTATTAAGAGATGCCCACCTGTCTATTTCTGAGCAAATCAGTCCTGCCAAAGATGGGAGTCCATCTCCTTCCCCTCATTGTGTGAGTTTCTACCCATTGATACAAGACATTATAATAGGATGAAGCCTCGCACACTCATTAGAAGCCTGCTTCCATTGTGTCCGATCCCAAATGTCCCCCAAACCAACACCCAAAAGCAGTGACACTTTCTTGTCATATAGCCATAAGAACATTCCCACCTCTGTATTTTCAACCTCATACCAACAAATCCCAAGTGTTCACCTTGTCCCTCTCCCATCTCTACCCTCGGTATCCTGGGTATTTTAACCCACCCTTCTCAATCTACCCACCTGTCAACCATGCCCCAGCCAACCCAATATATCACAACCCTTCAGTCCTATCCTTTCAATAGACAACTACTCTATCACTTTGCCATAGATTACATCCCTATGGGTTGTTAGCTCACTGCTTTCTCTTCTCCTTCTATTTCTTTTATACCCATCTTTCAGAAAATAGTTCTCAGAAACTGCTCAAATTCCTTAATTCATATAAGTGAGGTCATGCACTGTTCATCCTTCAATGTCTGGCTTGCTTCACTCAACATAAGGTCTTCCAGATACATCCATGTTATCTCATGTGTTAGCACTTTGTTCCTTCCTACAGCTGAGTAATATTCCATTGTATGTATGTAACACATTTTGTTTATTCATTTAGCTGTTGATGGGCTTCTGGGTTGATTCCAACTTTTGGCAATAGTGAACAATGCCACTCTGAACATTGGTGTGCATATATCTGTTCGTGTCTTTGCTTTTAGTTCTTCTGGGTATATACCCAGCAGTGGAATTGCTGGATCATATGGAAGATCTGTAGCTACATTTTTAAGGAAACACCAAACTGCCCTCCACAGTGGCTGGATCATTCCACAATCCCACCAACAGTGGATAAGCATCCTAATTCCTCTACATACTCTCCAGCACTCATATTCTGCTGTTTTTTAATAACCACCATTCTAATGGGTGGAATATGGTATCTCATTGTTTGATTTGCATTTCTATAATAGCTCGAGATGTTGAGCATTTTTTTCATTTGCTTTTTAGCCATTTGTATTTCTTCCTTACAGAAATGTCTTTTCAGGTCACTTGCCCATTTTTTTAAATGAGTTGCTAGTCTTTTTATTTTTGAATTGCAGGATTTCTTTTTATATGTAGGATATGAGGATCCTATCAGATATGTGTTTGCCAAATAATTTCTCCCTTTGTGTAGGCAGCTTTTTATTTTCTTGATAATGTTTTTTGATGTGCAAAAAATTTTAATTTTGAGGATATGCCATTTATGTATGTTTTCTTTTGCTGCTCGTGCTTTGGATGTGAAGTTCATGAAACCATTTCCTCTTTGTCCTGAGCATTGGAAAATTTGATAATTACATGTCTTAGAGTAGGCCTGTTGGGATTTATAGAATTTGTTGTTGGCTGTGCTTCCTGGACATGTGCATCCATCTTCCTCAATAAGTTTTGGAAATTATCAGCCATTATTTCCTTCAACACTCCTTCTGTTCCTTTCCCTTCTCTTTTCCTTCTGGGATGCCTAGAATATTTGTTTGTGCATTTTGTGTTGTTGCTTAAATCCCTAAGTTCCTGCTCATTTTTTCTACTTTTTTTATCTGTCTGTTCTACAATCTGTTTGATTTCAGATGTACTCTCTTCCACATAACTAATTCTTTCTTCTGCCTTTTAAAATCTCCTGTTATATGAATCCAGTGTCTTTTTGAATTCTTGGATTGTATCATTCATCACTATCATATCTGTTATCTTTTTATGTATGTTTACACATTCTTCTGTATATTCTCCCAGTGTCTTCTTAATGTCCTTAATCTCTTCCTTCACTTCATTAACTTTGTCCATGCTATTTATTTGGAGATCTTTGATTAGTTGTTCAATGTTCTGCATCTCTTTCTGGGTTTTAGTTTGTTCATTGGAATGGTCCGTGTTTTCCTGTTTCTCAGCATGGTTTTTAAATTTTTGTTGCCCTCTGGTCATCATTTTATCTTGATGGATTTATTCAGTTGATTAGCTTCTCTCATTGCTCTAGAGTTTTATTTATGTGGTCTTTTTGTGTGTGTGTTGTTTTTTTTTTTTTTTTTTTTTTTTACACTTTGTACTTCTTCTTCTATTTCCTTGCTTTTTTCTATGTTCCCATGAAGGAAAAGGATTAGGGCCAGAGGAATCAAAAGAGATAAGAAAGGAAAAGGATGCTAGTAATATTGATAAAAGTTACAAGAGAGGCTGTATCAGACTTAGTAAAATAAATATTTAACTCATGTAGGCAGTGTAGAGTAATAGGGGGAAAAAGTGGAGTACCTATAATGAAATGGGAAACCAAGTAAGAAAATATATAGAATGACTTAAAAGGCCAGAATGATGAGGAGAGAGGGAAAGAGTAAAGAAAGGGCTGAAAGAAAAAAAGTTAATTTAATAGAAAAACAAAACAAAATTGACAAAATAGAAATTGACACCCATAGTTGAGGAGTAATGAAAAGAGGTGGAAGGTAAGAGCCATAAAAGAAAGCAGAAGGTGGAAAGATGAAGGAAGTAAAAGAGATAGCATTGGTAGACAAAATCATTATACACAGAGAATGGAAAATCAAGGAAGAAGAAACACAGCAAAGAAGAAACATGCTAGCAACACCTAATTTAAAAAAAAAATGGTGGGGGGGAGAAAAGAGAAAAGAAAAGCAAGAAACAAACAAACAAAGAAAAACCAAACAAACACACAAGTTTCCAGTCAAACAAAGCTAATGAAGAACAGCGTTCCTTCTTGGGCCCTTTTGGAGCCTCTCAGCCTGTGTTCACCAATCATTTACTCTACAGCCTTCTCTGTGAAGGTTTTGAGGCAGATTTTAATGATTAAATCAAGATTAAAAAAATTATTTTGGAAGAAATAAGGGAGCTAAAAGAAGACCTCTTTTGGACCACCACCTCCACCAAGGAGACCCTAAATAGGCTCATGTAAACTTATCAAACACATCCCCCTGCCTGATCCCCCCAGGGGAGCCAAGACACTGATAAGCAGTGTGGAACTATAAAATTGGCTGGCTACCCCCCTTCATGAGCCAAACCTCTGTGTCCCCGGGCTGTTAGGTAATCAGGTTTCCTCAGCACATTCACCTCTCTCCCCAGCCCGGCACCTCTTCTAGGTGACTGGTTTGCTCCCAGAAAGCTGCAAGGGTGTCCAGGCAGCCAAACCCACAGGAAAAAAAAAAAACCTCTCACACTTTGCCAGGACCCTTCCACCCTCAGAGAGTGCTCACTCTCACCTGGTTGCCGGGAGGGTGGGGATTAGCCTTCTGCATCCACAATTTCCAGCTAGGGAAAAAATATCACAATTTTATATTGAGAAGTCTACCACCCTGTCTAAGTCCCTCCAGGCCGATGTCCCCAAGGTTCTCCCTCTGCAGGCTCCCATGACAGATCACTCAGTCAGGATCTTGTCCCCAATCAACTATCTTTTGTGAAAGAAATGGTGAGTGCCCACCTAAATCGAAGCAATTTTCCAGTTGTTTCCTATGTGTATGTGTTTATGCCAGTACCATGCTGTTTTCACAAACTGTAGCTAGGTAATATGATTTAAAGCCTGGAAGTAAGAATACTCCTTCCTTTTTTTTTTAAGATTATTTATTTCTCCCCCTGCCCCCCCATTGTTGTGCTCACTGTCTGCTCTCTGTGCCTGTTCATTGAGTGCTCTCTATGTCTGCTCATCTTCTTTTAGGAGGCACTGGAAACCGAACCCATGACCTCCCATGAGGGAGGAAGACATACAATCACTTGAGCCACATCTGCCCACTGCTTGTTGTGTCACTCATTGTATTTCATTGTTGTCTCCTCATAGTATCATCTCATTTCATTAACTCACCATGAAAACCCCTTACATAAGCTCATTGTCTTGGTTGTCTTTTTTAGGCAGCATCAGGAAATGAACCCATGACCTTCTATGTGGTAGGCAGGCACCCAAATGCTTGAGCTACATCTTCTCCAATTCTTCCTTTTAAAGATATTTCTGGCTATTTGGGGTCCCTTACTCTTCCAAATATATCTCATAATTGTGTTTTGCATTTCTTTAAAATGTTTATGTATTTATTTAATTGATGTTTTTATTGAGATAACTGTAGATTCACACATTGATACATAGAAATACAAAGGGATCCCATGTACACTTAACCAGTTTTCTGCAGTGGAAAGTGTGATGGTTTGAAGCAATATTTGCCTGAGAAAAACATATTCTTAAATTTAATCCATTCCTGTGGATGTGGACTCATTACAAGTAGGGCTTTTTAAGCAGACTAGTTCAAAAGGTGTTACCCCACCTCAATCTGAATGAGTCTTAATCCTCTTACTTGAGTCTTTTATAAAATAATGAAATTAGGAGAAAAATAATGAGAAAGGCATGGAGGCAAGAAACTGAAAATAGTGAAACCTGGAAGAGAAGGGAGAGACCAGCAGATGCCACCATGTACCTTGCCTTGTGGCTGAAGAGCTAAGGGTCAATGGCAGTCAGCCTTTGGGAATAAAATGTTGCCTTGATGACATTTTGATTTTGACATTTTATCAACTTCAAAGTGCAAGCTAATAAATTTCCATTGTTAAAGCCAATCCATTTTATGGTGCCCATTTTCAGCAGCCTAGGAAACTGAAACTGATTTTGGTACCAGGAGAATGGGGTGCTCCTGTTGCAAAAACCAAAAATGTGGAAATGGCTTTGGTATTTGTTATACATAGTGGCTGGGAGAATTGTGATCTGTTTAATAGAAAAAGCTTAGATTACTTTGAAGAGATTGTTGGTGGAAATATGGATGCTAAAGGTACCTCTAATGAGGCCTTAGACAGAAATGATGAATGCATTATTGGAAACTGGATGACAGGTGACCCTTGTTTTAAAGTGGCAGGGCAATTGTAAAAATTGAGTTTTGATGTGAGATGAAAGAAAAGAGCTTGGATATTTAGCCAAGATTTCCAAGCTAAGAATGGAAAGTGTAGACTAGTCTCTTCTTGCAACTTATAGGAAAACGTGACAGGAAAGGAATAAGCTGAGAATTGAACTCACAGGCACAAAGTAACCAGAAATTGGTGGTTTGGATAATTCTGAGCTTCAGGAATAGTGTCCCCAGAGAATACTGCCCCATGTGACTGTTTAACTGAACATGGATCCAGGCAATCGTTCTAATGCAAGTCAGGATTTTAGGTTCAGTTACCCAAGAAGGGTCTGTGGAAAGTCCCATTGTCTAATGGATTAGACACCTGTGTACTATATGCAAAACCAACATAGTTTTTGGTGAGATCTATATGAATACAGACACATCCAGCCTGAAATAAAAGGAAAAGAAAAGGTACAGATAGAAAGAAAAATCCTTTTTAACATTAATTTTCATTTCTCTGGGATAAATGTCCAGGAATACAAATGCTGGGTCATATGGTACCTGCACGTTTACTTTTAAAAGAAACTGCCAAACTGCTTTTCAGAGTGGCAGTACATTTTGAATTGGTACAATGCAATTGACACAAAAGAATGTATGAGTGAACCAGTTTCTCTGTGTCTTTGGAAGAATTTGGTGTTGTCACTATTTTTTATTTTAGTTATTCTCTTAGGTATTGTGGCAGATTGATATTATTTATGAATTCCAAAAAGAGATATTATGTTTGTAAACTGGTCTGTTCTATTGTGCATGAAACCCTTTGATTTAAATTCAAAGGCTTTACATTTACTTGAATAAATCATGATTAGCGCTTTGATTTGACCACATCATTAGGGCATGCAGGGTTGAGTCCTTGCCCCTTTCATGGTTATATAAATGAATGCTAAGTCAAGAAGACCGAATATATACACAGAAGAATTGAGAAAGCTTCAGAGGCATGGAAGAGAAAAGAAATTGACAGCTTTGATCCTGTGGCCTTGGGAAGAGAGATCAGCCATTCACCTGGTAGTTTTTAGTTAACTTGTGAAGAGAACAGAGCAACTGAGCCCAGAAGGAAATGAACCTTTCATCCTAAGCTAAAATTAGAAGAACCGGGGCCCATGGAGCCTTAAAAGGAAAGAGTAAGGCTGAACACTTGCAGATATCAGGAGCCATCTTGCTTCATCATGTGATAACAGAGACTTGATGAAAAAGTACCTCTTATGGTACCTTGAGGTGAATCCTTTAGTGCCTTTTAACTGATAGCTTCTAGCCCAAATAAATATCTTTTACTAAAACAAACAGATTTCTGGTGCTTTGTGTCATTACCCCTTTGGCTGGGTAATACAGAATTTGGTACTGAGAATGCAGTGGTGCTTTTGCCATTACCAAAATGCTGGAACAGTTTTATAAATGAGTAAGGGGTAATTTTTGGCAGAATTGTGAGATGCTTGAAGGAAAAGGCCTAGATGATCTTGAAGAGACTGTTGGTAGGAATATGGACACTAATGAGACTTTTGATGGGTTCTTAGAACTAAGTGCTGAATCTGTTATTTGAAATTGGAGTAAAGGTGATCCATGTTTTAAAGTTGCAGAGAACTGAGCAAAATTGACTCCCAATGTTATATGGAAGGCAGAATTTGAAAATGACGAACCTGTACATTTAGCTGAAGAGCTTTCCAAACTAAACTTGGAGAGTGTGATTTGACTCCTGTAATGGTTAGGCTAATGTGTCAAATCATCCAAATAAATGTGCCCAGTTGTTTGGCCCAGAAAGTACTGGGATAATTGTAATACAAGGACATTTATGGACTTTAGCCTTCAGTGAGTTTACTGCAGAGATAGCTGATTACATCTACAATCAACTAGGGGGATTACCATCAGAAATGAGTGATGTTTTATCTGATCAGTTGAATGTCTTAAAGAGTAACTGGTTTCAGCATTCAGAGAGAATGTTCCAGCTTGTCTTTGTACAGCCAACATATTGTGGGAACCTCCTTGGACCTTCTTCAGAGCCTCTGGTTTGCAGCTTGCCTGCTAAATCTGGACTTGTGCATCTCCATGATCATATGACAAAATTTTATAAAATCTCATACTATTTACAGATATCACTTGTTGATTCTGTTTCCCTAGTGACCCCTGACTTATACAGCTTGGTACCAGGAGTGGTATCAAGAATCTTAAATATGGGATTTCTGAAGTGGTTTTTGGGAGTTGTGATATTGGTTCTAGAATCTAATTGAAATTAAGGTCACTAAAGACTTCCTTTACAACAATGAAGAGGACAATAACAGTCAGTGCCATGATTTGGCAATGGAGATATGCAAAATATCATCACTGGATTCCCCTACTCCCATGCTTATAAGAGACAAGGATCTGAGTGAGAGTGTTTTTAATAACTTAAAAGATTTTTGTGAAGTCAAAAGTTACTATGATGATGGCTGGCTGCTCCTAGATACTTTAAATACAGTTACAAGTAAGGGATGAGTTAAAGGCTTCAAATTTGCATCTTAAACACTGCCTGAATGATGTGAGAGTTTCTATGTGTGCTTTGAAAGAAAATCTTGTTTCATTTAGCCACAGGATTGAGATCTCTGAAAACCAGCCTCAGACTCTCATTGTATGAGTAGCAGAGATACAAAGGAAAGTAAAATCTCAACCTCACAGGGTGTCTGCTGTTAAAATGAAGGCACTGATTGGAAAGCAGTAGAACCTTGAGTATTGGAATGGAGACATATGGTTTGATGATGATATTTGTGGGGACGTTGAAACCCTAAATTCTGCTGAGATTTTGCCAGATAAACCTGATTGTCTGCCCTGTTGAAACCACACAATGTCAACCTTGTATCACCCAGCCTTTAGCCTGCCACAGGGAATCTTCTAGCCCTGAAGTAAGTACCAGCCAAACTAAACTCTGCACTGCCAAGCTTCTGGCCTGCCCCAGGAACACTGGACCTCGTCTCAGCCCTGAGGAACATTAAAACCAAACTCCAGCATCACTGGCCAACCTCTACCCTGTTCTGAGAAATCTGCCTTCTAATGCCTGCCTGAAGAGATTAATCCTGTCCTACCAGATCAAAATGCAAAGGAATGCCCTGAGATCAGTAGCTTGCAAGGCATTTCTAATCCTTCTCCTTATCCACTCCCACCACCCGTCTTCTCTTTGAGAGCTATTACTAGAATAATACCACAACAAATCCCCAAAAACAAAATACAAGGTGTTACCCATGAGGAAATCTGTTACACTTTAAAAGAACTGCATGAGTTTTCCAAATTATATAGACAGAAATTGGGGGAATATGCGTGGGAATGGGTACTAAGTGTGTGGGATAATGGTGGAAGGAATATAAAGTTGTACGAGTGTGAATTTATTGATAAATAAATTGACTAAGCAGAAATTCTGGATTCAATGCTGTAGCTCAAGGGGGTGGAGAGGGCTCTAACAGTTTGTTCAAGTGGCTGACTGAAACAGAGCAAAAGATGGCTTAGCAGGTCTGATGTTAAGATATCTTATTTGCCCTGGTATGCAGTAGAAGAGGGAATTCAAAGGCTCAGAGAGATTGGAATGCTAGAAAATATTTACCATTTAAGACCTGCCTACCTACCCCAGGTATGTCCAGAGGACACACCTTTAATAAGGACTGTGAGGAATAAATTTTTAAGACTAAGTCCATCTTCCCTGAAGAACTCTGTGGCTCCTCTTCTCTGTAGTCCAGATATTATTCTAGGGACTGCTATAATTGAACAAGAATTATTAAATGTCATGGGGATGATCAGGTGTCAGGCTGGTAATAGTCAAGTATCAACAGTTAATCGCCGAAGACAAGGTGGATGCAGCCACCGCAATGAAAGTCAGACTCAAAGTAGCAATTAAAATACTCTGAGACACATAGAGTTATGACACTGGCTAATAGATCATGGGGGACCTGGAAGTGAATCACATTGACAGTCTACTAGATTCCTTCAGATCTGTATAAGCAGAAGAGTTCTAGGTTGAGTAAACAAAATCCTAAGTTGAATTACAGACATAGAGAATCATGGCCCCTTAATTGATTCCCAGACTTGAGACAGTTTACAGACCCAGAGTTCCTTGAATATGAAGAAGGCCAGGTCCCCTTCGGGAAGGATCCTGTTATGCTGCCAAAAATTTATACTGTTATTCTTTCTCCTAACTTTCCCCAAGAAGACCTATGGCTTTTTACCAGAGTAATGTGCATTGGGAAAAAGGAAATGATCAAACATTTTGGGGGTTATTAAGCACTGGTTCAGAAGTGACATTAATTCCAGGGTTCCCAAAACATCACAGTGGTCCACCATTCAGGGTAGCAGCTTACAGTGGTTGAGTGATTGATGGAGTTTTAGCTCAGGTCCACTTCACAGTGTGTCCTGTGTGTCCCAAGACCCATTCTGTGGTCACCAGTTCCAGGATCCATAATTGGAACAGACATCTTCAGTAACTGGCATAATCCCACAACTGATCTCTGACTTGTGGAATGAGGGCTATTATGGAGGGAAAGGACAAATAGAAGCCACTAGAACTGCCCCTTCCTAGCAAAATACTAAATTGAAAGCAAGATCAGGACAGCAGCAAGATGGTGTCAACTTAAGTGGGCACTCATGATATCTCTTGCAAAAAAATGGCTGAGAAGGGGCAAGATCCTGCTTAAGTGATCTGTTTTGGGAACCCACAGAGCATGTGGCTTCAGGGCAATGACCTGGATGGAACTAGGCAAAGAGATAAAAAGCTCATGTGAAAACCAAGAATTTTTCACCCTGGTGGCTGGATGTGGCAAGTGGCTAAGTCTCACCATCAAGCATTCTCTGAGAATAAGAAGATTCTGGTGAAGGGTGCAACAGGGTTTTATTTCCGTTGGTTTAGTTACCCAGACTCCTAATGAACTTTAAGGAGCACACCATCTGTCAAGGGGTGGCCCTGGGAAGAGTGGGAGAGGCAAATCTGCCTAGGCAGCCTGATTTACCTAGCCAACCTCAGAAAGAGGAAATTGGGCTGGTAGAGCGTGGAGTCAGGTAATTGACTATTCCTGTGCTGAAAATTATCAAAATTCCAACTCCCATAATGTAGGCAGGCGGTAGGAAGTACTTAATAACCTTCCAAAGGCCTATTTAGGGCCCCTGGGAAGAGGAAAAGTTCTGGAAGAAAGTTGAGAGTCATTTCTCTGTGGTGAGTTTGGATATGAGGGTTCCATTTGAATTTCAGAAGGGAACTCAACTTGACCAGGAGAAGTGATGGAGGTTCTGATCACAGTTTATTGCATCTTGCTGTGCTGGAAGAAAAATCAATGAGAAAAGAAAGGGAGCAGAGACAGACAGGCTCAAAATCAGCAGGAATCTACCCAACTGCAGAGTCAAACCTTCCTTAGGTAAACTTACTGGATACCTCTCTAGCTAACTAAACCAGTGAGAAAGCTTAGCTCAGTGGAGGTGTCTCTGCTTTGGATATATGAGTTCCCTGTTTTAATTCCCAGCTCTCCTTAGAATAGTGATCCACTGGATTATCAAACATCCAGCTGATACTTTAGGACAGGGGCACATAGATAGTATTTTTGTATTATCTTCTCTTGGTTCTCTTACTTGTTTTATTTTTAAAAATTAACTTACTTTACCCATTTAAACCCAATTCAAAACCTGCAGAGGGAAGGCTGCAGGAAAATTGATTGAACACTGGCAGCCTGAGAAGCTCCTCAAGGGCCTAAGCGGGAAGGCTGTTTTTCCTAAGTTTTTGATTGCTTGCTTGCTTGAGTGTTTATTTTTTTATTCTTTTTCACCCTCATTCTCCCCTGCCCATTTTTTAAAATTAGGTGTTGCTATCTTGTTTCTTGTTTGCTTGTTTCCCCCTCTTTTTTTTTTCTTGTTTTTTTTTTTTTGGCATATCAATTTTGTCTACTGATGATATTTCTTTTCCTTCTTTCATCTTCCTTTCTAATGCTTTCTGTTTTTGTTCTTACATTCCACCTCTCTTTGCTTAGTATTCATTTTTTCTTTTTTATAAATTTCTATCTCCTCTATTATCTATTTTCTTACTTTTTAAAAAAATCTTTTTTGCATATTGTCTTTTCTCTTTCCCTCACTTCCTATCATTCTGTCCTTTTAAATCATTCTAGATATTTTTCTCTATTTTGTTTTTCATTTCACTATTTGTATCCCACTTCTTTATTGTTATTCCTCTGCACTTCTTACATGAGTTAATTATTCATTTTTCTAGTTCTTATAGTTACTCTTTTACATTATACTATGTGAGTATTATTACTATTATCATTTTTCTCTTCTTACCTCTTTCCTGTTCCCTGGCCCTAATCTTTTTCTTTCAAGGGAATACAGACAACAGGAAGGATATAGAATAAGAAAAACAAAGTGTCAAGTGAAAACTTATCACATACACAGAAATGGCAACTAAATAAAACCCTAAAGTAAAGAGAGAAACTAATCAATTGAATAAATACATCAAGATAAAGAGACGCCTAAACACAAACAAAAAAAATTATAAAGCATACTAAGATACAGGAAGACATGGAGCAGTCCAATGAATAAACTAAAAACAGAAGGAGATGTAGAACATGGAACAACTAATCAGAAATTTGCAAACAAATATCATGAGCCAACTTAATGAAGTGCAGGAAGAGATTAAGTATATTAAGAAAACACTGAGAGAACATTCTGAAGAAATTGTAAACATACATAAAAAGGTTATGGATATAATGATGATAAAAGGCACAATCAAATAAATTATAAAGACACTATAAGCACATAACAGCAGATTTGAAATGGCAGAGGAAAGAATTAGTCATGTGGAAGACAGTACATCTGAAATCAAAGAGACCATTAAAAAAATAGATGAAAAGATAGAAAAGATCCAGCAGGGACTTAAGATATGAATGACAACATGAAACACATAAACATATGCATTATATACATCAAAGAAGGAGAAGAGAAGGGAAATGGGAAAGAAGGTGTGTTGGAGGAAATTATAGCTGAAAACTCCCCAACCCTATTGAGGGAGATGAATGTACATGTCCAGGAAGGGCAGGATATCCCAAACAATATTAATCCCAACAAGTATATCCAAGACTTATACATGTCAATTTGTCCAATTCTCAAGATAAAGAGAGAATACTGAAAGCAGCAAGAGAATAGAGAACTGTCACATACAAGGGAAGCTTTATTAGCCCATGTGCTGCTTTCTCACTTGAAACCATAGAGGCAAGAAAGCAGTGGTATGACCTAGTGAATGTGCTAAAAGAAAGAAAAACTTCCAGCCAAGAATTCTTTATACAGCAAAGCTAGCATTCAAAAATTATGGATAATTCAAAATATTCAGAGCTGAACAGAAATTAAGGGAGTATACCAATAAGAAACCTGCCCTTCATGAAATACTAAAGGGAGTGCTGCCAGTTGAAATGAAAAACAAGACGGAGAGAGTTGGAGGATAGTGTAAGAAAAAATAAAAATAGAGAAATAAAAAAAATCTGGCATACATAAATCAAAAGAAAAATTGGCTAATGTAAGTAATTTCTCAAGAGTAATAACACTGAGTGTTAATGGATTAAATTCACCATTCAAGAGACACAGATTGGCAGAATGCACACACAAATATGACCCATTTATATGCTGTCTACAAGAAACCCATTTTAGACACAGAGATTCAAGGAGACTGAAGGTGAATGATTACAAAATAATTTTACAAGCAAACAACAAATTAAAAAAGGCAGGAGTACCCATACTACAATCAGACAAAATAGAGTATAATAGCAAAATTTTTTTAAAAGACAAAGATGGACACAATATAATAGTAAAAGGGGTAGTCTTTCAAGAAGAAAGAAAAATCAAATTTTTTCACTTAACCAGGGCACCTCACAATACACGAGGCAAACACTGGAAATAATAAGTGGAGAAAAAGATGCCTCTGCAATTATAGTGGGATCTTTAATACATCATCACCACCATTAGAAAGAATGCATCAACAAAGAATCAATAAAGAAACAAATACTTTGAAAGACACTTTTGAGGATCTGGACCTAAGAGATATATAAATAACACTACACCCAAATACAGTTGGATATAATTTCTTCTAAAAAGCACATGGATCATTCTCCAATATAAACAACATGTTAGGCCACAGAACAAAAAGCAAAGAATTCAGAAAGATTGAAATTTTCAAAGGAATATTTCTGACCACAATGGAATGAAGCTGGAAATCAATAAGTGCCAGAGAACCAGATTCGGAACAAAGATATGGAAGTTAAACAACACATTCTTAGACAAACAGTTCATCAAGGAGGAAATTACAATAGAAATCAGTAAATACCTTGAAATTAATAAAAATGATAACAGCATATCAAAATCTATGGGATACAGCAAAAGCTGTTGTGAAAGGGAAATTCATAGCCATAAATGCATGTATCAAAAACTAGAAAGAGCTAAAATTGAAGAGTGAACTGCACACCAGAGGAATTAAAAGAAGAAGGAAAAAGAAAAAAAATAACCCCAAAGAAGTAGAAAGAAGGAAATAACAAAAGTTAGAGCAGAACTACATGAAATAGAATATAAAGCACTAGAAAAAGTAAACAAAACCAAAAGGTGATTCTGCCAGAAGATCAATAAAATTGACAAATCCTTAGCAAGATTAACAAGGAAAAATGCAGGAATATTTAAACACACAAAGGAAAAAACAAAGAAGGGGATATTGCCACTGTCACCACAGAAATAAAGATTATCATAAAAGGATATTTGACAAATTACATGTCCACAAAAAGGATAATTTAGAGGAAATGGACAAATGCCTGGGAATACAGAAGAAGCCTACATTCATGAAAGAAGAAATTGATTAACTCAACAGATCAATCCCAAGTAACGAGATTGAATTAGTTATCAACCCCCCCCCCAACTAGAAGAAGCAAGGACCAGATGTTGTCACAGCTGAATTCTACCAAACATTCCAGAAAGAACTAACACAAATCCTTCTTTAACTCTTCAAAAAATAGATGGAGATGGAATATTTCCTAACTCATTCTATGATGCCAAATTTACCCTAATACCAAAGCCAAAGACACCACAAGAAAGGAAAATTACAGACCCATGTCTCTAATGATCCTAGATGATAAATTCTTCAACAAAAATACTTGATAATCGTATTCAACAACACATCAAATGAATTATAAAGCATGATTATTTGGTTTCATCTCTGGTATGCAAGGATGTTTCAACATAAGAAAATCAATCAATGTAATCCAACACATTGAAAGAAAATATCATATGATCATTTTATAGATGCAGAAAAAAGCATTCAACAAAATACAGCACTCTTTCCTCATTTAAAAAAAACAATACAAAGAAAAGAAATAGAAGGAAACTTTATCAACATAACAAAGGGTATACATGAAACAGCCACAGCTAACATCACATACAATGGTGAAATGCTAAAAGCTTTCCCACTAAGACTGGGAACACGACAGGATGGCCAATATCACGCCTTTTATTTAACATAAAGTTAGAAGTACCTGCTCAAGCACTTAAGAAAGAAAAAGATATAAAAGTCATCCAAATTGGAAAGGAAGAAGTAAAAATTTCAATATTTACAGAAAACATGATCGTGTCCATGAAAGCCCTGAGAAATCTGCAACAAAGCTTCTAGAGTATATAAAGAAGTTCAATAAAGTCACAGGTTATTACAAAGAGGCAGAAAAATCAGAAGCAGTTCTGTACACCAATAATTAGCAATATGAGGAGGAAATCAAGAAAAAAATACCATTTACGGTAGTAAATAAAAGAATCAAATACCTAGTAATAAATTCAACTAAAACTGTAAATGACTTATATACAGAAAACTACACAACACTGTTAAAGGAAATCAAAGAAGACTTAAATAAATGGAAAAATTCTTCCTGCTCATGGATGGGAAGATTAAACATCGTTAAGATTTCTATCCTACTCAAACTAATCTACAGATTAAATGCAATCCCAATGAATATCAACACAGCATATTTTACCAAATTGGAAAACTAACTATGAAATTTATTTCAAAGGGCAAGAGGCTTCAAATAACCAGACATATTGAAAAAGAAAAATGAAACTGAAGGAATTACACTACCTTACTTGAAACCATAATACAAAACTACACTGGCCAAAACTGCATGGTCTATGGTTGGTGGCAAGGCTCCAGGATGTGTAAGTTCATTGAGGGTGGTGGGCCACACTTGTGGAAGATGTTTGTGTGGGATGTGGTGGGAGGTGTGGGAGGTGGGCAACATGGGAATCCCAGTGGGTTTCATGTAATATTTTGGGTAATCTAAGCACCTCTTAAAATATATGTATATATATAAATAACATTTTTTTTAACAAATACACATATATGCATATATATTTATATATCATTTTGCAAATGTTTGTATGTATTGTGAGAATTTTGATTTTTACCCACAATAAAAATAAATTAAAAAAAAAAAAACTGCATGGTATTAACACAAGGATAGACATACCAAACAATGGAATTGAATTGAAAGTTTTGATATAGAGCCTTGCATGTACAGTCACCTGATATTTGACAATGCCATAAAGCCCACTAAATTGGGAAAGAATGACCTCTACAACAAATGGTGCTTGGAGATGTGGATACCAATATTCAAAAGAAAGACATAGGAACATCATCTCACAGCTTATTCAAAAATCAATACAAGATGGATCAAAGATCTAAATAGAAGAGCCAAAATGATAAAGACCCTGGAAGATAAGGTAGGGAAGCATCTACAGGACCTTGCAATAGGAAATGTTTTCATGAACTTCACACCCAAACATGAGGATTGAAAGGAATAAAACAGATAAATGGGACCTCCACAAAATTAAAAGCTTTTGCACCCCAAAAAAGTCTGTCAAGAAAGTGAAAAGACAGCTTACCCATTGGAAGAAAATGTTTGGTAAACATATATCTGATGGGAGCCTAACATCCAGCAAATATAAAGAAAACCTCCATTTCAAAAATAGAAAGTCAAACAACCCATTTAAAAAATGGGGAAGTGATTTGAACAGACACTTCTCCAAAGAAGAAATACAAATGAATAAAAAACATTGAAAAGATGCTCAACATCACTAGCTATTACAGAAATACATACAAATACTACAGTTAGATATCATCTTATACCCATTGGACTGGAGGCCATTTAAAAAACAGAGGACTTCAAATGTTGGAGAAGATGTGGAAGAATGGGAACCCTCATCCACTGCTAGTGGGAATGTAGAATGCTCCAGCCATTCTGGAGGACAGTTTGGCAGTTCCTCAAAAACTAACTATAGATCTTCCATATGATCCAGTTATTCCACTGCTGAGTATATACTCAGAAGATTTGAAAGCAAAAATACAAACATATGTGCATATCAATGTTCACAGCAGCATTATTTCCTATTGCCAAAAGTTGCAGTCAACACAAATAGCCACCAACAAATGAATGGATAAACAGAATGTAGTATATACATACAATTAAATATTACTCAGCCGTAAGAAGGAATGTAGTACTAACACACAGGAGACATGGATGAATCTTGAGGATCATATGCTGAATGAAGCAAGCCAGGGATTTAAGGACAAATAGTACATGACCTCTCTGAAATGAATTAAGCAAATCGAGCAGACTCAGAAAGCCAGAGTACTGAAGATTGGTTTAAAGGAGAGAAGGTTGTTAGCCAACACCCATATGGGTGAAATCTATGATAACTTGGAAGTGAGTAGTTGTACAGTAAAGGGCTATAACAGGAGTGTAGTGATACTACTGGATTGGGTGGTGCAAGCTTGACAGGAGGGTAGGATGGATAGAATGGTTTGGATGGTCCATTGAACTGAAGGGAGGGATGGGGAGGGATCATATAAACACAGGGGATTGGCTGGTATGGGGTTGAACAACAATGTTAATAAAGCTCTTTTGACAATATGACAAGGAAGGGTTACTGGTTTAGGATATTGGATGGGGGTGCATTTGAGACAGTGTGCACCTGGGGCAATATTCTAGGGAATGTTCAAGGGAAGCCAGGCATTGAAGGCTGAACAGTACATGATCTCAGTGATATGAATTAAGGAATTTGAACAGTCTCAGAGAGTTATTGTCTGTAAGATAAGTTTTCAAGAAATAGTGAAGAGAAGGTTGTGAGCCATCACCCATATGCATATAATCTATGGTAAAATTATAGAGTGTAGTCTCATACTGAAGAGATAGGACAGGAGGGTAGTGATATTGAGCTGGGTGGTGCAGGGTTGAAAGGCGAGTAGATTCCAAAGGGTGGGTCAGAAGGTCCAGGACACTGAGGGGAGGGTTGGGAGAGGGACAAGGTGAACACGGGATTTGTTGGTATGAGGTTGAAATTACAGAGGTGGGAATATTCTTATGGCAATATGACAAGGAAAGGTCACTGATTTAGTGTGTTGGTTAGTGGGCATTAGTGAAAGGGTGCACCTGGAGCAGGGTTCTAGGGACTGTGTGAATGTTCCCTCTGTCATAATGTGTTCTATCAATGGGTGGAGACCCACATAATGAGTGGGAAAGAATTATACTCCCATCTTTGGGAGGACTAATTTGTTCAGAAATAAGCATGAGTCTCTGAAGAGCAAGGGTTTTTCCTAATAAGAGAAGACAAACAAGCATGTCAAGAACTCTTGTAGCATGTAACAATGAATCTCATCATCCAATGAGTCAAGCCAGTGCACCCTTGTGGTCCCTGGGGGGATGGATTCGGAGGAATGGAATAGATCAAATGGGGTATTTATTGGTCAGTGGAAATATTCTTCATTACCATACAGTGATGGACACAGGATATGGTAAATATCACCAAAATTTATAAAAGTGTATGTTCTAATGTAAACCATTGTGTAAGCCATTGACTATGTTTAGTAGCTATGTTTCACTATTTGAATATCAGTTATAACAATGCTACCCTCCACATATATAAAGGTATTACTATTGGGAGGAGGAAAGGGGGAAGATTTTGGGTATATAAGAATCTCATGTATTCTGTGTGTGACTTTGCTGTGACCTAAATCTTCTTTGGAAACAAAATGGAAAATAGTGAGACATGGGGGAATGAGAGGGGGAATAAGCCATGGTACAGAATGGACACCAGATATTGCAGTGATGAAAGACAAAAGTAAAAAAAAAATTTTTTTTTTAATATTTTTCAGTTTTATAACATTCTAATCTTTTAATTTAATTTAATTTTTAGTTTTTTAAAAAATATATATATAGTCTCTTACAATTAAATTTATTATTATTTCATTTTCCTATTAATTATATTTGGCTATTGTAATGGCTTCATCTTTGAAGAAGCTTTGGATCACAGAAGGGTTACAACTGGAGCAGGGGAGGATAATTGGTATGGGGTGTCAGGGATGGGAGATGCATTGGAGAAAGTTCAGCTAATCATAAATATAAGTTATAAAAATTTTTTCAAATGTTCATGGGACATTGTCACAGTGGGTGAAGAATCAGTCAATAAATGAGAGAATGCTGAATTCCCATTCAGGAGAGCATACAGCATTCTCTTAGGGAGTGGCAGCAGTCCCCCAAGTGTGGAGGCTGTAACTGTCAAAGGAGGATAATCTGATAATGGGCCCTTGATATTGATGACTAGCCTTATGAGTCTTTGCTCTTGGAATTGAAACTTAACCTATTGTTTTGTTGTTCCTAAGGGCTGAGTCCTGAGATCCTACTTTTTGTAAAATGTGGCCTCTCTCTAAGCCAAACTCAACATATGAATGCATTACCTCCCTCCCTGCATGGGACATGACTCCTGGGGATAAGCCTCCCTGGCACCGAGGGATTGCTATGAAGCACCAACTGGCAATGCAACTGGAAAAAGACCTTTAATAAAACAGGGAAAATATAAAGGCAAATGAGTTTATATGGCTAAGAGAATTCAAAGTGAGTTAGGAGGTCATCTCAAAAGTAATCCTTATGCACATCTCAGTAGGATTTCGTAGAATTCCAAAGTGGATATAACCCCAAAGAGTGGAGTTCCAGAGGGCTCTGGAGACACCCAGGTCCTATGTCAGAGAGGAAAGCTCCAGAGTTTGGTGCCTTTCAGTGTGCCCTACTTTGGAATTTTTGCTCCTGAGAATGAAATAGTTGGACTCAACTATGTCTTCCATGAACATGGCTTATCTGCCACTTCTATTGAAACCTATACATGGTGCTGGAGTTTGTAGATATATATTCAGAGACTTGAGTCTTTGTGCTGTCCATGTGCCAGCTGGGCCTGGAACCTCAGTGGAGCATCAACCTCTACTCTACAGCTTATTTGACTCACCCAGGATATCTGGCCGGGTGATGATGATGAACAATGGCCATTAGAGGGAAAGGAGAGAACCTGCAGCTGCAGGCAGAATTATCCCATCCATCTTCCCCATGGGATAAGCCCCCTATCACTTGGAGGTGGAGTGGACATCACCATCCCAGATTCCTCAAGATGGGGTGAAGAGCTATGGACTAGAGTGGACTTACTGTTATTCTGCTATAGATATATTGTGATTCAGGCAATGGAAAAAATTACAACATTGATGTAGAGTCAGTGGCCACTGGAGGGTTAGGGGGCAGGGAGAGGGAAAAGCAGTTGTAATACAAAGGCTTCTTAGGATTTTGCTATTGTCCTAAGTGACATTGGAATGACAGCTATAGGCCATTTTACATCACCATATAACATGCGGAACTGTGTTGGAGATCATGTGGTCTGCAGTGTGAACTATGGCCCATGCTTATTGGCAAAACCCCAGGATGTGTTTATCAATTTCAATTAATGTGCCACACTAATGAAAGATGTTTCTGTGGGAGTTTGTGGGTGGTGTTGGAGGTGCGGCATATGGTAATCCTGCTATTTTTGTGTAACATTTATTTAATCTAACTATCTTTTAAAAATATAAATATAAAAATATAAAATTATGAAAAATAAAATTTGAGAAGTACAAAAAAAGAAGAGAAAATGATGATGCAAATAAATATCTGCCAACTGATATTTTTAGTGGTGTTGTTCATTGCCAAAAGATGGAAACAACAGAATTTTCCATCAAGCAATAAATGGATAAGCAAAATATGGTATATACATTTGATATAATACTATGCTACAGTAAGAAGAAATGAAATTGGAATACACAGGATAACATGGATGAATCTTGAAGACATTATGCTAAGTGAAGTAAGCCAGATACAAAAGTACAAATATCGCACAGACTCATTAATATGAGGTAAATACAAAGAATAAACACAGGCAGCTCAAACCTAAACTATAGGCTATTATGAGATAAGAGGGGAGCTGTGAGGGAGTAATGATGCATCATGTATGTAGAAGTTTTAATTAACTTGACTTTAAATGGGTAGAAATGCATAGATTTAATGGTATTGCATTATAGTGAGTAGCAATTGATTTTAAAATAGGACATAAATAGATTTACTAGTATGCTACTATTGACATGTTGTCAATTGATTCTAGCAACGGAAGAATATCACTGATGTGGAGGCTGTGGCCACTGGAGGTTCTGAGGTTAGAGAGTGGGAAAAACCAGTGTAAAACAGGGGCATTTTGGGGACTTTGGAATGATCCTGAATGACATTACAATGACAGATACAGACCCTTATATATCTTCTCATAACCTACAAAATTAGTTGGAGATAATGTAAACTAAAATGTAACTTATAATCCAGGATTAGTGGCATTGGTGCAAAATGTGTTTATCAATTGAAATGAATGTACCATAGTAATGAAAGTTGTTGCTAATGTGGAAAAATGTGAGACATGTGGAGCAGGGCATATGAGAACACTCTAATTATTCTCTGTGATATTTTTTGTAATTTTAGTGTCTTTTAAAAAATAAAATAAATGAGAAGACAAAAAGAAAAGGAAAAAATAAAGGTATGAATATGAGGAAAATGGAATTACTGGATTTTATATTTCTATATAAATGTACAGATACACATTTGATGAATGGTATAAAACAAGTGTGCTCTATGATACTCAAGGGTAAATACTAAGAGACAAAAAATTAAAACATGCTGAAGCCAAGTAAGGAATCCCCTGCTTGGGCGAGAACACAACTTCTATTTGGCAGGCAGGAAGCAGAGTATGGCCATGGTTGTGTGTTGTTACAAAATTCAAAGTTTTGAGAAAAGTGAAACGAATGATAAGCATTAATTTCATAGTCTAATGGGAGGCAACATCACTTCAGCTCACTGTGATAAATCTTAGAGAATTAAACACAGGATAAGATATATTCAGAGCTACTGGATCCTAAGGATATAGGTTCATTGAATAAAATAAAGCATATTAAAGAGCAGGAGATAATATTTTCAGAGCTGACAAGCCTGACCTCACCAAATATCCAAATAACTCCTGAAGAGATTGTGCTAATTATTATTTTTTTCTTCTAATAATTTATCTAAAAAGAAGTCTCAGTAAATCTGTTTAATTGTCCCTGAGAGAAAACTCTCCCATAGGAATTTTAATGCTCAGAGAAAAACTCTCCCAAAGGTCACTTTACTGTCAGACATCTCATGGATATTTTTCATTTGTTCCCCATCTTAATAGAAATATTGCAATGAATTCTCATATTGTAACATCACAGCCAGGTATGTCCAATAGGTATATTAAAACTTGGGCTCTTAGAAAACCACACTCACCAAACCAGAATGTGTTATTTAGGCCTTTGAGACTGACTGCATTGATGGCATTGTGAAAACATCACTGAACATTGCATTTTTTGATAGGGATCATGAAAATATGACACTGCCTCATGTGAAGCACTAGGAAATGTTGCAGATAATTCAGACAAACTCATCAATAAAAAGGAACAAGTCCATAGTTCATTCCCCAATCCTGAGAAAGTTTACATGCTTTCTTCAATACAATGAAAATTAACCAATACTACCATACAGCTTAAATTTTCAGTGACTTTCTCATATATTGTGGCTCTTGTATTCTGAAAACAGGCATAGGATTGTTATGAACCATTCTATTTAGAAAAAGGAAAAGTGACGGTTAAATCTGTGCTATATTCAAGGATAAGACCATAATCTAACTGGTAAGTCTATACTCTGCTCCTTTGTTGATGAAGACCTTATTTCTTGCAGTTATATGGTTGAAATAATGTATGCAAAATTGAATGATATTATCTCTCATCATCATTACAAAACTAATCATGAACAAATCACCACATTATCACCTGTGATATTCTTTGATCTTTTGCCCATGTATTTTAATTCAAATATTTTCTAAATGAAGAAGAGTTTTGCATAATAGGATGAGGGAGCATCAACTTTATTTTGAGTGACATAATCATAATCACCAAAGAAATAGATGGGAAAACATTCAATTCCAATTTGGATTATTTGAGAAAGACCCCAACATTGCTCTTGAGGCTGATTATAACATCAACAGGCATTAATATCACCAAGCAGCTGAGATGCTGAATGGAGAAACTGTGTTGTGGTGAAACAAGGCTTCCTAATGGAGACTGGAAGCCAGGCTTTTGCTTCTCTGCTAAGCACACAAACTCACCTGGCATCACTTTCCCAGAAAACAAGAAAAAATATATGCAGATATTTGCAAACCTTCAGAGTATCCTTACTAGCCATCTCTAAGAATTTTTTTTTTAATTTTGACTTATTTAGAACTCCCCTGATACATATCCTTAGAGTTTCTATACAATGAAGAAAGTTCTCTTAAGAACCCCATGTTAATGTGGAAATTCAAATAGTAAAAAGAATTTAATTCTAATTTCAGAAAAACATAGTGGAGAAGGAAGAGAATTAGTGATACACTTAACGATAATCATGTCAATTTGGTTTAAATATAATAGGGCAAACCAGTGCAAACATCATTAAAGTCTAAGAGTAATAAGATTATATTAAAATTGAATTAAAAAGGCTTAAATTATTTTCTGCTATTTGAAAATGACCTTGTACTTTTTTTTGATGGCTTGTGAAGTAGCAGATTAAGGATGTTTTATTTTAATGATAGTGTTTTATAGATAGAAATACACATACTCATATAAATAATACCAATAATAACTAACACAAGAGAAATGGATATATCTGGGTGTGACCCTGTGTATTATATGTGTTTTTATTGTAGTAATGTATAACTGACACATAATCTCCCATTTTAAAGTATATAATTCAGTAGTGTAAACTCACACTACTGTGCAACCATCACTCCATCCATTTCCAGAACTTTTTTTATGATATTTTCATTGTTTTTATGTGTTTTCATAATATTGTATTTTTATAAAAATATATTTAGGAATGGAGAAATACATTGTAAATTAAGAAAAATAATAGGTATAACAATACAGTATAAAATGAACATGAAAATTATATTGTTTTTTTATGAGAAGAATAGCAAATAAATTAAGATTGTTCTATAAGTGTACTGATATCTACATAAGCCAGCAGTCCATATCACTATGATTCCTAAGACTTTTTCTTTATCATGTAGGATGCAAGGCTAAAAGTCATATTAATATGTCTGTACTAATCAGAGCCATGAAACTGCATGTGAAACCTCAGGGACAAACTTACCACTTACATACTTCAACGTGGATGAATATTCTGCACATTGACCAGTGTGGGTTTGAGGAGCACACTCTGCCCAAGCAGATGTAGAGCACATTGGTTAAGGATCCATCTACTTAAGAATTTGACAGGTGTAGAATTGATTAACTTTTTAGGCCAGGGAAGACTTTAAAGAGTTTCCATTGCTTTATATATTGTTAAATATCATGACCTTGCCCAGTTGCTTAAGAAAGAAGCATGAGTTAAAAAAAAAAAAAAAGAAAGGAAAAGAGAGAAAGCATTAGTCTCTGCTCAATGTGCAATCAGCAGACAGAAACTGATTTAAAGCAATCATTTTGTGGGCATGATGTATGCTGTGTATACATAGAATAATCAAATAAGATTAATGAACAGTTTTCTGTGAATGACTGTGGCATTGTTGCTTTGCCCTCTCTGGCAAACTAAAGTGATGACTCTTAGCATTTATATGATCTTTATGGTTTTCACTCTGCAGTAAAATTTTGAATATAAATAATGCATCACTAAATTTGAGAATTCTTAATAATATAGTGAAATGATGTCCCCAACAGAGGTTTTGATACTTATTTAAAGAAAAGGGAGGATAGGACTCAAGATGGCATTAGTGTAGGAGGGCACACACTGCAAGCTCCCAGAGCAAGGCAGATTGTGGACAGGGTCCTGCCCAGGGGTCTGTGCTGTGCACGCGTGGAGTGAGAAGCTTGGGACATCTATCTGCATGGATCAACGGCGTGGACGGAATGGTGGAGATTCATGAGTTTTAAGGCTGCCGGTGGTGGCTGGCACAGAGGGCTGAGCCCTGCGGTTAGGGAGAAAATAAATAATAAAATAAAATGGCCACTTGGAGCCATGAGCACGTGAGAAAGTTTAATTTTCTGGGGATCTGGATGCCTGGCGCCCCTTGGATTTTGTGTGAACAGAACAAATGAACTAAATGGCACCCGGTGAACCAGACCTGGGATTCTGGTCAGGGGACGGAGCTGATTTCCAGAGCGGACCCAGGGATAAGACCCGGGCCACTGTGGAGGCAGGAAGAAGGGGCACTTCCCAAAAGAGGGAGGGTTCTGCTGGAGGACAGGGAAGGGTATTTTTTTATTTTTAGACATCAAGCTGGCTTCCTGAACCATCCCATAGCTTTGGGGAGCAGATAAGCCGACCTGAAGCAGCATCAGGTTGAGAGGAGACAGAAATTTGCACTCATACTGATTTACTTAGCAACCCGGTGATGCTGGAGCTCGGCTCCAGAAGGAGCAGAATCGGCCATCTTTAGCACTCTGCACTGACAAACATCAGAGCTACAGCTACCCTGCAGAGTCCAGGAAGTGGGACGTGCTTGATTAATTTCCACGGGCCCAGCTAGGGTCCTTCCTTAAGGGGGTTGGTCTAGAGGAGGAATTATTTTGGGTCCTGTATTTCGCTAAAAAATAAAAATTAAAATAAAAAAAAGTGAGAAGGTCACTTCAATAAATGAAAAATAAATTCCTTTAATTTAGTTTAATAGCTAAAAGCTGCTACAGGACCTGCATATAGAACCCTGCAGGGAAATTGATTGATAAACACAAGTAGGCAGGAAGGATCCACGTGGACCCTAGGGAAATCATTGACCCCCCTTAACTCTGTTTGATTGCTTGCCTCAGTGGATTTTTGGTTTCTCTCTGGTCCCTTGCTTTTCTTTCCTGTTTCCTTCCCCCTTTCTTTTATCTTCCATTTATTTTTAAATTAGGTGCTGCCAGCTTGTTGCTTCTTTGCTGTGCTAATTTTTCAGTAATTTCCCACTTGCTGTATATATTGATTTTGTATTACAAACTGTCGTTTATCCTTCCTGCATCTTTATGCTTTCTGTTTTCTGTTGTGGCTCTTAGATACAAAATTTTTTCATAGGCCCACAACTCAAGGGTGTCAATTTCTATTCCATCTATTTTGTTTTCCTCTTTTCTTTTATTAGTATTAACTTTTTCCTCTCAGAATTTTCTTTACTATTTCTCTCCCTCCTCAAAATTCTAGCCTTCTAAATCACTATAAATATATATTCCTCCATTTATTTTCCCAGTCCATTGTAGAAACTCCATTTTTTCGCTAGGATTCTACACTGCCAACACAAGTTAAATATTCATCTCATTAAGTCTCATTTTGCCCCCTCTTCTGACATTTATCAATATTACTATTATCCTTCTGCCTTCCTTACATCTTTTGATTCCTCTGGCTCTAACCTCTTGACTTCAAGGGAACATAGAAAGAACAAGGAAATAAAACAAGAAGAAAAAATGCCAAAGAGAAAACTTAACTCACACACAGAACCAACAGCTAAGTAAAACTCTAGAGCATAGGGAAAAGCTAATCAACTGAACAAACCCATCAAGATAATATGATGACCAGAGGGCAACAAAAAAATACAAATGACTCTGAGAAACTAGAAAACATTTACCAGTCCAATGCACAAAATAAAACCAGGAAGCAATGCAAAACATACTATCCAAACAAATATCATGGACCAACTTAAATAACTGAAGAAAAAGATTAAGGATATAAAGAAGACACTGGTAGAACATACTGAAGAAATAGCTAACACACCTAAAAAGGTAATGGATATGATGGTGAACAATGGCACAAGCCAAGAAATGAAAAAGACCCTGGACTCACATAACAGCAGATTTGAACAAGCAGAGGAAAGAATTAGTGATATGAAAGACAATACAGCTGAAATCAAAGAGATTGTAGAACAGATAGACAAGAAGAAAGAAAAAATCCAGCATGGACTCAGGGAATTAACCGATAATACAAAACATACAAACATACACATTATGGGCATCCCAGATGGAGATGAGAAGGGAAAGGGAACAAAAGGAGTGTTGAAGGAAATAATGGCTGAAAACTTCCCAACTCTATTGAGAGAGATGGATGTGCAGATCCAGGAAGCACAGCGCACCCCAAATAGTATAAATCCCAAAAGGCCAACTCCAAGACATATACTTGTCAAAATGTCCAATGCTCAAGACAAAGAGAAAATACTCAAGGCGGCAAGAGAAAAGAGAACCATCACATACAAGGGAAGCACAATAAGATTAAGTACTGATTTCTCAGCTGAAACCATGGAGGCAAGAAGAGAGTAGTATGACATAGTCAAAACACTAAAAGAAAAAAATTTCCAGCCGCGAATTCTCTATCCAGCAAAATTGGCATTTAAAAATGATGGACAGTTCAAAATATTCACAGATAAACAGAAATTAAGAGAGTATGTCAAGAAGAAATCAGCACTTCAAGAAATACTAAAGGAATCTCTACAGGTTGAAAGGAAAAAACAAGGGAGAGAGAGGTGGAGGAGCGTTTAAAAACAACTGAAAAGACAAAAAGAGAATGAAAACAATATATGACATACATTAACCCAAAGAAAAAATGGCTGAAGTAAGAAATTTGTTACGAGTAATAACACTGAATGTTAATGGATTAAATTCACCAATCAAAAGACACAGATTGGCAGAATGGATAAGAAAATATGATCCATCTATATGCTGTCTACAAGAAACCCACCTTCGACCCACGGATTCAAGGAAGCTGAAATTGAATGGCTGGAAAAGCCTTTTACAAGCAAACAATAGCCAAAAAAGGGCAGGAGTAGATATTCTAATATCAGACAAAATAGACTTTAAATACAAAACTATTGTAAGAGACAAAGGTGGACACTACATATTAGTAAAAGAGTAATCTCTCAAGAAGAGAGAACAATCATCAACATTTAGGCACCTAACCGGGGTACCTCAAAATACGTGCGGCAAACTCTGGAAAAACTAAGAGGAGAAATAAATGCCTCTACAATTATAGCAGGAGACTTGAATACACCACTATCATCATTAGACAGTACATCTAGACAGAGAATCAATAAAGAATGTAAGGCACTCAACAATACATTAGAAGAACTGGAATTAATAGACATGTACAGAACACTACACCCAAATACAGTGGGATTTAAATTCTTCTCCAGTGCACATGGAACATACGCCAAAATAGACCACATGCTAGGTCACAGAACAACACTCAATGAATTCAGTAACATTGAGGTTACATATAGTAATTTCTCTGACCACAACGGAATGAAGTTGGAAATCACTAAGGGCAGAGAAACAGGTTAGGCACAGGGATAGGGAAGTTAAACAACACACTCTTAGAGAAACAGTGGGTAAAATAGGAAATCTCAAAAGAAGTCAGTAACTACCTCAAAACAAATCAAAATGACAACACAACATATCAATACCTATGGGATGCAGCGAAAGCAGTCCTGAGAGGGAAGTTCATAGCCATAAATTCATAAATAAAAAAAGAAGAAAGAGCTAAAATTGAAGACCTAACTGCACACTTGGAGAAATTGGAAAAACAAAAACAAACTAAAGCTAAAGGAAGTAGAAAGAAGGAAATAACAAAGATTAGAGCAGAACTAAATGATATAGAGAATAAGAAAGCATTGGAAACAATAAACAAAACCAAAAGCTGGTTCTTCGAGTATATCAATAAAATTGACAAACCCTTAGGCAGACTAACAAAGAAAGAGAGAGAACAAATGCAAATACATAAAATAAAGAATGAGCAAGGTGATATCACTACTGACCCCACAGAAATAAAGAGTATCATAAGAGGATACTTTGAAAAATTATATGCCAACAAGAATGACAATTTAGAGGAAATGGACATGTTTCTAGAAACCCACAAACAGCCGACATTGATGAAAGAAGAAATAAATGAACTCAGCAGTCCACTTATAAGTAATGAGATAAAATCTAGTCATCAAAAACCTCCCAACTAAGAAAAGTCCAGGAGCAGATGGCTTCATAGCTGAATTCTACCAAACATTCGGGAAAGAGATAACACAAATTCTATTTAAGCTCTTCCAAAAAATAGAAGTAGAAGTAATATTACCTAATTCATTCTATGATGTCAACATTGCCCTAATACCAAAACCAAAGAAAGATACCACAAGAAAGGAAAATTACAGACAATTTCTCCAATGACCCTAGATGCTAAAATCCTCAACAAAATACTTGCTAATCATATTCAACAACATATCAAAAGGATTACACACCATGACCAAGTGGGTTTCATCCCGGGTATGTAAGGATGGTACAATATCAGAAAATAAATCAATGTAATACACCACATAAACAGATTGAAAGAAAAAAATCACACTATCATCTCTATAGAGGCAGAAAAAGCATTCAACAAAACACAGCACTCATTCCTCATAAAAACACTACAAAAGATATAAATAAACGGAAGCTTTCTGAAAATCATAAAGGGTATATATGAAAAACTAAAAGCTAACATCATTTTCAACGGTCAAATCCTAAAAGCCTTCCCTCTGACATCGGGAACAAGACAAGGATGCCCACTATCACCACTCCTATGTAACATTGTCTTAGAAGTACTTGCACGAGCACTGAGACAAGAAAAAGACATAAAAGGCATCCAGATTGGAAAAGAAGAAGTAAAAATTTCATTATTTGCATATGACATGATCCTATACATAGAAAGCCCTGAGAAATCAACAACAAGGCTTTTAGAACTTATGAAGGAGTTCAGTAATGTTGCAGGCTATAAGATCAATGCTCAAAAATCAGTAGCATTTCTGTACACCAATAATGAGCAAACTGAGGAGGAAATCAGGAAAAAAAATACCATGTACAATAGTAATTAAAAGAATCAAATAACTAGGAATAAATTTAACTAAAGATGTAAAGGATTTATATACAGAAAACTACACAACACTGTTAAAGGAAATCAAAGAAGACTTAAATAAATGGAAAAATATTCCCTCTTCATGGATAGGAAAATTAAACATCATCAAGATGTCGACCCTACCCAGACTAATCTACAGATTTAATGCAATCCCAATAAAAGTCAATACTGTATTTTTTAAGGAAATGGAAAAACTAACCACAAAATATATTTGGAGAGGCAAGAGTATCCGAATTGCCAAAGACATATTGAAAAAGCAAAATGAAGTTGAAGGTATCACATTCCCTGAATTTAAAACATACTACAAAGCGACAGTGATCAAAACTGTGTGGTATTGGCACAAGGATAGACCTACTGACCAATGGAACCGAATTGAGAGTTCTGATATAAATCCTCACATATACAGTCATCTGATATTTGACAAGGCCATGAAGCCCACTCAGTTGGGCGAGAATGGCCTCTTTAACAAGTGGTGCTTGGGGAACTGGATATCCATATCCAAAAGAATGAGAGAATACCATCTCACACCTTATACAAAAATCAACTCAAGATGGATCAAAGATAGAAATATAATAGCCAAAACCATAAAGACCTTGGAAGATAATGTAGGGAAGCATCTACAGGACCTTGAATTAGGAAATGATTTCATGAACTTCACAGCCAAAGCACGAGCAGCAAGAGAAAAAATAGATAAATGGGACCTCATCAAAATAAAAAACTTATGCACCTCAAAGGATGTTATTAAGAAAATAAAAAGGCAGCCTACCCAATGGGAGAAAATATTTGGCAACCATATATCTCATAGGAGCCTAATATCCTGCATATATAAAGAAATCCTACACCTTGAAAATAAAAGGACAAACAATCCATTTAAAAATGGGCAAGTGACCTGAGAAGACAATTCTCCAATGAAATAATACAAATGGCTAAAAAGCACATGAAAAAATGCTCAACATCCCTTGCTATCAGGGAAATGCAAATCAAAACTACAATGAGATACCATCTTACACCCATCAGAATGGCAGCTATTAAAAATACAGGATACACTAAATGTTGGAGAGGATGTGGATGAATAGGAACACTCATCCACTGCTGATGGGAGAGCAGTATGGTCCAGCCACTGTGGAGGACAGTTTGGCGATTCCTCAGAAAACTAACAATAGATCTTCCATATGATCCAGCAATTCCACTGCTGGGTATATACCCAGGAGAACTGAAAGCATAGACACAAACAGATATATGCACACCAATGTTCATAGTGGCATTGTTCACCATTGCCAAAAGTTGGAATCAGCCCCAGTGCCCATCAAGAGACAAATGAATAAGCAAAATGTGGTACATACATACAATGGATTATTATTCAGCTGGAAGAAAGAACAAAGTGCTAACACATGGAATAACCTGGATGAATCTTGAAGACCTTATTTTGAGTGAAGCAAGCCAGGCACTGAAGGATGAACAGTATATGACCTCACTGATCTGAACTGAGGAAATTGAGCAGCCTCTGAGAACCATTGTCTGAAAGATAGGTTAACAAGGGAGAGTATGAGAAGAGCAGTCTTTGAGCCATCATCCATATGGACACAATCTATGGTAAAGGGATAGAGTGTGGTTGCATGTTGGGGGATGGGACAGATGAGTGGTGGTGTTCATGGGTTTGGTGGTGCAGCACTGGCTGGTGGGTGGCTTAGGGAGGGCAGGTTCAAATTCCCAGGGCATGTAACTGTGAATCTTGACACTCCGTGGGTCGGGATAGGGTGGTATCATGGGCTCTGGGGGGCTGGGGGGAAGGGACCAGTCAAGATCTAATGGGGTGTTTGGTGGTCATTGGGAAGGTTTTCCATTACCTTACAGTAATGGACACAGGACATGGGAAATATCAAAATTATTAAACTATCATCTAAATTGTAAACTAGTGTAAATCATTGACAATGTTTAGTTGCTATATTTTGCTTTCTGTATAAATGTTATAACAATGCTAACATCCAAAAAAAGGGGGGGGTTGATATGGGGTGGGGAAGGGGGTTGGTTTGGTATCTGGGAGTCTCTGGCACTCCATGTGTGACTTTGCTGTGACCTAAAACTTCTTTGAAAATTAAATGTAAAGTTGGGAGACAATGCGGATTGAGAGGGGGAAGATGTCACGGCACACCGGACATCCGATAACAGTGATAAATGGAAGGGAAAGAATGAAAAGAGAAAGGGAAAAAAAAAAGAATATATATATATATGGCATTTCCTTAGCTTTTTTGCCCATTTTTTGAATGTCCGAATCTGTTAATTATATTTTGTTTTGTTTTTTGTTGTTGTTTGTTTGATTATTTTTTTTGTTTTGTTTTTTCCTTCTCTTTTTTTTTTCCTGTGTTTCCTTATGTTTGTCTCATGAATGTAAGCTTATCATAGTTGTTTCTTTTTCCTAGTAAATGTATTTGATTATTTTATGGACTACATGTTCATGGGGGATTTGGATCACAGAAGGGTTACAATGGGTACTGCAGGGGATTATTGGTGGGCGGTGTCTGGGAGGGGGGATTCATGGGATTTAGTTCATTCAAATATACATGAAGATATACAAAATCATTCTAAAGACCAAAATATGGGGCATGGTCATGATGGGTGGACAATCACACAATAAATGAAGGAACCTGAATTCCTAGCCTGGAGAGCTCTGCCACAGTCTCCAAGGGAGCAGCAATAGACCTCTGAGTTCAGGGACAGTGTCTGTCAAAAGAGGATGACCCACTGATGTGTTCTTTTTATTGATGACTACCCTTGAGAGTCTTTGCTCTTTTAACTGAGGCTTAGCCTGCAGTTGTGGGGTGCCTAAGGGTTGCCTCCTTGTTGCTCAAATGTGGCCTCTCTCTAAGCCAATCTCAGCATATGATGGCATTACTCCCCCCCCTACATGGGACATTACTCCCGTGGATGAGCCTCCCTGGCAACGAGGGATTAATATCAAGTGCCAACTGGCAATACAACTGGAAAAAGAACTTGAATAAAAGGGGGAAAAGGTAAAGACTAATGAGTTCAAGTGGCTAAGAGACTTCAAAGAGAGTCGGGAGGTCATCCCAGAGGTAACTCTTACTCACATCTCAGTAGGAGCTCATAGATCATCTAAGTGCCTATCACCCCACACAGAGGGGCTCGTGAGAGCTCTGGAGATACCCAGGTCCTCTATAAGTGGGGATAGCCCCAGAGACTGATGCCTTATCAGTGGGCTCTATTTTGGAATCTGTGCTCCTGAGAGTGACAGAATTGGACTCAAATAAGTCCTCCCTGCACATGGTTCATTAGTCCCTTCTATTCAAACCTATATATGATGTAGAAGTTTTTAGGTATACTTCCAGAGACTGGAGCCTCTGACCTACCTATGTGCCTGTTGTGCGTGGAATCTCTGTGGAGATGCAACTCTTACCCTACAGCTCAATGGGCTCATTCAAGTCACCTGCCGAAGAAACAACTATGGGCAACAGCCATCCCAGGGAATGGAGAGGGCCTGCATCTGCAGGAAGGATCATCTCACCCACCATATCCATGGGGTATAAGCCCTCTCTCACTTGGAGGTGGAGTGGACATCACCATCCCAGTCCCCTCAGGATTGGGGGACGAACTATGGGCTAGAGTGGACTTGATGTTATTCTGTTGTACACATATGGTGATTCTAGCAATGGAAGAAATTATAACAATGAGGTGGAGCCAGTGGCCACTTGACACTTTTGGGGCAGGGAGGCGACGAGTAGTTGAAATACAGGTGCTTCTTTGGTATTTGGAGGTTGTCCTGAGTACTGTTGTGGCAATGGATATAGGCCATTTTAAATCAGCACACACCACTCAGAACTCTGTGGGAGAGAGTGTGGTCTACGATGTGTATTGTGGTCTATGGTTGTTGGCAAGGCCCCAGGTTGTGTAAGTCCATTGAGGGTGGTGGACCACACTTGTGGGAGATGTTTGTGTGGGATGTGGTGGGAGGTGGGGGAGTTGGGCAACATCGGAATCCCAGGGGGTTCTGTGTAACATTTTTGGTAATCTAAGCACCTCTTAAAATATATTTATATATATATATATTTAAAAATTGGAAACAGAGATATGGAGAGGTGAAGAATTTTCGTGTGTATTGTTTATCAGTTTTTGTTTACTATTATTATTGAAATAATGAAAATACTCTAATAATGATTGAAATGATGAATGCACAACTATTAGATTATAACAAATACTTTTTTGTACACATTGAATGAACTGTATGCTTTATTAATATGTACCAATAAAACAGATTTGTTAAAAAAAAAAGAAAGGGAATGAATGAAGTTATAATTCATTCTCAGTGTTTATTTTTACCTATAACCTTTCAGTTCAAACAATTGACTTAAATTAATGGTGGGAAAGAATGAGACAGGAGGAATGGATTTTATTCTCCTGGGACTCTTCCCCAGCATGAAGCATGCTGACATCCTCATTGGTGTGATCATCCTAATCTATCTTGCTGCCCTCACTGGGAATTCCACCCTGATATTCCTCATCCTGTTGGATTCCCAGCTTCACACGCCCATGTACATCCTTCTCAGCCAGCTATTCCTCATTGACTTGCTCTTCATATCCACCACTGTCCCCAAAATGGTCATGGACTTTTTTTCAAGAAAGAAAAGCATCTCAAACATAGCCTGTGGGACCCAGATGCTTTTCTCTCTGATGCTAGGGAGATCTGAGTGCATCCTTCTGATGCTAATGGCCTGTGATCGCTATGTGACCATCTGCCATCCACTGAGATACTCAGTCATCATGAATCTCAGGGTCTGCCAGAAAATGGTCATGGTGTCCTGGGCTGGGGGTTCATTAGATGCTATTGTCCAGACTATATACACCATGCACTTACCTAAATGTGGTCACAAGGAGATAGAAGATTTTTACTGTGAAGTCATGGCTATCTTGAGTTTCTCCTGTCCAGATACCTCTACATATAAGTTGGCTATTCTTGTGACAGGCATTGTGTTGCTCTTTATTCCTTTTGTCATCATCTTTTTCTCCTACACCATTATCCTTTTCACTGTCCTTCACATGAATTCCCCCAAGGGTAGGAAGAAGTTTCTGGGCACTTGCTCCTCCCATCTGAAGGTTGTGGGGCTCTTTTATGGCCCACCCATCTTCATATATATGACTCCTGTTTCCTCACACATTCCTGGTCTGGAAAAGGCTGTATTAATGTTAGTTTCAATCATTACCCCCACATTGAACCTCTTTATTTATAGCCTGAGAATCAAGGATATTTTGGGGGCATTGAAAAAGATATTGGAAAGGAGTCTCTTCTGAATGTAAAACTCCCAATATTTTTATTTCACAACACCTAATGTATATTCTGTAATATTTGTAAAGTCAATAAATACTTGTGATCTTTCTGTTATATGTGCCTAAATATTCACGGTTTATTATTTTATTTGATTTGGTTTGTGGTCAACACAAATTTAACAGAAGTTTTACTAAGTGAAATTAAAGTTCATACACTTTAGTAAGAACTAAGTGTTTATATTTGTGTTACATTTAATTGTTTTTAAACATTCTTAAATATATTTTTCTGGAATTAAATCCTCCCCTGAGCTGATATGATGTATTTTCAATTGTTGAATCTGTCTAGTATATTTAAGTTTCAAATGAGCACGTCAAAATTATTTCACAAAAGATTAATAAAATATCCTGGCTTGTAAATTAGCCTACAAAATACATTATTTCAAATAATATTCACTCATTAATTTTTGCCTTATAAACAGTACAAAATAAAAATATTAATTAAAGTTTTTAATTTCAGCATACAGTAATATTAGGAGCTAACAGTCAAATTAAAAAAGGAAAACTAAAAGACCAGTAATATATTGTTAAATGGATTATGATTACTAAAGAATAGAGTTTATTGAGGCAGTTAGTAGAATGGTAGGGCAATTATGCTGGAAGGAATAGTTTAGAGAGGCCACTAATTTCAATATAGAGCATAAAACTATTTGCATGAATTGTCCTGATTTATTGATGTTCATTTTACTATTTCTTTACTTTTTTCTGTTAAGCCTCTTATTTTCCTGCACTGCTTGCTGTCTTAGAGCTTTTTTTTTTTTTAAAGGAAATGCAGCATCCTTTCCTTTTGAAAATAATTTCAGCCCATGCCTTTGTGGCATAGTTTAATAATCAAAAACACTGTAAAACATTTTACTCCAATGCTTGACGTCAAAATCAGGCATGAAGCCCATGAGTCTAAATTCCATGAAAGCAGTTCTGACTTTGTTAACTGCCCTAGCCAAGAACCAACAAAATTACCTTGGTCATACAAGTAGTTGATAAAAGTTTGCCCACTGAATGGCACATCCTTTTCAAATTACAATGAGAAAAAGGAAACACACATTGCACTTTAAGCCAACACCTTAACTCCATTAAATCTTTCTTCAAAGTTAAGTTTATGGTAGTATTGATTATAGCAGAGGAAAATTGGAAATAATTTGAATACCTATCAGAAAAATTATATCCACAACAAGGAACATTATTTAGAAATTAAATTTACACATTAGAGCTCTGCCAGTATAAAAGATTTCCATGAGTTATATTGAGTGATTAGGCAATGGAAATTAATGTTTATAATGCCATCCACTTTTACATGGTTAAATAGGCCAAAACAAAGCTTCAAAAATGGCTGAGTGATTTCACATTGGAAGCAACCCCTGAGAGGGCAAGCCCAAATGCTCAATGCAAAAACAATACAAACAGGTATAATGGTGATCAATGGCACAATCCAAGAAATAAAAAAGATGCTGGATTCACATAAAAGCAGACTTGAACAGGCAGAAGAAAGAATTAGTGATGTGAAGACAGTACAGCTGAAATCAAACAGATAGTAGAACAGATAGATAAACATATAGAAAAATCCAGCAGGGACTTAGAAATTTAACTGACAACACAAAACACACAAACATACATATTATAGGCATTCCAGAAGGAGAAGATAAGGAAAGGGGAACAGAAGGAGTGTTGTTTATACTCAAAACAGTATAAATTCCAACAGGCCTACTTCAAGATATATACTTGTCAAAATGTCCAATGCTCAATATAAACAGAAAATACTCAAGGCAGCAAGGCCTTTTTCATTTTCAAGGCAGAAAATACTTCTCACATACAAGGGAAGCACAATTAGAATAAGTGCTGATTTTTTCATCAGAAACCATGGAGGCAAGAAGACAGTGATATGACATAGTCAAAGTACTAAAAGAAAAAAAAAAAAAAAAACTTCCAGTCATGAATTCTCTATCCATCAAAACTGGCATTGAAATATGGAGAGTTCAAAATATCCACAGATAAACAGAAATTAAGAGAATATACCAATAAGAAACTTGCACTTCAAGAAATACTAAAGCAATTTCTACAAGTTGAAAGGAAAAAAGAGGGCAGAGAGTGTTGGAGGAGAGTGTAAGAACAAGTAAAAATACAATAAGAGAAATAAAAACAACATATGACATACATTAACCCAAAGATAAGGCTGATTTAAGAATTCATTGTGAGTAATAACACTGAACATTAATGGATTAAACTCACCAGTTCAGAGACACAGATTGGCCGAATGGATAAGGAAATATGATCCAGCCATATGCTGTCTACAAGAAAACCACCTTCAACCCAGGGATTCAATGAGGCTGAAAGTGAATGGATGGAAAACAATTTTACAAGGAAACAATAGCTGAAAAAGGGCAGAAGTAGTTATCCTAATATTGGAAGAAATAGACTTTAAATGCAAAACTATTGTAAGAGATAAAGAGGGGCACTATATATTAGTAAAAGGGGTAATCTCTCAAGAAGAGAGAACAACCATAAACATTTATGCACCTAATTGGGGTGCCTCAAAATATATGAGGCAAACTCTGGAAAAACTAAGTGGAGAAATAAATGTCTCTACCATTATAGTGGAAGAATTGAATATACAATTATCATCTTTAGACAGAATATCTAGACAGAGAAACAATAAAGAAACAAAAACTCTGAATATTACATTAGAGGACTTGGACCTAAAAGACATATACAAAACACTAAACCCAAATACAGCAGGATTACATATTTCTCAAGTGAGCATGGATCATACTCCAAGAAAGATCACTTGCTAGGCTACAGAACAACTCTCAATGAATTCAGAGAGACTGAGATTATACAAAGTAATTTCTCTGACCACAATGGATTTAATTTTGAAATCACTAATGGCCAGAGAATCAGATTAGGCATAAAATTATGGAAATTAAAAAACACACACTTACACAAAAATTGGTCATGAATGAAATCTCAAAAGAAATCAGTTACTACCTCCAAACTAATGAAAATGACAACACAACATATTAAAACCTAAGGGAAGTTTATAGCTACAGATACATATATTAAAAAAGAAGAAAAACCTAAAATTGTAGACCTAACTGCACACCTAGAGGAATTGGAAAAACAACAACAAACAACCTAAAGGAAGTAGAAAGAAGGAAATAACAACGATGGCTTCACAGCTGAATTCTACCAAACATTATGGAAAGAGCTAACTACAATTCTGCTTAATCTCTTCCAAAAAATAGAAGTTTATTAGAATTCACCTGTGAAGTTGCCTGGTCCTTGGCTCTTCTTAGTTGGACGGCTTTTGATGAGTGAATCTATCTCATTACTTGTAATTGGACAGTTGAGTTCATCAATTTCTTCTTTCATCAATGTAGGCTGTTTGTGGGTTTCTAGAAATTTGTCCATTTTCTCTAAATTATCATTCTTGTTGCCATATAATTTTTCAAAGTATCCTCTTATGATACTCTTTATTTCTGTGGGGTCAGTAGTGATATCACCTTGCTCATTCCTTATTTTATGTATTTGCATCTGTTCTCTCTTTTTCTTTGTTAGTCTGGCTAAAGTTTCTTAATTTTATTGATCTTTTTGAAGAACCAGCCTTTGGTTTGTTTATTTTTTCTCGTGCTTTCTAATTCTCTATTTCATTTAGTTCTGCACTAATAGTTGTTATGTCCTTCTTTCTACTTCCTTGCATACCCAGGATAAAACCCATTTGGTCATGGTGTATCATCCTCCCAACTAAGAAGAGACGAGGAACAGATGGCTTCACAGCTGAATTCTACCAAATATTCTGGAAAGAGCTAACATCAATCCTGCTTAAGCTCTTCCAAAAAATAGAAGTAGAAGGAATATTGCTTAACTCATTCCATGATGCCAACATTACCCTAATACCAAAATCAAGCAAAGATAGCACAAGAAAGAAAAATTACAGATCAATTTCTCTAATGAATCTAGATGCTATAATCATCAATGAAATAATTGCTAACTTCATTCAACAACATATGAAAAGAATTATACACCATGACCATGTGGGATTCATCAAAGGAATGCAAGGACAGTTCAATATAAGAAAATCAATACATGTAATACACCCTATAAACAGATTGAAAGAAAAAAATCACATGAACATATCTATAGATGCATAAAAAGCTTTAGACAATATTCAGTATCCTTTCCTGATAAAAACACTGCAAAAGGTAGGAATAGAAGGAAACTTTCTGAACATGATAAAGGGTTTATATGAAAAATCCAAAGTTAACATCATCTTCAATGGTGAAATCCTAAAAGCCTTCCCTCTGAGATGGGGAGCAAGACAATGATGCCCTCTATCACCACTCCTATTCAACATTGTCTAAGAAGTACTTGCTCGAGTACTGAGGCCATAAAATGATATAAAATGCATACAAATTGGAAAAGAAGAAGTAAAAATTTCAATGTTTGCAGATGACATGATTCTATATGTAGAAAGCCCTGAGAAATCTACAACAAAGCTTCTAAAATTTATAAAACATTTCAGCAATATTGCAGGCTATAAGATCAAAGCTCAAAAATCAGTAGCATTTCTGCACACCAATAATGAGCAACTGTGGAGGAAATCAAGTAAAAAATACCATTTACAATATTAACTAAAAAAATCAAATACCTAGGAATAAATTTAACTAAAGATGCAAAGGACCTATATACAGAAAACTACACAACAGAGTTAATGGAAATCAAAGGAGACATAAATAAATGGAAGAATTTTCCCTGTTCATGGATAGGAAGAATAAACATCATCAAGACATATATCCTACACAAACTAATGTTCAGATTTAATGAAATTCCAATAAAAATCAACATTGTATTTTTTAAAGATGTGATAAAACTAACTACAAAAAAAGTAAGTAACCTTGAATCACCAAAGACGTATTGAAAGAGAAAAATGAAGTTGTCATTTAAAACATTTTAAGTTGTACTTTAAAACATAGTACAAAGTTACAGTGGTCTAAACTGCATGGTATTGGCACAAGGATAGACATACTCACTAATGGAACCAAACCGAGAGTTCTTATATAGATCCTCGCATTTACTGTCATTTGATATTTGAAAAGGCCACTAAGCCTACTCATTTGGGAGAGAATGGCCTCTTCAACAAGTGGTGCTGGGAGGACTGGATATCCATATCCAAAGAATGATACAGGAATACCATCTCATACCTTATACAAAAATCAACTCAAGATGGAGCAAAGATCTAAATATAAGAGCCAAAACCATAAAGACCTTGAAAGTTAATGTAGAGAAGCATCTACAGTAACTTGTAATAGGAAATGGTTTCCTGAACTTCACACCCAAAGCACTAGCAGCAAAAGAAAAAAATAGATAAATGGGATCTCCTCAAAATTAAAATCTTCTGCACCTCAAAGGTCATTATCAAGCAAATAAAATGGCAGCCTAGCCAATGAAAGTAAATATTTGGCAACCATATATAATATAGGAGCCTAATATCCTGCATATATAAAGAAATCCTATGTGGTGTATACTTAGTAGTAAGACTTTGACGATGCTCTATAATAATTTGGTAATAAATGTTTCACAACGATGCAATATATTTGTGGTTGGGTGATGTATGGGAGTCATGTATGTTGTTATGCATGTTTGTTTTGTAAGCTCATAACGTTTACTAAACACTTATGGTTTATGTATGTTCATGTATGAATGATATACTTCAATAAACTGTTTTTGAAATGGAAAAAAAAATACCCAAGTACCCTTGTGTTCCACTTTTATACTGTTTCAAATTATACAAGTTGGATTTTAAATTTGTGTTCAGGTGAATATCAAGTATGCACAATGAGAATCCAAGACTGTTATAGGTGGGAAAAGACAGGTTGTTGTGCACAGGTTCCAGAGAGAGAGGGATGCCATGAGTGGTCAAGGGGAATCATGACTGGCTTTGGTGGTTCAAGCATCAGATAGGGATCACACAATCAGAGCATGATGGAGACAAGGACTTGTTCCTTTATTGTGGTCAGGGGGTGGAGATTAGTACATTTCCCAATGGAGTGAGTGATTTTTTTTTTAGTTTGAAGCAGATGTGCACAAAAAGGTGAAAGGACTGGGGGTATGATGGAGGTGGGTTGAGGCTTATCGTTTGTGACCTGTTGTCAGTTTTGGGTGAGATGTGTGGATTCTTGCTGCCAGTACAGGTTTGGGTTCTGGTTCTGGGGGATATATGCACCATGTCTTGTTGGTTGCCTGTTAACTAGGGTAAACCTCAGTGTTGAGGCCAGTGGTTTAGACAAAGTAAGACAGATTCTGAGACAGTGCAAAATTTATTTGATGGATATGACATTCCATCCCTGTATGCCATTGTATCTTTCATTCGAAGATTTGGGAATTTGGGGTGGCTGAAATCATTATTGCCAGGTGTATAGCATTATTGAGCCAGTGTATAAAATGCTTGAGGATATTGGTGATTACAAAAATATTACTCAAGCAGAAAACCAAGAGCTGGAAGCCTCTGTGAAGACATTTCCCTTTCCTTTAAGGGCATAACAAAGAGGAATTATGGGAGGTTTTACCTCATCTACAGTATTTGTTGCAAAACCTTGGCTATACTGTTAAATATCCTGATCTCCTGAACCATCTTTTGTAAGTTGATTTGGATCTGCACCAAATTTTCCTTATAAATTTAGTAGGAGGTGAGTCTTATGCTGCAGATTCTCCCTTACTTGACCAAGAAATAGGCTATGGCTAGGCAGTTATATAAGTTTACCTGGGCTAGCAGATCTATTTGTTTTTCATTAGCCCCTAGTACCATGTTGAGGGACAGGTGCTCAAGTAAATATAAGCTCTATAAATATTGGAAGGTTGTCTCTGCTGTGTGATATTAAAGATATAATGTTTAACTTGCCAATATTGGGCAAAATAGTGCAAGGAATCTTTACAAACTTGGTGTCAATGACATTGGCAGCAAGCATGCCATAAGGAAGAGGTGACACCATCTGGCACAAGGTGATGGTTGTAAGGGGTAGACCTAGAGTTGGGTATCCCTCCCAGGTTGTAATTCATTAAAAAAAGGAGATATTTTTCATGGACGTTTAAATAATATAGGACAGCACTAGTCATGATATCTCTGAACGTATCTGTAAACAGAAGTCACAGACATTTTTAGGGACATTTAGGATAAGACTGACTGTGTTTTTCCATGAGAACCAACTGTATTTTCTTCCACTAAGAGAATATATTGTTTCCACACTTATACACCATTTGGATGTCAATCCTTTGTAGGCATTCTTTGCAATATAAGCTCTTGCATTAAAACAGTATGTACAACAGATGGGAGTAGAGGGCAATTAGCCATACACATTTATTTTTTTTAACAAATAAATTTTATTGATATATATTAATAAAGCATAAAATTATTCCAAAGTGGACAAACAGTGGTATTTGCTATAATAACGTAGTTGTTCATTCATCCCTTCAATCATTAATAGAGCATTTCCACTATTTCAATGATACTATTAAAGAAAAATCAAACAAGAAAATTCCTCACCTCTCAATCTCTCTTTTCTTCCCCCACTGCTCATAACTGCTTTTTCTGACTTTTCTATCCAAAGTCTATGAGCAATAGCTTTTAGTATATTCACAATATTGTATATACTTTATGTCAAAAATTTAAGAACAATTTCATTATTTCAAGAAGAAAGACTTTATACACTTAGCATTCATTCCTCTGACTTACATAACCACTTATCTTCATTCATATTTACAAATTGATTTCTATTTACATTTTATGTGAATGGAATGATAGAATATATAATACTTTGTGTCTCATCTGCTTCACTTAGTATAATGTTTTGTTTTATTTTTTGCTGATATTAACATTATGTACTATTAACTTAACATTTGTTCAGCATCAAAGAAAAATGGTCTTATATAAGCGATTCTACCAATATTCATATTTCCCATAATATATTTATATTTCACATAATATTTTTAGCTCATAATAGAGCAATCATAAAATAGTGGTCTGGCATCATTCACTCAAAACAATATTCTCTGTCTTCATCCACATTGCCATAAGTCTCATGGATTCATTTGTTCTTACTGCTTCATAATATTCCATCATGTGTATTCCCCACAATTTGTTTATCCATTTTTCAGTTGTTGGACACCTCAGTTGTTTGCAATTTTTGCCTTATCACTAATAATGCTGCTCTGAACATCAGTGTGCATATATCTATTCATGTCACTGCTCTCAGTTCTTCTGGGTAAATACCGATATTGCTTGTTCCAATGGCAAGTCTGTTTTCGACTTCCTTAGGAATTGACAAACAGTCCTATGCTGGCTATACCATTGTACATTCCTATCAACAGTGAATAACCATTCCTATCTATCTATATACTCTCCAACATTTACAGTTTTCTGGCTTTTTAAAAGATGCCAATCAAAGAGATATGAAATGATATTTAGCTGTAGTTTTGATTTGCATTTCCCTAATCAGTAGTAATGTTAAACATTTTTCCTATGTTTTACTGTCATTTATATTTCTTCTTTGGACAATTATCTTTTCAAATCTTTTGCCCATTTTTTAATCATATACTTTGTCTTTTCATTGTTGAGTTGTATGATCTCCTTTTAGATGATGGATATTAAACCCTTATCGGATATGTGATGACCAAAGATTTTTTTTCCCAATGAGTTGGTTGACTTTTCTCCCTCTTGATAAAGTCCTTTGAGATGCAAATGTTGAATTTTGAGGAGGTCCAATTCATCTATTTGTGTTGTTGTTGTTCATGCTCTAGGCATAAAGTTTAAGATAATATGACATACCACAGGATCTTAAAGATGTTTTCCTATATTTTCATCTTGGAGTTTTATAGTTGTTTTTATATATAATTCCTTCATAATTGTTGAGTTAATTTTTGTATAAGGTGTGAGATAGGGGTTTCCTTTCTTTCTTTTGGATATTGCTGTCCAGTTCTCACTCTACCATTTATTGAATAGACTGTTCTGGCTTAGCTGGGTAGGCCTTACAGTATTTTCAAAAATAGCTTGACTGTAGATTTGAGGGTCTGTTTCTGAGTTCTCAATTTAGTTCCATTGGTAATAGTTCTCCAACTATTATTGTAGAAATATCTATTTCTCCCTTCAGCTTTGCTAGGGTGTGCCTCATATATCTTGGGCCAATGGGGTTAGGGGCATAAATACTTAGAATAGCTATTTTGTATTGTGGAAATGACACTTTTATTAATATTTAGTGATGTTCTTCATCACTTATAACAGTTTTTCACTTAAAAACCACTTTGTCCGATATTTGTATCTCTACTCCAGCTCTTTTGCCATAATTATTTGTGTGAAATATCTATTTCCAACCCTACACTTTTAACCTGGTTATGTCCTTATACCTGAGGTGAGTCTCTTGTAGCCAACATATAGATGGCTCATCTTTTTTAACCCATTCTATCAGTCTGTGTTTTTTAATTGGGGAGTTCAAACCAATAATATTCAATGTTATAACTGCAAAGGTATTAATTACTTTATCTATTTTGACCTTTGGTTTTCAGTTGTCATATAATATCATAGTTTACCTTTTTACCCTTTCTAATATTCTTCATTTCTACACTCTTCTACAAGTCTTCTGCCCTGTTTTTTACTTTGAAACTGCATCATTCCCTTTAATATCTCTTGTAATTCTGTTTTTTTTTTTTGTTTGTTTGTTTTTTGCTTTTGGTAAAATATCCTATCAGTTTTTGTTTGTCTGTGAAGGCTTTGAAATCCCCTTCATTTTTGAAGGACATCTTTGCTGGATACAGACTTCTCGGCTGTCAGTTTTTCTCTTCCAATATATTAAATACATCATACCACTTTCTTTTCTCCTCCATGGTTCCTGATGAGAGGTTCACACTTAATCTTTTCATGTTTCCCTTTTATGTGATGGTTTGCTTTTCTCTTGCTGCATTCAAAATCTTCTCTTTATGGTATTTGTCATTCTGAATAGTAGTAGTCTCTGTGTAGTTCTATTCGTGTTTGTTCTGTTTGGGGTGTGCTTTCCTTCTTGGATACAGATATTTATGTCTTTTAGTCATTATTTCCTCAAATATTTGTTCTGCTCGTTTTCCATTTTCTGCTCCTAGGATGCCGATAATGCATGTTTGTTTGTTTGTTGTTGTCATTCAATTCCCTGAGACCCTGTGCCATTTTTCTCAATTTTCTTCTCTTTCTCTTCTCCTTCTTTTCTTATTCAGATGTTCTATCTTTAAAATTACTAATTCTTTCTTCCAGCAGTTCAAATCTGCTCTTATGTCCCTTGAATATGTTTTTAATCTCATCTGTCATTTCTTTCCTTCCCATATGAACAGCTATTTTTCTTTGCAGACTTTCAAATTATTCTTTATGCTCACCCAGTGCCTTATTAAAATGCTTTATTGCTTTAGTCATATTTTCCTTCAATTCTTAAAGTTATTTGGGAGTGTTGCATTATTACCAATGATTAACTGTCTTATATCCTGAATCTCATCAGGATATTGATTTGTTCCTTTGACTGGGCCATCTCTTCATCTTTCTTAGTATAGCTTGTAATTTTTCACTCATGTCTACAATCTGATATGTTGTGAATTTTTTCTGATGTCCAATACTCTCTTTTGTTTATTTTTATTATTATTTCACAGCCCTTGTTATTTGTTCCAACTTATACTAAGTCTTAAAAATTGCCCTGTTTAAGTTACCAAAATCATGCCAGGGACTCACTAATGGGAGACACAGTTTCTCCAATAGGTTAGGTAAGAAAGTTTAAAAGCATATAATTTCTGACATTCCAGCAGAGAGCTCTTGCTAGTGCACTTTCCTGCAGAGGTGTATCTCTCGGTTTTCCTTTTTATCTGTCTGGACAGAGCTGAGATTCAAAGCAGGCTTTGCTGGCTGATTTCACAAATAAAAAATTCCCCAACTCTCCCTGACCTTTCCCTTGTAACAGTTGACATAAAGGAATACATCTGCTCCCTTTTTAGTCAGCTGAAATGAGGCAGGGGTTTTACCCAAAGTGAATTTCTTGGGGGCAGGGGAGGCAAGCCCTTCCAGCAGCCAGCAGCTTTATCAACTCACAATTTGTTGTTTCAACTTCTTCATCTCTGTGTCCCTCCCCCTCCTGGGAGTTGTGAAGCACTGTCCTTGTCTTATGAGCCCCAAAGCAGGTCCATTGGACAGGTTTTGGCTCTTTCTCCATTGTTTTTATTAGATCTGAGCCTTATCTGACTAATACAATGCCATGTTCCCTATTTTTTTAATAGTATTTTGAAGATTGATGGTATATGACAACCTTATTTTTATTACACTTGGGTTGAGAAATTTTTATGCAGTAGTGCAGTCAGATTCATGTTATCTACAGTATGGATATCTTGAGTCATTAAATATGCTCAGTGACATGTTAGATGCAGATGGTTGAGGACCAATAGCCAGCAATCTCCTCTGTCCCTTCCTTGGGTATAATTTTAGGATTATTTAAGTATTATTTAGCCTTTAAGTTATTTTTGATCTCCCCCAAATAGGGAGGTTATGTGGGTCAGTAAGCATACCTATGACACACACAGCCTGCAAAAATACTAAAACACAGAGATAAGGTGGTCATTGGTATCCTCATGCAATTTGGAAAGTCCCTTTTTGTCATGTTTAGCCCTTTTCTATACGTAAAATTTACACATTACCAGTGAGGCTGCAGGGGTTGTGCTGTACTTTTGCAGGGAATTATCATGGTATTATGGGAATCTGTGTGCACTGATTGAAGAGATGTGGTCCTATAAACACCTCCATTTTAAGAAAGTCTCAATAAATAACCAGGACTTTTCATGCTCAGTAAATGGATTCCAAGAGGCATGTTCAGAAGTATCCAAAGCCTCTAACAAAATTCCAGTCCTGGTGGGACAAGGGGCATGACTTTAGAAATGGCTTATTGTGCCAATTCTAAGGTTCATTGTTGGGGTTCTCCGCAGTGTAAAATACTAGATGTACAAGTGTTTTTATATATTGGTTTTAATGAGAGAGTGAAACTTGTGATGTGTTCCCTCAAGAACATGAATCATATTAATAGGTGTTATGTATGTCTGGGGTGGTCTTTTCTTTTCTTTTCTTTTCTTTTTTAATATTTTATTTGTTTATTCATTTATCCCCCCCTTGCTGCTTGTGCTCTCTGGGTCAGCTAACCATGCTGTGTGGGCGGTCCTGCCCTCACCAGGAGGCCCCGGGAACCAAACCCGGGACCTCCCATAAGGTAAATGGGAGCCCCACTGATTGAGCCACAGCCGCTTCCCTGGGGTGGTCTTTTCTTAATGGTGATGGGAATCTGACTGTCATTAAAGGACTAGATGATGACAGAGTTTGATGGTCTTTTATTTTTCATAGTGATGTTGCCCAGCCTCAGTTATCTAAATGATGTGTTAGTGTGATTAAGTACTCTGGGGATCCCTCTTTAGATTTGCCCTTTAATCTGATGCCACCTATATACTGACACTACTAATCTGTTTTTTAAAAGAACATCTTTTAATATCTTGGAGGCAGCATCTTGGTTGCATTGCAATTGATCATGCCCCTGAGTTTATAATTTATTAATTACATTATTTTATGAATAGGAGATTAGATGGGCATGATTTATGCATTAGTGTTGGTATACCTGATGATTAATTGCCCTTCCTTGGAGGAGGCATTAAGAAGTGTAAAGAAAGTAATATGGATGATGAGGCAAACCGAAAAATTTTGAGAGTTATGACAGGGATTTCAAAGATGATCTTTATAAGACAGTGATCATTTATTTTTTTATTTTTATTTTTTAATTTTATTTGTTTTTTAGACCTGTGAATATATATGGAAAGTTTGAGTCATATATATATAAACTCAAACTTCTCCATTTTAACCATTTACAAGTGGAGAATTCAGTGATGCATTAACTTTCAAAATATTGTTCTACCATTTTCACGATCCATTCCCCCAAATTTTTTCATTACATCAAACAGAAACCCCTTATCCATTAAACAATAAATCCCTCTTCTCTTCCTCAGAGCCCCTGATAACCTGTTGTTAACTATCAGTCACTATGAAATTTGCTTATACTCAATATTTCATATAAGGAAATTCATACAATATTTTACTTTTTTAACTTGCTTATTTCACTCAGCATAATACCTTCACTGTTTCCCTGTTTTATCATGCATCAAAACTTCATTCCTTTCTACATCTGCTTAATATTTCAATATCTACATATATACTAAATGTTGTTTATTGATTCTCCATTGATGGGCACTGGGGTTGCTTACACATTTTGGCAAATGTGAATAATGCTGTTATAACAATTGGCCTGCAAATAGTTTTGTATATGAGTATATTTTCACATTTTTGGGTATTTACTAAGAAGATGGGGTACAAGGTCATACAATAAATCTATGTTTAACTTTCTGAGGAACCACTTAGGTGATTTCTACAGTGACTACACCATTTAACAATGCCACTAAAAATATATGTGTTCCAATTTTTCCAAATTTTTATGAATTCTAACTAATTTCTATTTTAAATATTGTTATACTTATTAATACTTGTCCAAGTGACTGTGAAGTGATATCTCGTTGTTTGAATTTGCATTTGCCTGATGACAAATGATATTGAGGATGCTTTCACATGGTTATTGGTCATATGTGTATCTTCTTTGGAGAAATATCTATTCAAGTAATTTGTCCATTTTTTAATTGGGTTGTTTCTATTTTTGTTTAGTTGTAGAAGTTATTTATATATTTTGGATATTAATCTCCTATCAGATATATGGTTAATGTAGGGATTTGATATGGTTTATGAATTCCCAAAAGTAATATTGATAATGTTTGTAAATTGGTCTTTTCTTCTAACCATATTAGGGTGTATTGGATTCAGAGGTTTTACTTTTACTGATTAAATTATGATTAGGAATTTTGCCACAAAAGTAGGGTGCTGAGTCCCCACTCATTGGTGTGTGGGGACTCATAGATAAAATATATGACAAAGGACATAGTAGGAGTTTTGATGTTGGCGTTCTTATGCTGAGTCTTAAGCTGGAGCCCCAGTAATTAAGCACACAGAGGAGCTTTGTTGTGAGGAAAGAGAGAAGAACTCAGGAAGAAAAGCAACCATTTGCTTAATAGCCTACAGCTGTTCTTGTGGAGATCACAGAGCAGCTGAACCGACAGAGAGGCAAGCCCTAAGAAGAGAGGAACCCAGGAAGCCTGAACCCTGGTAGATGTTGGCAGCCATCTTACACAAACACGTGGCCATAGGCTTTGGAAAGGAAAGTAACTTATGCTTTAATTGTGAGCTTCCACCCCAAATAAGTACTCTTAATAAAAACCAACCAATTTCTGGTATTTTGCATCAGCACATCTTTGGCTGACTAATACAGAATTTGGTACTGTGGAGTGGGAAAGTGCTTTTCCAATTATCAAAAGGATGGAACAGTTTTATAAATGGGATATTTTTTGGAGGAATGGTGAGATGCTTGATGGAAAAGGCAAAGAGTGTTTTGAAGAGACATTTTATGATGCATTAGAAGTAAAAGATGAATTTACTATTGGAAACTGTAGAAAAGGTGATCCATGTTTTAAAGTTGCAGAGAACTTAACAAGATTGACTTCTTTTTTTTTTTTTTGAGCTTTTAAAAAGGGTGTTTATTTGGTGTAAAAGCTTACATTCCCAAGGCTGTGAAAAGTCCAACTCAAAGCACCATAAGAGGTACTTTCTCAAGAAACTTAGCTGCCACATGAGGAAGCAAGATAGGTGATCTCTGTCTGGTCTTTCCTGCCAATTGGGCTTCCTTTCCCAGGTTCAACTGCTTGGCATTCTTTCTGATTTCAGCTGCAAAGTGGCATAGGGCTTATCTTTTTTTTAAATTTATTTATTTTTTATTGTGGATAAAAATCAAAATTTTCACAATACATACCAATATTTGTAAAATAATATATAAATATATATTCATATATGTGCATGTGCTAACAAAAATGTTATATATATATATATATATATTTTTTTTAAAGGTGCTAAGATTACCTAAATATTACATGGAACCTACTGGGATTCCCATGTTCCCCACCTCCCACACATCCCACCACATCCCGCAGAAACATCTCCCATAAGTGTGGCCCATCACCCTCAAAGGACCTACACATCCTGGGGCCTTGCCATCAACCATAGACCACAGTTCACATTGTAGACCACACTCTCTCGTGCACAGTTCTGAATGATGTGGGCTGATTTAAAATGGCCTACATCTGTTGCCACAACGGCACACAGGACAACATCTAAATCCTCAAAATGCCCCTATATTTCAACTGCACATCCCACCCCTGCCCCGAAAGTGTCTAATGACCACTGGCTCCACCTCACTGTTATAATTTCTTCCATTGCTAGAATCACCATATGTTTAAAACAGAATACCATCAAGTCCACTGTAGTCCATATTCCTTCCCCCAATCCTGACGGGACTGGGATGGTGATGTCCATTCCAATTCCAAGTGAGAGAGGGCTTATATCCCATGGATATTGTGGGTGGGATGATCCTGCCTGCAGATGCAGGCCTTCTCCATTCCCTGGGATCGCCGTTGCCCATAGTTGTCTCCTCGCCTGATGACTTGGAAGAGTCCCTTGAGCTGTAGGGTAGGAGTTGCAGCTCCACCGAGATTCCATACACACCTGGCCCATAGGTAAGCCAGAGGCTCCAGTCTCTGGAAGTATACCTAAAAACTCCAGTAACACATATAGGTTTGAATAGAAGGGACTGATGAACCACGTGCAGGGAGGACTTATTTGAGTCCAATTCTGTCAGTATCAGGAGCACAGATTCCAAAATAGAGCCCACCGATAAGGCATCAGTCTCTGGGGCTATCCCCCCTTATATAGGACCTGGGTGTCTCCAGAGCTCTCACAAGCCCCTCTGTGTGGGTTGATATGCACTTTGCTGTTCTATGAGCTCCTACTGAGGTTTGTGTAAGCGTTACCTCTGGGACGACCTCCTGACTCTCTTTGAAGTCTCTTAGCCACTTGAACTCATTTGTCTTTACCTTTTCCCCCTTTTATTCAAGGTCTTTTTCCAGTTGTGTTGCCAGTTGGCACTTGGTATTAATCCCTCGTTGCCAGGGAGGCTCATCCCCAGGAGTCATGTCCCACGTTGGGGGGAAGGTAATGCATTCATAAGCTGAGTTTGGCTTAGAGAGAGTTCACATTTGAACAACAAGGAGGCACTCAGGTGGCAACCCTTTGGCACCCCATAACAGTAAGCTAAGTTTCAGTTACAAGAGCAAGGACACAAACGGGTAGTCATCAATAAAAAGAACTCATCAGTGGGCCATCCACTTTTGACAGACACTGTCCCTGCATTCAGAGGACTGTTGCTGCTCCCTTGGAGAATGTGGTAGAGCTCTCCAGGCTAGAAATTCAGATTCCCTCATTTATTGTGTGATTGTCCACCCACCATGACCATGCCCCATCCTTTGATCTTTTGAACAATTTTGTATATCTTTCATATATATTCAGATGAACTTACTTCCATGAATCCCCCCTCCCAGACACCCACCACCAATAATCCCCTGCAGGACCCATTGTAACTCTTCTGTGATTTAAATCTTCCATGAACTTGTAGTCCATAAAATAATCAAATACACTCAATAGGAAAAAGAAACAACAATGATAAGCTTACATGCAAGAGACAAACAAAAGGAATCTCAGGAAAAAACAAACAAAGAAACAAACAATCTAACAAAAACAAAACAAAACAAAATATAATTAGCAGATTGAGACATTCAAAAAATAGGGGAAAGAAGGAAAAGTAATGCCTTTTTTACTATATATATATATATACATATATATATATATTCTTTTTTCTCTTTTATCACTGTGTTATCAGATATCCGGTGTGCTGTGACACATTCCCCCTCTCAGTCCCCATTGTCTCCCAATTTTCTTTTAATTTTCAAAGAAGTTTTAGGTCACAGCAAAGTCACACACGGAGTACCAGAGACTCCCAGATACCAAACCACCTCCCTTCCCTACCCCATATTAACCCCCCCCCTTTTTTGGACGTTAGCATTGTTTTAAGTGTTATACAGATAGCAAAATATAGCAAATAAACATTGTCAATGATTTACAGTATAGTTTACAATTTAAACGATACTGCTTAAAAAGTTTTGATGATATTTACCATGTCCTGTGTCCATTACTGTAAGGTAATGAAAAACCTTTCCCATGACCACTAGACACCCCATTAGCTCTAAACTGTTCCTTCCTCCCCACCCCCCTGGGGCATATGACACTCCTCTGTCTTGACTCATCGAATGTCAAGATTCATAGTTAGGGAAGCGGCTGTGGCTCAATCAGTAGGGCTTCCGTTTACCATATGGGAGGCCCCGGGTTCGGTTCCCGGGGCCTCCTGGTGAAGGCAAGCCCGCCCGCACGGCATGGTTAGATGACCCAGTGAGCACAAGCAGCAAAGGGGGGGATAAATGAATAAATAAATAAAATCTTTAAATAAAAAAGATTCATATTTAAATGCCCAGGGTATGTGAACCTGCACTTGTGAACACTGCACCACCAAACCCAGTAATATCACTTCCCATCTATCCTATCCTTCAATATGCAACCATACTCTATCCCTTTACCATAGATTATTTCCATATGGGTGATGGCTCAAAGCGTGCTCTTCTTGTTCTCTCCCTTGTTAAACTATTTCTCAGACAATGGTTTTCAGAGACTGCTCACTTTCCTCAGTTCAAATCAGTGAGGTTATATTCTGTTCATTCTTCAGTGCCTGGCTTGCTTCACTCAACATAAGGTATTCAAGATTCATCCACATTATTCCATGTATTAGGATTTTATTCCTTCTTACAACTGAGTAATATTCCATTGTATGTATGTACCACATTTTGCTTATCCATTCATCTGTTGATGGGCACTGGAGCTGATTCCAACTTTTGGCAATGGTGAACAATGCCGATATGAACATTGGTGTGCATATATCTGTTTGTGTCTTTGCTTTCAGTTCTTCTGGGTATATAACCAGTGGTGGAATTGCTGGATCATACGAAAGATCTATTGTTATTTTTCTTAAGAACCTCCCTAATGTCCTCCACAGTGGCTGGACCATACCACAGTCCCACCAGCAGTGGATGAGGGTTCCTATTCTTCCACATCCTCTCCAACATTTAGTGTCTCCTGTTTTTTTTAATAGCTGCCACTCTGATGGGTGTAAGATGGTATCTCATACTGGTTTTGATTTGTATTTCCTGATAGCAAGTGATTTTGAGCATTTTTTCATGTGCTTTTTAGCCATTTGTAATTCTCCCTTGGAGAAGTGTCTTTTCAGTTCACTTGCACTTTTTTTAAAATGGGTTGTTTGTCTTTTTATTTTCAAGGTGTAAGAATTCTTTGTATAGGTAGGATATTAGGCTCCTATCAGATATATGCTTGCCAAATATTTTCTCCCATTGTGTAGGCTGCCTTTTTATTTTCTTAATAACGTCCTTTGAGGTCCAGAAGTTTTTAATTTTGATGAAATCCCATTTATCTATATTTTCTCTTGCTCCTTGTGATTTGGTTGTGAAGTTCATGAAACCATTTCCTATTACAAGGTCCTTTACATGCTTCCCTACATTATCTTCCTTGTCTTTATGGTTTTGGCTCTTATATTTAGATCTTTGATCCATCTTGAGTTGATTTTTATATAAGGTGTGAGATGGCATTCTTCTCTTATTCTTTTGGATATGGATATCCAGTTCTCCAAGCACTACCTGTTAAAGAGGCCATTCTCTCACAACTGAGTGGGCTTCGTGGCCTTGTCAAATATCGGATAACTGTGTATGTGAGGATCTATATCAGAGCTCAGTTCAGTTCCATTGGTCAGTAGGTCTATCCTTGTGCCAATACCACGCAGTTTTGCTCACTGTGGCTTCGTAGTATGCTTTAAAGTGAGGTAATGTGATACCTCCAACTTTATTTTTCTTTTTGAATATGTCTTTGGTAACACGGGGCCTCTTGCCTCTCCAAATATATTTTGTGGTTAGTTTTTCCAGTTCCATAAAAAATACAGTGTTGACTTTTATTGGGATTCCAATTAATCTGTAGTTTAGTTTGGCTAGGATAGACATCTTGATGATGTTTAGTCTTCCTATCCATGAACAGGGAATATATTTCCATTTATTTAAGTCTTCTTTGATTTCCTTTCACAGTGTTGTGTAGTTTTCTGTATATAAGTCCTTTACATCTTTAGTTAAATTTACTCCTAGGTATTTGATTCTTTTATTTACTGTTGTAAATGGTATTTTTTTCCTGATTTCCTCCTCAGTTTGCTCGTTATTGGTGTATAGAAATGCTACTGATTTTTGAGCATTGATCTTATAGCCTGCAAATTACTGAACTCCTTTATATGTTCTAGATGCCTTGTTGTTGATTTCTCAGGGCTTTCTAAGTATAGGATCATGTCATCTGCAAATAATGAAATTTTTACTTCTTTTCCAATCTGGATTCCTTTTATGTCCTTTTCTTGTCTCAGTGGTCACGCAAGAACTTCTAAGACAATGTTAAATATGAGTGGTGATGGTGGGCATCCTTGTCCAGTTCCCAATGTCAGAGGGAAGGCTTTTAGGATTTCACCATTGAAAATGATGTTAGCTTTTGGTTTTTCATATATGCCCTTTATCATATTCAGAAATTTTCTGTCTATTCTTATCTTTTGTACAGTTTTTATGAGGAAAGAATGCTGTATTTTGTTGAATGCTTTATCTGCTTCTACAGAGATGATCATATGATATTTTTCTTTCAGTCTGTTTATGTGGTGTATTACATTGATTGATTTTCTTATATTGAAACATCCTTTCATACCTGGAATGAAACCCTCTTGGTCATGGTGTAAAATCCTTTTGATATGATGTTGAATGTGATTAGCAAGTATTTTGTTGAAGATTTTAGCATCTAGGTTCATTAGAGAATTTGGTCTGTAATTTTCCTTTCTTGTGGTATCTTTCTTTGGTTTTGGTATTAGGGTAATTTTAGCATCATAGAATGAGTTAGACAATATTCCTTATACTTCTATATTTTGGAAGAGCTTAAATAGAATTGGTGTTAGCTCTTTCCAGAATGTTTGGTAGAATTCAGCTGTGAAGACAACTGGTCTTGAGCTTTACTTAGTTGTGAGGTTTTTGATGACTGAGTCTATCTCTTTACTTGTAATTGGACTCTTGAGTTCATCAATTTGTTCTTTCATCAATGTAGGCTGTTTGTGGGTTTCTAGAAACTTGTCCATTTCCTCTAAATTATCATTCTTGTTAGCATATTATTTTTCAAAGTATCCACTTATGATACTCTTCATTTCTGTGGGATAAGTAGTGATATCCGCTTGCTCATTCCCAATTTTATGTATTTGCAACTGTTCTCTCTTTTTCTTTGTTAGTCTGCCTAAGAGTTTGTCAATTTTATTGATATTCTCGAAGAACCAGCTTTTGGTTTTGTTTATTGTTTCCAGTGCTTTCTTATTCTCTATTTCATTTAGTTCTGCTTTATTTGTGGTTATATCATTCTTTCTGCTTCCTTTAGTTTTGTTTTTTGTTGTTTTTACAATTCCTCCATGTGTGCAGATAGGTCTTCAATTTTAGATCTTTCTTCTTTTTTAATATATGAATTTATGGCTATGAACTTCCCTCTCAGGACTGCTTCCATGCATCCCATAGGTTTTGATATGTTGTGTTGTCATTTTCATTAGTTTCAAGGTAGTTACCGATTTCTTTTGAGATTTCTTCTTTGATCCACTGTTTGTCTAATAGTGTGTTGTTTAACTTCCATATCCTTGTGCCTAACCTGTTTCTCTGGCCCTTAGTGATTTACAATTTCATTCCGATGTGGTCGGAGAAATTACTTTGTATAATTTTAATCTTTCTGAATTCATTGAGAGTTGTTCTGTGGCCTACCATGTGGTCTATTTTGGAGTATGTTCCATGTGCACTCAAGAAGAATGTAAATCCCACTGTATTTGGGTGTAGTGTTCTGTATATGTTTATTAACTCCAGGTCTTCTAATGTATTGTTGAGTGCCTTAGTTTCTTTATTGATTCTCTGTCTAGATGTTCTGTCTAATGATGATAGTGGTGCGTTTAAGTCCTCTGCTATAATTGTAGGTGCATTTATTCCTCCTCTTAATTTTTCCAGAGTTTGCCACATGTAATTTGAGGCACCCCGATTAGGTGCATAAATGTTGATGATTGTTATCTCTTCTTGAGTAATTACTCCTTTTACTAATATGTAGTGTCCATCTTTGTCTCTTACAATTGTTTTGCATTTAAAGTCTATTATGTCTGATATTAGAATAGCTTCTCTTATCCTTTTTTTGGCTATCGTTAGTTTGTAAAATGGTTTTTCAGCCATTCACTTTCAGCCTCATTGAATCCCGGGGTCGAAGGTGGGTTTCTTGTAGACATCATATAGATGGATAATATTTTCTTATCCATTCTGCAAATCTTTGTCTCTTGATTGGTGAATTTAACCCATTATCATTCAGTGTTATTACTTGTAACGAATTTCTTACTTCAGCCATTTTTTCTTTGGGTTAATATATGTCATATGTTGTTTTGTTTCTATTTTTGTCTTTTCTATTGTTTTTAAACTCTCATCCAACTCTTTCTCCCTTGTTTTTACCTTTCAAATTGTAGAGATTCCTTCAGAATTTCTTGAAGTGCTGGTTTCTTATTCACATACTCTCTTAATTTCTGTTTATCTGTGAACATTTTGAACACTCCCTCATTTTTGAACGCCAGTTTTGCTGGGTAGAGAATTCGTGGGTCAAATTTTTTTCTTTTAGTATTTTGACTATGTCATACCACTGTCTTCTTACTTCCATGGTTTCAGCTGAGAAAACAGCACTTAATCTTATTGTGCTTCCCTTGTATGTGATGGTTCTCTTTTCTCTTGCTGCCTTGAGTATTTTCTCTTTGATTTGAGCATTGGACATTTTGTCAAGTATATGTCTTGGAGTTAGCCTGTTGGGATTTATACTATTTGGAGTGTGCTGTGCTTCCTGGATCTGCACATCCATATCTCTCAATAGAGTTGGGAAGTTTTCAGCCATTATTTCCTTCAACACTCCTTCTGTTTCTTTTCCCTTCTCTTCTCCTTCTGGGATGCCCATAATGCGTATGTTTCTGCATTTTGTGCTATCGGTTAATTACCTGAGTCCATGCTGGCTTTTTTTCTATATTTTTGCCTCTCTGTTCTACTATCTGTTTGATTTCAGCTGTATTGTCTTCCATATCACTTATTCTTTCCTCTGCCTGCTCAAATCTGCTGTTATGTGAATCCAGTGTCTTTTTGTCTTCTTGGTTTGTGCCATTGTTCAGCAACATACCCATTACCTTTTTAGGCATGTTTGCAAATTCTTCAGTATGTTCCTTCAGGGTCTTCTTTATATTCTTAATCCCTTCCTTCACTTCTTTAAGTTGGTCCATGATATTTGTTTGGAGAGCTTTGATTATTTGTTCAATGTTCTGCATCGCTTCCTGGATTTTATTTTCTTCATTGGACTGGTCCATGTTTTCCTGTTTCTTGGAGTCATTTGAATTTTTTTGTTGCCCTCTGGTCCTCATATTTTCTTGGTGGGTTTGTTCAGTTGATTAGCTTTTCTCTATGCTCTAGAGTTTTATTTAGCTTGTGGTTCTGTGTGTGAGTTAAGTTTTCTCTTTGGCACTTTTTCTTCTTATTTTATTTCCTTGCTTCTTTCTATGTTCACTTGAAGGCAAAATATTAGGGCCAGAGGAATCAAAAGATGTAAGGAAGGCAGACGGATAATAGTAATATTAATAAAAGTTAGAAGAGGGGCCAAATGAGACTTAATGAGATGAATATTTAAGTTGTGTAGGCAGTGTAGAGTAATAGGGAAAAAAGTGGATTTTCTACAGTGACTGGGAAAACAAATGTAATAATATACATATAGTGATTTAGAAGGCTATAATTATGAGGAGGGAGAGAAATAGTAAAGAAAGGGCTGAAAGGAAAAAGTCAATACTAATTTAAAAAAAGAAGAAAGCAAAATAATGGAATAGAAATTGACACCCTTAAGTTGTGGGCCTATGAAAAAATGTTGTATCTAAGAGCCACAACAGAAAGCAGAAGGCAGAAAGATGATGGAAGGATAATCGATAGTTTGTTGTACAAAATCAATATAGACAGCGAGTGGGAAATTACTGAAGAAGAAGCACAGCAAAGAAGTGACAAGCTGGGAAGCGGCTGTGGCTCAATCAGTAGGGCTCCCGTTTACCATATGGGAGGCCCCGGGTTCGGTTCCCGGGGCCTCCTGGTGAAGGCAGGCCCGCCTGCACGGCGTGGTTAGCTGACCCAGCGAGCACAAGCAGCAAGGGGGGGATGAATGAATAAATAAATAAAATCTTAAAAAAAAAAAAAAAAAAAAAAAAAAGAAGTGACAAGCTAGCAGCACCTAATTTTTTAAAAATGAAAGAAAAAAGAAAGGGCAGAGGAAAGAGGAAAGAAACACAAGAGACCAGAAATAAACAGAGAAAAACCAAAAATCCACACAGGCAAGCAGTCAAACAGAGCTAAGGTGGGTCAATGATTCCCCTAGGGTCCACGTGGATCCTCTCTGCCTGCTTGTGTTTATCAATCAATTTTCCCACATAGTTATATATGCAGGTCCAGAAACAGCTTTTAGCTATTAAACTAAATTAAAAAAAATTTATTTTCCATTTATTGGAGTGACCATCTCACTTTTTTTTTTTTTGCAAAATACAGGACCAAAATAATTCCTCCTCTAGACCAACCCCTAACAGAAGTGACCCTAGCTGGGCTTGTGGAAATTAATCAAGCATGTCCCACTTCCTGGACACTACATGGTAGCTGTAGCTCTGATGTTAGTCAGTGCAGAGTGCTAAAGATGGCTGACTCCACCCCTTCTGGAGCTGAGCACCAGCATCACTGGTTTGTTATGTAAATCAGTTTGACTGCAGATTTGCCTCTCCTCTCAGCCTGATGGTGCTTCAGGTCAGCTTATCTACTCCCCAAAGCTATGGGGAGGTTCAGGCAGCCAGATCGATGGCAAAAAATAAAAATAAATAATTCCCTTCCCTGTCTTCCAACAGAACCCTCACTCTTTTTGAGAGTGTCCCCTCTTCCTGGCTCTGTGGTGGCCCAGGGCTAATCCCTGGGCAGCTAGGCAAATCAACTCCTTCCCCTGAAAGGAATCAACCCTCCCATCCACTGGGTGCTGATTCTCTCTGGCTGGTCTGTTCCCCCAAGGTCCAAGGAGCTTCTGGCAGCCAGATCCCCAGAAAATAAAACTTTCTCACCCCGCTCGCAGCTCCAACTGGCCATTTTTATTTTCTCCCTAACCACGGGGCTCAGCCATCTGTGCCAACAACCACCAGCAGGCTTAAAACTCATGAATCTCTACCATTCCATCCACACCATTGATCCATGCAGAGAGATATCCCAAGCTTCTCATTCCATGCATGCAGAACACAGAACCCCGGGCATGACCCCGTCCACAATCTGCCTTGCTCTGGGAGCTTGCAGTGTGTGCCCTTCTACACTAACACCATCTTGACCCCGAGATTGACTTCTGATGTTTAATGGAAGGCAGAATTTGAAATTGGTGCACCAGGACGTTTAGCTTAAGAACTTTCTAAAGTAAACTCAGAGGATGTGGCTTGACTTTTCCTTGTTGCTTATAGCAAAATGATAGATGAGCAAGAAAAGCTGAGGACTTAATTGGTGAGCACAAAGAAAACAGAAAATGATTCTGGAACTTCCAAGTCTCTGGAAATCAAGTCCCCAGATGATAGTGACCCATTTGAGGATGTAACTAAATTTGGAACTTGTAAATCAAGACTGAAGATCCAGTTATAACAGAAAGACTTGTGGAAACTCTTACTGTTTGATGGCTTGTATTCCTGCTTCTTGCATGCTAAACCAACAAGCTTTTTGAGAGAGTTGTATGAACAAAACCACTGTCAACTTGGAATAAAAGAGGCATAGGAAGGAGAGATTGAAGGAGAAACAGCTGTAAGAAGAAAGACATCACCTTGGGCCAAGAGAGGAACCCCATCCATGTCTACAGAGAGGGTGAGTTTGCCCCAACAGTTGAAGAGGGCGGATGTCCCCACCCAATGTTCAGGAAGAGTTTTTCCATCCAGGGTACAGAGAGGATGGAGCACATTCCTCAAGGATTAAGGCAGTTAAGTTCAGTACTCCATAGGTCTGAGCATTGTAGAACAGCCCCCTATGGTTTAGGGAATGCCAGGTAGTCAACTCATTCCTCTGAGAGGTTTGATCTTGTATGCCAAAGCTTAGGAAGGATATTGTCTTCACTTAACTGTAATAGGGGTGCTAAGCCTCTCACCCAAAGTTTGGGTAAGGAGTGGCAATCATCCCAACACTTTTGGAGGGTGAGGTCTGGAGTTTGGTCTACACCCAGGTGCTTCATTAGTGTGGAAAAAAGAAAATGGCCATCAGGCCAGCCTGTGGAAAGAGTGGGTCCCCATGTGACCCCAAGAAGAAGAAACCATCATCTTAAGAATGACTCTTAGCCTTTGACATCTAATGAAGGATGCACTTCAAATTTACTGAACTCTAGAAAATCCATGATTCATGTTTCCCTCTCAATTCCTTTTTATGATAATGCAAATTTTTACCCTTTGTCTGTCCATTTGTGTATTGGAAGCAGATAAATGTTTTTGTAATTTTCAAAATTCTACAGCAAATGGGATATGATATGATTCTTTATTTATCATTAAACTGATTTAAGGTTTTTTAAAATTACTATTGTAATGTCTTTTTGGAGTTCAGAGGATGGATTTTTGCAATTTGATATGGTTTATGAATTCAAAAAAATATGGATTATGTTTGTAAAGTGGTCTTTTCCTCTGGACATTTTAGACTGTACTTGATTCAGAGTTTCATTTTTCTTGATTAAATTATGATTAGGACTTTATTGATCCACATCAGTAGGGTATAGAGTCACCACCCATTGGTGGGTGGGGACTCATAGATAAAAGACATGGCAACGGACCTAGTTGGGGTTTTGATGTTAGAGTTCTGATGCTGAGTTTTGAGCTGGAGTCCCGGGATGTAAGCACAGAGAGGAGCTTGGTTTTGAGGAAAGAGAGAAAACCCCAGGAAGAGAAACAAGCCATTCAACTAATAGTCTACATTTGATCTTGTGGCGATAACAGAGCAGCTGAGCCCAAACAGCAGGAAGCCTTGGGAATAGAAGAATCCAGAAAGCCTGAACCATGGCAGACTTTGGCAGTCATCTTGTTCCAACATGTGCCCATAGGCTTTGGTGTGGGAAGTAACTTACAATTTATGTCCTGTAAATGTAAGCTTCTACCCCAAATAAATCTCCTTTATAAAACCCATCAGATTTCTGGTATTTTGCATCAGCAGTCCTTTGGCTGACTAATACAGTTAACAATTATTTTCTTCCATTTCATTGGTTATCTTTCATTCCATTCAATTTCTAATTTTCTGAAATTTTGTTAACATTAATGTGATTTTAACTATGTCAAATCCTTTTTCTTTGTTGAGATTGTTATGTAATATTTATCTCTTTTTCTATTAATAGGATATATTATATTAATTTTTAAATATAAAATGACCCTTTATTCTTGAGATAAATCCCACTTGTTCAAGGTACATATTTCTTGTTGAACATTGCAAGGTCTGGTTTGTCATATTTTGCTGTTTATTCATCTATATTCATGAAAGAATAATGACTTTGTCTCACTTTGCCTTTGTCTCACTGCATAAACCTGGCCTGACTGAAGGTGTTGGAAATATCCACAGTCCTCTATTTTGTTGAAGGGAACAGAGGGTTTTTAACACTTCTGTTTTAAATACTTCACAGAATTTACCATGGATACCATCCAGTTTTGGGCTTTTAATTAGCAAATCAGTTTCACTTTGTGTTATAGGTTCATTCAGATTTTCTTTTTATTGATTGAGATTGGGTAATTCCTAACTTTTATGGAATTTTTCATTTCACCTAAATTGTCTAATTCACTGCCATAAAGTTATTCTCAAAATTTCCTTGTAACCTTTGTATCTGTAATATCAGTGACAATATGTTCTATTTAATTCCTGATTTTGGTAATGAGGTTTTTTCAATTTGACTAAATTTTCTGTTTTTTTTTTTAACTTGTTTATATTTTTTGAATAACCAAATTTTGGTTGAATGGATTTACTTTATTATTTTTCTATTTTCTATTATATGGATCTCCACTCTAAGTTTTATTATATATTTTCTGTATTTAATGTAGAAACAATTTATTGTTTTGACTTTTTCTTTTTTTTTTTTTTTTGCTTTTCTAATATAGGTATGTAATGCAAAAATTTCCTGCTAACCATAACCACTCCTTGTTTAGCTGCATATATACATTTTGATAAGTTGGGTTTGATTTGAAAATATTGTTGAAATTAATTTTATTTTCTGATCCATGATATATTTAAAATTCTGTTGTATAATTATCAAATATTTGTGGATTTCCCAAATCTCATTCTGTTGTAGTTTAAAATTTAATTACCTTGTGGTCTAAAAATATTACAAGTGACTCCACCACTTTGAAAATTACTAAAGCTAGTTTTATGCTGTATCATATTGTCTATATTGGAGATTGTTCCCTGTGTGCTAGAGAAGAGTGTAGATTCTTCTGATTTTGGTGTGAGATATATATATGTTAATTATTCCAAGTTAGTTGCTAGTGTTTTTCAGGTAGTCTATATTAGTGAAGATTTTTTTTTGTCTAATAATCTATCACTTATTTACAGCACAGTATTAATACCTCCAATTATTTTTAAATTATCCAATTCTCCCTTCTGGCAATTTTTTATTCATATATTTGATCTTCTGGTATTAGACATATATATCTTTATAATTGTTGTATCTTCTTCATGAATTGACACATGCATCATTATAACATGTCCTTATTTGTTTCTAGTAACATTTTTTTTCATAAGGGTATTTTGAATAATATTTAAACACTCTATTTCTTTTGCAGTTATTATCTGTGGCAGTTTGTTATTGCTTATGAATTCCAAAAATCAATATTGGATTGTATTTGTAAGCTGGTCTGATCCTCTGGGCATGTTAGATTGTATTAGATTTAAAGGTTTCATTTTTAATTTATTAAATTAAGATTAGGGCTTTAATTTGACCACACTATTAGGGTCACTTAGTTACATCTCTCACTTCCTTGGTGGGGATAAAACAGACTCTCAACAGAGAAATAGACATAGAGAAGCAGATATGCAGGAAAAGAGAGTGCTTCATGGACAAGGCCCCCAGGAAGAGAGATAAGGCCTGCAGTCTACCGCTGATCTTGTGAAGAGAAGAGAATAACCATGTCCAGAAAGAAATGAGCCCTAGGGAGAGAGACTAGCCTTGTGTCAGCCTACAGCTGAGATTGAAGAAGCTGGAACCATTGAGCATTAATAAGAAGGAAGAAGGCTGAACCTTTGCAGATGTCTTGTGTTAACACCTGGCAAAGACTTTGGGTGATAAAGTACCTAAATGGTACCTTGAGTTAGACTCTTTATGGCCTGGTAACAGTTAGCTTCTTCCCCCAAAATTTACCCTTTATAAAAGCCAACAAAGTTCTGGTACTTTGCATCAGCACTCCTTTGGCTGACTAATACATTATCTGTGTGTTATATATATTTACATCCTTTTTCTTTTAGCAAATGTGTATCTTTGAATCTAATGAAGGTTGGTCATTATGACTGGAAAAAGATGATAAGAAGATATTATATGGAACTGTATACCAACAAATTAGACAATCTAGATGAAATGGACAAATTCATAGAAATACACAAACAGCCTACATTAACTGTAAAAGAAATTTAATAACTCAAACAAAACAATCACAAATAAAGAGATTGAATCAGTCATAAAAAAATTTTCCAAAAAAATAAAGTTGTTAGTGAGATGGCTCTACCACAAATTTCAAGAGGAAATAATACAAATCCTGTTGTCTCTTCCAAAGTATTGAAGAGGAGATAAAATTACCAATCCCATTTTATGAAGCCAAAAATCACCTCAATAACAAAGTTAGATAAAGATACTACAGTAAAAGTACAGACCAAGTTCTCTAATGAACATTGATGCAAAAATTGTCAACAAAATATGCCTACAAAATCCAACAGCATATTATGAGAATTATACACTATGATAAAGTATGTTTTGTTCTTGATATGCAAGCATAATTCAACACAAGAAAAACAGTTAATGTAATACATCACATTTAAAAAATAGAATGAACAAACAGATAATCATCTCGATTGATGCAAAACAGGCATTTTAAAAAATCCAGCATTTCTCCCTTGATGAAAACACTGTGAAACATAGGAATAGAAGTTCATTCCTCAACATGATAAATGGCATATATGAAAAACACACAGTTAACATGGTACTCAATAGGGGAAGGTTAAAAGCTTTCAATGTAAGATCAAGAATTGGACAATGATGCCCACTTTCAATGTTGCTATTCAAAATTGTGCCAGTAATTCTAACTTGAGAAATTAGGCAAGAAAAAAAAATAAAAGGTGTTCACATGAGAAAAGATGAAATTAAACTTTATTAGAATATGATGTGACCTTATATTTAGAAAATTATGAAATTTCTGCAACAAAGTTCTAGGGCTAATAAATGAGGTCAGGAAAATTGGCAGGACACAAGATCAACATTCAAAAAGCCATAGTGTTTCTTTATAGTAATAATGAACAATCTGAGGAAGAAATCAAGGAAAAATTCCATTTACTGTAGCATTAAATGACTCAAATAGCTAGGAATTGATTTAACCAAGGATGTTAAGAATCTGTATTCAGAAAACTACAAACACTGCAATAAGAATACCTAAATAAATGGAAGGATATTCCATGCCTATGGATTGGAACACTAGATATCATGAAGATGTAAATTATACCCAAACTCATTTATATATTCAATGCAATTCTAACCAATATTACAACAGCTTATTTTACAAAAATAGGAGAGACAATTATCAAACAAATTTGGAAAGTAAAGCAGCCCCAAATAGCAAAATAATAATAATAATAATAATAATAATAATAATAATAATAATAATAAGCAAATCTGGAGGACTCATGCTTCCTGAACTTACAGAGTATTAAAAAATTGGTCAAACAGTATGGTACTGTCATAAACATAAATACTTTAATCAATGTAACCAATTTGATAATTCAGAAATAGCCACTAACCTCTATAGTCAAAGTAATATTGATAAGCCTTTGAAGTCCAATTTACTGGGACAGAACTGTGTCTTCAAAAATGCTTCTAAGAGAACTGGAAATCCATAACCCAGAGAATGAAAGATCCATATTTAACTCCCTATACAAGAACCAACTCAAAATGGGCCAAAGACCTAAACATAAAAGTCAGGACCATAAATTTCTCAGAATATAATGTAGGGAAACATCTTTAAGCTCTTGTGTTAAGTGGGTGTCTCTTAAACCTTACACCCAAAGCATAAGCAAAAAAGAAAAATAAATAAATGGGACCTCATCAAAATTAAACACTTTGGCACCACAAGGAATTTGTGAAGAAGGTCAAAGTCAGCCTACTCCCTGTGAAAAAATATTTGGAAACCACACATCTGAGAAAGGTCTTATATTCTTGTTATATAATGAGATCCTAAAACTCAACTATAAAAAGACAAATGAACCAATTAAAAACTGGGAAAAATATTTCAATAGACATTATTCTAAAGAAGAAATGCAAATGGTGAAAAACCACTTTAAAATTGTTCAACATCACTGGCTATTAGAGAAATGAAAAACAGAAAACTACAAGTGGTTTAGAAGTTGTAGAGAGATAGGAATGTTTTGTCACTCTTGATGAGAATGGAGAATTGTACATATGCATTGGAATTCTGCTTGGTGGTTCCTGAGGAGGATAAATGTAGACCTGCCATTTGACCCAATGGTACCACTACTAGATGTATATCCAAAATAACTGAAAGCAGGGACTCGAACACACATCTCCACATCAATATTCATAGCAGCATTATTCATGATTGCCAAGAGATGGAAACAACACAGGTGTCCATCAACAGACGAATGAATAAACAAATTGTGGTATATACCCAGGATGGAATATAACTCTGCTATTAATAGAAGTAAAGTCATGAATCATATGACTACATGGATGAACTTGAGGACATTAAGTTGGGTAAAACCAGACAGACAGAAAAGGAAGTATGTTATGTAAATGATACTAGATAAAAAATGCTACATTTTGTTTGATTCTATCTATATAAAATGTAAAGCAAAGAAATATAAAGACAGGAATAAATTTGAAGTCACATATGGCAGGAAAAGGATAGAGAGAACAAGAGGTGACTATTCAAGGGTATGGTTTATGTTTGTCCATTTATGGTTTGTTGATTTTCTTCTTCCTGTTTATATGTGCTGTAATGTAAATGCTCTAATCCTGATAAAAGTGATCCATCCACAACTCTGACATTACACCAAATATCACTGATTGTACACTTTAGATGGTTTGTATGGTTTATGAATATGTTTTTTTATAAACTACAGGATCTGTGAGAAAATGGTAATAGGGACACAAAAAGAAGCACTTTGTCAATGAACCTTTGGAAGAAGATAATATCTTAATTAAACAGCAGCATCTTGTATATCTATTAAAAGATAAGCAAACACCTAATACAGCTTGACATATACCACTTTAGCATGAAAAAGTCCTTAAGTGTTCATGTACCATCCTGTACCTCCCTTACCTCATGACATACACCCTGAGTGCAGAAGAAGAGAACAAAAGTCAATGCCTAAGGAAAGAGATAAAGCGTGAAAACTAGCAAAGAACAGAGGAGAAAAATACAGAAAACAGTAAGACAAAAGAGGAGAAAATTAAAGAGATGGGGGATGCAGGACTGTGTGCTATTGGCCATAGAATAGGTGGCAGCTCCTGAGATATTGTGAGGCACTGGAAGTTTTATCTGAGGTCAGAAACAAAGTTACAGTAGGTGTGGCTCATTTTCCTAGTGCCTATGTGTGTCTGAATGTAGGTATGTTTTATTCTAATACCTCTAGGTCTATGTGGGTGCACTTTTCTGCCACACAAAATAGCACACAGATGAATGCAAAATCCACCATATGCTCAAATTGTCCCCTAATATTTGAACTGCACCAGAACAGTTTCACAGTTTCAAAACAATAATTTTAGCAGAATTAATGGTACTTAGATTTTAATTCTTCCAAGGGTAGAATTATTTCTAATCCTCCCTGATGCCTTCAGCATTGGCTCCTGAAATACCTGCTGCTTGCTAACAGCAGTGTGCAGAATGCCACATTCTTAATGCAAAGAGTTGGGAGAGTGTATAATTGGACCAAAACTGACATTATGATCTTCAAAATAATGTTGAAACAAAGTCAACCTTATGGTTTGAATTATTATTTTCTAAAATCCATAACTTGAATCTGAACATTGGCCCTTATTTACCCAAATAATATATGTGTAAAAATCACTGAATTTGAATTAAGCTAACAATTCTTAACCAATGATTTTTCTTTGTTTTGTGATACAGGCAATCTTTGTGAAGACCTTGGTAAATAATAGTCTTCTTTTAGAAAAAGTAAATGATGTATTTTCAGGGAAAACTCTTACTGTATTTCATTCTTTCAGAAAGGAGAAAACTCCTAGGAGAAGAAGGTATGTGAAAAAAATTTCCACCAAAGCCCTTTCCTTGTATTTGCCTCTGAATCTCTCATTTCTGAACTATTTTATCCACTGCTAAAATTTGGCTTAGAATTTATGTATTAGTCAGCCAAATGTGTGCTAATGTGAAATATCAAAAATGGATTGGTTTTTACAAAGGGTATTTATTTGGGGTAGAAGTCCACAGATACCAGGCCATAAAGTATTAAGTTTCTTCTCTCACCACAGCCCATTGCCAAGTGTTAGAGCAAGACAGCTGAGAATATTTGACAGGGTTCAGGCTTCTTGGGTTCCTCTCTTCCTGGAGCTGTGTTTCTCTCTGGGGTTAGCTCCTGTTTCCTCCACAAGTTCAGCTATAGGCGATCAGGTGAATTGCTCACTTCTCTTCTCCTGGGGCCTTCTTTCCAACATCAAAACTGCTTCTCAAAAACTGCTTCTACTCTGTTCTTGCCATGGCTTTTATATTTGATTCCCCACCTACCAAGGGGTGGGGCTCAACACCCTAGTGATGTGGCCCAGTCAACGCCCCAATCATAACTCAATCATGCCCAGATTAACAGATCAGTTTACAAGCATGATCCAATTATATTTTTGGAATTCATTATTACATTAAATTGCCCAATGGCCACAAGTTATAACCTTTTCATTTCTAAATTCAGCCTTGAAAATGGCTCGATGATATGCAGGTAGCCAGAAGCAGGAGTATCCAGGAATTAATTCTTAGTTTTAGCCAGCACACTGGACACAAGGGTAGGTAACCTGCAATATGCATGTGCACACACACACACACACACAGAAGCCTTTTTCTCCATGCCTTTCATTTCCTTATGCTCACTATCCTGAAGAGTTTAAAATTAAATATAACCTAATTTAATTATTATTTCATTATATTTTCATAATATCTTACAAATTCTATTCACCTATGTTTTCAAATAACTTCAAATGCTCTTCAGAAGAAGGTAGGTGTGTGTTATTATATCTACATCAAGTCCAGGGATTCCTGGAACTCTGCCTAGGATACTGTTTGTATGTTGGCAATGATATTATAAGAGTCAAGTTTTAAACATGGCTCAGCTCAGGGATAGATGCAGGTAAGAATGAAAGCATATGTACAGGGATTCATAGGGAGGAAAGGATGTGGGGTACAAATGGAGCTCTTGTTTATGGCTGAGGGCACCAGCTACAGATTAAGAGGACAGATCTGAGTTCCAAGCTAGAGACAAGGTGAAAGGAAGGACAAAAAAAAAAAAAAAAAAAAAAACTCGTGTTTGCAGAAGGTCTGGATTAATTTTTTGCATGGGGTTTTCTTGGTCATAAACTATGGCATCATGAATTTGGTCCATAATAATTCCCTTTGCTTTATAGTGAAAAAAAAACCTGTGGTTGTGAAAGACAGTGACGAAATTAATGGCATAGAGATGCCTGATTTCAGGCAAGGTTGATCCCATGAATTCAGATTTCTGCTTCTATTGTCATACTTTACGCATCATGTCAATAGCCCATCCCACCAAGAATCCAGAGGAGAAGAAGATGCCCTAAATGTAATTAGAAATCACTCCTGGTGGTGCTGCACAATTCAGTTTCTACCTGAGTGAATTGTCACATATCACAATTGCAACTACTCTTTAAATTCTGGATTTGAGAGAGACAGACTATTATAGCCAAGAATGGTTCCAACAAAATCCTTTAGAGAATCAGAAATACATATGTGAGGAATGGGTGTGGGGAGTAGCTGATGGGGAGAGGGCAAATGCAGGATGACACCCATGCATGTTAGGATCAAATCTTGTGATATAATGACATGAATTGTCTATGGGTCTCACTCAGGGCACCCTCAGGTTGACTTGTCAAATTAAAAACAACTTTCTCACTTGGGATATTTTTAGACTTCTAATACATTTTCAAATTCATGACATATATTCAATATTAGGAATGGTAACTTTAAGTTGTTGCCTTAAATTTCTTTATTAATTTTACAATTAAGTATCTTTACCTGTAAGGAAGCAAGGTCATGCATTATGTAGCATTTTATCAAGAAACTGAGGCCCAGAATTCTTAGGAGATTTTCCCCAGGTTATATAACTTATTATTATAATATTGCATTCACTTGCATTAGATAACACCAGCAGCACATTTCCCAGTTGGAAAAAAAAATTGTACTCTTTATACCACACCTTGAAAATGGGCTTTAAGAAAGTAACCATGAACAAGTGGGCTGCAGTGACTTTCAAGTCTCAAATTTCTACATTTAGACTGTTAGCATATAAAAGTCTTTGTTCTTAAGTCATTTTATCTTGGGTTTACACTAATACAATTAAAATTTAGTTCTACCTACCACCACAGGAACCTGCCTCAGAGGAGAATTAATTTAGCAATATAGTTTGTATTAAAAGGATCATATTTCATTAGGAGACTATCTGGGTCATTATTGTGCTCCATTTTCTGTTTATATAGATTTATATAAATATGCACCTATATGAAAGTAATATTAAGAAAAGTAGTTCAGGAAATCTGGGAGAATTTCTTCAAATGACTTAAGGTAGAATTGAAATTTATCAAAGAATTAAGATTCAAAGTGAAATATATAATTGATTGCTTTTTTAAGTCACAATTTGAATCTTAGAGACCTGGACTTGTGTCCAAATATTCATATGTATTAGTAATTTTACTTGGACAAACTTTTTCCACACATTTTTCTCAACTGCAATGTAAGAATATTTCTCTATCATTTCTTAGATATAAAAAGTAAATTCATATAAATGTGTTTCAAATAGTATTAAGCACATGGTATGTATTGAAAATAAAATTAGACATTTTCACAAATCTTTAAAATTAGAAAAATCAGTGTTTAGATTTTGATTGTTTTTTCTTTCTGTACAAACCATCTGTATTAAGATATTGACACTTTTCTTGATGAATGAATGAAGTATGAAAAGCTTTCCCTGAGGAAAAGGAGCAGCTTCTCTTTGGAGAAAACTAGAGAAAGAGACCAGATAGATGCTATACTGCATTAATTTTTATTGATTATGTTCCAATATATTGTGTTAATTATTGTTGATTATACCTCAATACTGATAAGAGCTTCTCCATAGAGGATATCACTCTGAATGTAGATACCGTTCACCCGTATCTCCAAATTACTGAAGCTCAAAAAAGTCTGAAAGTTGGTGATGTCTTTAAGGGTGTATCTAAGAATAGCAAGAACTTTGAGAACCTGGTCTATGTGTTGGCTCAGCAGAATTTATTCAAATGTAGACACAACTGGGAAGTGAGTGTGAAAGAGAAAATAAAATGGACCCTGGGAATGTGAAATGATTCAGTCCACAGGCAGGGAGAAATCCAAATCTCCTCAGAGTTTGGGTTCTGGGCACTACACTTGAATAGAAGTAATGTTTACCAGGACCTCGGAAAACCACAGATAACAATCTACCTTGAAGAATCACCTGAGATCATCAGGATCTTCCTCAACTATGATGCTGGGAGGATCTCCTTTTATAATGTCACCAATCTGTCTCATATATACACCTACAGAATGAACTTCAAAGAGGCCCTGAGGCAGTTCTTCTATCCTGGCCCCCTTCATGGGGGCCAAAATGAACACCTTCTAACCATAGTGCCCTTAAGTGAGATAGAGCAAGCCACATGTAAATGGTGCTCTATGTGATGGAGAAAACCTTCCCAATTTTGAATCTGCTGACATTTGGGATTCACATATATTAAATGGATTATTTTTATTTTAGAGCATTCAGTATTCAGTTCTTATTCCCTGAAATAAATTTAAAAAAATCATTTTAGGGGGAGTGGATTTAGCTCAAGGAGTTGAGCACCTACCTCCCACACAGGAGGTCTCAGGTTCAGTTCCTGGTGCTTCCAAAATAAACCAAACAAAGAGCAGACAAAGAGCAAACATGGAGCAAAAGCAATGAGCAGATAATGACCAAAAGAAGATAACGAACACAAAAACAACTAGCAAAAAACCACAATGAGCAAACAGAAGAGTGAGCCAACTTGGGGTGGGGGGAATTATACGAAGCCATAAATTGTACCACTGTATCATTTAAGTTCCCAATATGTACATTTGTTAATAGATAAGACATAATTATTGATTGAAATATATGTAATAGGATTTACTTGATGATAATTCAAAGGCACAGAAAAAAATTGCAATTCCCAAAATTCAAAAGAGAAAATATTCATATGTGCAAGTGGTGAAAGAATGTAGACCCTAGATATATTACTTTTAGGTATGACTTCCCTCAATTCATGTGTTAAAATGGAAGAGGTGAATGGCATGTCCGTTCTTGAGGATGCTGGTTCAAACTCACATCCTATTGATTTTCCCTCAAACCAGATGAGCATGTATGTTCTGAAAAGAAGGCCCTAAAATTTATACTATTCTTTCCAAGAAATACCCTCAAGTTAATAAAACTCATGACCACATGTTTCTCCACCTCAATGCTGTTTTGGAGTTCAAGTTGTCAACTTAATATTACTTATCTACTTAACAAATATTTATGTGATATATAGGTGCTTTTATTGTGTCTGTGACTGAGTTTATGCTCATAATCTATACAAATAAACCATGTCCTCATGGTGCCTACATCTACTATGGAAAGTAAACAATAAATGACTGAAAAACTGAAAATTATATAATTACAAATTTTGAAATGTTTTAAATCCTATGGATGAATGGATCAAGTAATCTACATATAGAACCATGGTGTATAGGTTTATTAAATCCAGTCATCTGGAAATCTTACTGAGAAAGGGACATGTGACAGGTGGAAGTCTTACCACATCAACAGCTTGGAGCATTCATTTCAGGACAATGTGTGAAGTGTGCAAAGAGAACTAGCTAGGGATGTGAAAGGAGACATATGGTTTCAAACAAAGTGTGAGTCAGTGAGGTTTGAGGTGAGTTTGTAGAGGAAAGCAGCTGAGGCAATATGGCCAATTGAGCTGAAATAGATTTCCCTTGTGATGCAAACACATAAACATTTTAGATAAGTTATAATAAAATATTTAGTATATAAGCAGAAATATGTTAAAATAAAATTTTTGAGCTACAAAGATTATTAATGGTCTAATCCAAAACCAATAGCAAGCCCACAATATAGGTTATTTTAAATGAGGTGGTACATATATGAGTAAGCAAAATTTAATATTAGTCTAGATTCTTTTCCTTAATATTTAAATAGGGTGGTACATTACAAAGTTCAAGCATTTGAATATGGCTGAGCCAAGAGAAACCAATGAAAATTATGTAAAGACTTTGAAGGGGAGTAAAGTAAAATTCATGCTATACATTCATATTAAAGTCAAACTCTCTGTGTTCTTGAGTGAATTATTTAAGTTCTGTGAGTCTCAGTTCTTTCATTGTTAAGATGATAGTAATAATAATATTCATAAACTGAGACAGCACAGTGACTATATCAGTGTAAATTAATGTAAACATTATACTCTCTCCCCTTCTCCTTAATCTCTTTGTCTCTCTCATAATAAACTTAGCCTTTTGTTTTTTGTTTTTTGATTCTTGAAAGTTAGGATAAGCTTCTCAATTTTGCATTCCCAAGAACCTATTTGGAATGTTCCCCTGCACATCATGGATATTCAATAAATATTTGCTGAATATATTCATTTCAAGACCTACCACTGCTTGGAGAAATGTAATGAATAGTCATTCTGAAAAAAAATAAATTGTTTCAATTTTTTTGATAATATGCAATAAAATTCATTGGTTAACATTATATTAAATATAGCTATTAAAGATTTTCTCTGGCCACATGTCACCAATTTATGCCATGAAACTCCTCATTGTTTATGAACATTTATAATTGATAAAATCTTTACAAAGATAATTTCTTAAACACAACAATTCTGCTTCAGGAACTCACTGTTAAGTAAATTATGTTGTATGCCAGGAGACAGAAAGTTTCAATGACTCAGAAAAAATTGTAATTTAATTCTATTTCCCATCCTTTCTCACTTTTTCTGGGTTTTTCCTCTATGGCATCTGTGTCTACCATTCCTAACAATGTCTTTATGTCAAATGTTTTAAATTAAAATATTTTTTTTTGGTTCCTGGCTCTCTCTAGCTACTTCCTATTTCTCTGATTAAATTTTTAGAAAAACTTCTCATAAGAATTTTCTACAGTTGTTATCTCTACCTCTTCATTTCCAATTTCTTCGCCCTCCTATTCCAGTCAGACTCCCTCCCCTTGAGCACCACTGACTGCTGAAGTGACAAACACATGAACTTACTCCATCCTGCAGCAGCATTTATTACTGTTGCCTGAGCCTTCCTTCTTGAAACACCTCTATGACTCAGTGTGGAATAGTGTTTGTGGTTATAATAATACTGAATTTGTTCATTAATCATTACCAAGGAAGCCTTTTCAGCCCTACCTGGCATGCTGATGCATTGGAGCAAATTCCACTGAAAACCCTGAGCAGGGAGGTTTAATTTCATTTCCATTTCACCCTGTTTGAATACAGCAGGTGGTACAAGAAAACTTTTGTAAGGATAGTTAAAGAGAACTTGACACATGAGACCTAATTCCCAGCACTAAGAATTAAAAAGACACCAATTATTAGCTCTACATTCTCTATGGCTTTTCAGTGCTGGAATTTATTGGTTTCTCCAAAATCATCCTTAAGCTATTGTAGTAAATAATACTTTAGGACATGCTAAACTGAAAGCTGAGATTATGGTAGACTTGTTGACCATGTAAGTGCGGAATTAGGATCTCTAGTTTCTTTTATTTCACTTTTGGGGGAGAACACAACTGATGTAAATGTTAACAGTTTCTGATGGGGTTAGAATTGACTGGGTTATTTTTTTTTTTTAATATAACCATAATAAAAGGACAATACTGAAATCAAATGCTTCCACTTCAGGCATAATTACCTTACTTCCTCAACGTAAGTAAAAAGTGTGAGAAATGACAATTGATATTGAAGAATGCTTTTGACATTTGTGCTGATATTAAATCTTCCTTCATATTAATAATGTAATCTACACAAAATCCCAAATCACAAATATCAACAGCTAAATTTTAAGGGTTATGCATTAAACATAATTGCAAGCAGGGTGCTAGTTCTCAAAACAGGATTTGAAACTTATGAATATGACCAGATGAAGGAAAAAAGAATGATATGAGGCTTTTTAGTGGTTCAGGGGACATAAATCATAGGGGTGATATGGTCACTGGGACTGGGTAGAGAGGGAAATATCCCAGAGGAGAGACTTCCAAATTACCCTCTAAACATCATTCAAAACAGCCATTTGAAGCTAGGGTAACATGAGTGGAGACTGAGGAAAAATGTGATTTAACCAAAAATTACTTGCCATATTGACTGTAAGCCCTTTTCTCTTATACCAGAGGAAGTACTTTCCTTTTGGACCATTTTGAGACTTGACTTCAAACATTGTCCATGAAGCAAAAAAGGAGAGCAAAATGGCAGAGTAAGAAACTCCAAACATACATCTTGCTCCACACAGAAAAAATGTAAATCAATCAAAAATTATCAAAATCAACTTTCTTAAAATTCTAGAAAAATTCAAAGGTATACAACAATCAGCTGAATGCCGAATCAATAGAAGGGCAGCCTAAAAATGGTAGGAAATTTGTGTGGTGACTCTTACTTGCCTGGGCCCCACTCTTCTACCTGTACTAGAAGCATTTTTAGGACAGTAGTATGCTTTCCAAAAAGGTTTCCTTTTTATCTAGCTATGGAGGTAACATATCACACATACCTAATGTACAACTTGAATTTGTTTGTGTGTCTATTCCAACCAGTCCAGTGATTCATTGAAAAAAATGACTCAAGATGCTCATTTGTTTTGCTTACTTCAGAAAGTCTAACCTGTTCAGAGAAGTGACATGTAACAGAGCCAACTGCATCCACTGGACTGAAACTCAGCATTTTAGACATAAAATATAATGCCTGGGGCCTAGGAAGAAGGGTTGGAAAGAGAAGTCTTTTTTTTCTTTTTTAGAAGAAAACAGGACATCAAGAGAATTTCCTCACACTTGGGGACATTTTGAAACCTACTGTTCATGCCAGGGACAAGATGCTGCTCACAGAGACTGGGATAAAGACTATCTGCACCATGGTCTGACTTATGACCCCAGTATTGACTGGATTGAACATGAAGGAGAGCTGCAATACAGAGCCAATCTAAAATATAGCCTTCACCACAACACACACACAAAAAAACAGCAAACCATGTGGAAGGTGGACATTCTGACCTCCAAAGACAATCGAGGAAAATATTCAAATGTACATACTTCAACAACAACAAAAAAATCAGAAAGCATACACATTAACAGTAAAATATGGCTCATTTGAAGGAATAATGTCACTAAAATATCTTGATGTAGCTTAGCTATTGAAATTACTAATCAAAGTCATTAAGTCAAGTCTCCTAAATACATATAATGAGATAAATGAAAACATGTGAAATTAGAACTAAAGAAATGGATGGAAGTGATACAGGAATAGAAGGAGGAATTCAATCAAGAAATGCAATGTTTTTTTAAGTTACCAAGTGGATATTATGTTGCTGAAAAGTACATTAACTAAAGAAATTTGAGAAAACACTAGAAGTTTTCACAGCAGATGTGAATGGAAAAAAATGCTATCAATGAAATTGAAGATAAAATAATTGAAATTTTCCATATTAATGAGCAGAAATAAAAAAGGGATTAAAGTATTAGTTAAAAGGCTTAAGGGACCTGAGGGACACCATAAAGCATGCCAACATATGCAATATGGGATTCCCAGAAGGTGTAAAAAAGAGAAAGGAGGGGAAAGAATATTTGAATATATAATAGTTTAAACCTTAAAATTTTGATGAAACCATGAATATAGACAAGCAAGGAACTCAAGGAACTCCAAATAGAATTATCTCAAAACAGTCATGCTGAAACACATGATAGTTAAACTGTCGAAGACCCAAGACAAAGACATAAATTTAAAAACAGTGAGATGGGCCACTCATAATTTATGAGGGATCTTCCATAAAATTAGGGACCAATATCTCATCAGCAACCACTGAGGCCAAAAACCACTCTGATTACATATTTATAAAGCTGAAAGAAAAGAAAAAAACTTCTAGTCAGGATTCTATATGGAGAAAAATTGTCCTTGAAAAATGAGGGAGTAATCATGAAATTCAACATCAGATAAAAAAAAATGTGAAAGTTTGTTAAAACTAGACCTTCCCTAAAAATATGTTAAAGGAAATTCTTGGGGAAAAATGGAAGAACACTAGACAACACTAATTTGAGTTCATATAATGAAAAATTTTACATGGGTAAATATGAATGCAATTATTGTTTTATTTTTGGTTTTTGCTTTAATTCATTTTTATATATTATCTAAAATATAAATGGGTAAAAATAACCATAAATTTATGCTCTTGCACACAGAAAATAATATGTCATTGTGACTAGAACAACATAAAGTGGAGGAATAGAGGTGTATAGGAACAGATATTGTGCATTTATTCTTGTTAAGTTGGAATCAATTCATACTAGAATGTAATGGATTATGGATTTGAAATGTAAATCCCATGGTAACTACAAAGAAAATGTCTAAAAATATGTACAAAAAAGGAAATGAGAAGGAAATCAATATATTTCAATAAAAATGATCAACTATACACAAAAGAAGTTGGCAATCGAAGAAATGAAGAACAAAAATAAGAGAAAATCATTATGAAACCGAAATAGAAAATTAGCTGAAGTAAGTCCTACATTATCAGTAATTACTTTGAATGTGAAAGTATTAAATTTTCTATTAACAAAAGATATACAAAACATATTAAAAAAACATGAAGGGGTATTTTACGGGAATTCTACATATGTGCATGATTGCTTTATAAGTTCACAACTTCTGTAATAAGAATATATTAAAACAATAATAATAATTGGGTGGTTTGTTGGAAAATGCACCAAATTTAAGATATGGACTAAAGTTAGTAGTAATATTTTGGTGACATTCTTAAATAATTTGTAACAGATGCTTCACAACAATGCAAAGTTTTGGAGGTGGGGTGATGTGTGGGGACCTTGTATGATATTATGCATGTTTGTTTTGTAATTTCACAACTTACATCACACACTTTTTGTATGTTCATGTATGAATGATTTAATTCAATAAAATTAAATTTTTAAGAAAATGAAAGGAGAGAAGAAATTATTCTTTGAAAATAGAACCCAGTAAAAGCTTGGGTTATTTCTTTTCTTTTTTCTGTATTTTAAGATAAGTATAGGAGCTGGATATGACAATTTAGGGATCACATATATTCATACAGTTGATTTAATAAATGGGTTTGAGCATGAGGTACATTGTTGTTTACAATACCATGTGCTGACACATAACTGAAAGGGTTCCATAATAGTGTTCTGATTGTTTCAACAACAGGCCCCTCTCAAAAATTTCCAGTGTCTCCCAAGGGTATACTGAGGCTTATCCTCTTAGTATTGACATTTACAATATAGACGCAATCTCGACTTCCAATAAACCTATTGATGCCACGTGTGCACACTTCCACCTGAAGGTAGCTCGGCCTGATGGAAGACCACACAGGTTGGTTTAATCCTGGTTCTGCTAACAATGGGACCTTAGGCACATTTCTTAAAGCAAACACGTGCTTTCTTTCCATGTATACCCTCATGGTAGAACTTCCTTCATAGTGTGCTGTGAGAATTAAAAAAGGCAACTTAAGTAAAATGTCCAAGGTTTGGTAGATTCAGTGGCTGTAACTCTGGCTCTTACATGCCATGTATGACTTTGGCAAAGCCCACCCCTACATTCTCAAAAATATTGGATTCCAAAACTCACAAGTACCCAAATACTTCTGCAGAGTAAACTTAGACCATGAAATCCTGCTTTTGGACTGGTGCAAAACAATTGCTGAGAACAGAAGCACACTCATTCCCTTCTATCTTACAAAAGTTGGATTCTGCCTTTCTGACATTAATCCTTTTAGTACCTTGGCTTAAAAAGCAATATAGAAAGAGATGTAGGGAAAGATAGAGATTTATACTTAGTTATATATAGAAAAAGATATAATGTAGAGCACTACATATAGGTATTAAGTAATAAGGAGAAAGAGGCTGATTGGCATTGGAATAGACTACACAATAAAAATATAGACAAAGATCAGTCACTTGTCATGTGATGGCTCATACTTGTTTGATTTAAAAGTGTGTCTTATCATACACACCTAAATCCTAAATTTTCAGCTGAGGGACCATGCTTTACTAAGCCTATTATCTCCCAGAAAAATAGCACAGAGCTTGCAAATAGTAAGATATCAGAATATGTTTGCTGCATAAATAATGACGTGACAGAAGGGAGAAGATCCTTTGAGACTGTTTAAAGGGATTTAATTTTGTTTCTTTTTTAAAATATACTTTTCTATTCTCTTTTTTTAAAGAATCTTAGATTACACAAAGGTTACACAAACAAATAGCAGATTCCCATATGTTCTGTCCATAGCCCTCCCACATTTTCCCACATAAACAACGTCATTCATTAGTGTGGTACTTTTGTCAATATTGAACACATTTTGGAGCATTGCCACTAAATGATGATTATAATTTACCTTGTAGTTTAAACTTTCTCCAGCACGTTCTTTTAATAACTTGCAAACATGTGAGGGAGAGAGCATATCTGTCATTGCAATGACATTCAGATAATTTCTAAGTCCTGGAAATGGCCCCAAATTACAAACTATTTTTCCCTCTCCCTCCCATGAGAACCTTCAGTGGCCACTGCATCCACATCCATGATAAAAGTTCTTCCATTGCTAGGATCACAACAAGTTTAGAGTAGAAAATCTTTAACTTTATTCTAGTCCATTGCCCAATATCCTCTCCTGAGTATTATGTGATGGTTATGCCCACTCCACCTATAATTGAGAGGGGACATATTCCATGGGGCAAATGAATGGGAATTTCTTGTTTGCAGTTGCAAACTCTCTCTGTTCCTTGAAATGGTCATTATCAGTCATCTTCTTCTTTTCAGTTGTCCTGGGTGAGTCCAATGAACTAGAGAATAGGTGTTTCACTTCTGTTGAGATTCAGAGCCCAAATGGCACATGGACAGCCCAAGATTTAAGTCCCTTGGAAATACAGACATTAACTGTAGTGCTAAGAATAGGTACAAATAAAGAGGAAGCAGAGCCATGTGTAGGGAAAACACAACTGAGTACAACTCTATCAAACTGGGGAGTGTAAATTCCAAACTAGGAAGCTAAACTCCTGAGCTGTCTGCCCCACCTACACTGTTTGGATGTCTCCAGAGTCCTTAGGCGACCCACTATTTGAGGTAATCTTTAATTTTGCAGTCAATGTGTTCCTGCTGAGACATGAATAATCATAACTTCTGAAATGACTTCCCTACTCACTTTGAAGTCTCTTATCCATATAAACTCATTTGTCTTTACCCTTCCCCCTTTTGGTCAAGGACTTTTCTAGTTTCATTGTTAGATGGTTCTTGGTATCAAACCCCAGTGCCAGGGTGGCTCATCCCCCAGGGTCATGTCCCACACTGGGGGGAAGGTAACATATTTACATGTTGAGTTTTCATTTAGAGAGATGACACATTTGAGCAACAAATAGACTCTCAGGAGGTATATTAGTCAGCCAAAGAGGTACTGATACACAATACCAGCAATATGTTGGCTTTTATAAAGGGTATTTATTTGGGGTAGAAGCCCATAGTTACCAGGCCATAAAGCATAAGTTACTTCCCTCACCAAAGTTTTTATTGCCAGGTTTTGGAGCAAGATGGCTGCTGATGTTTGTAAGGGTTCAGACTTCCTGGGTTCCTCTCTCCCTGAAGCTTGCCTTTCTCCAGGCTCAGTTGCTATGCTATTTCCACAGCTGCCGACTATCAGGTAAATGGTTCATCTCTTTTCCTGGGGCCTTCTTTCCTTCCACACCACCAACCTCCTCTGTGTTCTTACTTCCCCAGGCTTGAGCATTAAAATTCTGCATCTGAATTTCAAACTCTGTCCTTTGCCATGTCTTTTACCTGTGAGTCACCACCCATCAAGGGACAGAGACTCAACACACTACTACATAGCCCAATCAATGCCCTAATCATAATTTGATCACTCCTAGAGGAACAGACCACTTTACAAGCATAGTTCACTATCTATTTTTGGAATTAATAATTAATACCAAACTGCTACCGGTGGTATTACTTAAGCATTCTATAATACTATGCTAAGGTTCCAATTTCAAAAGTAAAAGTTCACAAGTACAGTTATCACAGTCAAGTGCCCATCAATGGTACATTGACCTTCAGTAGTCACTGCCCCTGTACTCAGGGGATTCTTGCTGTCCCATTAGAGAATGTGGCAGAGCTCTCCAGGATGGGAATTCAATAATTCTTTGGTTACTGGTAGATCTCCACCTACTGTGACAATGCCCCATGAACACTTGAACACATTTATATGCCTTATAGGTATGCCCCAAGTGAACCTTCTCACATGAATCCCCCATCTCTGACACCCCACACCAATGATCCTCCTCTGCCACAATTGTAACCCTTCTGTGGTCAAAAACTTCTTCAACATTGAAGCCAAGAAAATAATCAAATACTATTAATAGGAAAATGATATAAGATAATGATGGTTTTAAAAATAAAGAATAAAATATGGAAATTTTAAAAAATATTTGAAATAATATAGAAATAAAAACATAAAAATCAACATATGTCTTTCATCACTGTAAGATCTGTTGTCTTGTATGTTCAGTGATATTTGCTTCCATTTATTTGCCCAATGACTTTTTTTTCATTGTGTCTTCAAAGAAACTTTAGATTACAGAAAAGTCATGTACCCAATGTCCTCTCCCTTTTGTACTGTCCCCTATCAATAACATTTTACATGTGGATGGTACATTTGTTACAATTGATATACAAATATTGAAACATTGCTACTAACCATGGTCCATGATTTCTATTGTGGTTTACCTTTGGACCATGCACTTTTATAGATCTTGATGAAGTTTGACTGGGTATATCCATCCTTACAGGATCATGTGGAAAAATTCCATCACCAAGAAAATGTCACATGTCTCCATCCTGTGATACAACACACTATGACAAGATGAATGCTACACACTCCCTAGAAGCCTGTCCCACATATGACCCACTTCTCATGCCCTCCACATCCAATACATAAAAATGGTAACTCTCCCCTGCTATATTTGCCAAAAGAACATTCCCAGTATTGTAGCTTCAACCATATACCCTCAAATCCCCAGAATTCACCTGCTCTCACCCCAGTTCCATGGAAAGTCTAACCCACCCTCCCCACACTACACCCCTCACAGACCAGTACCAATCAGCCCAATGGCATCACTGCACCACTGTTAGGCACATCCACTGCACAACTACACCCTTCCAACTTATCATAGATGTTGCAAATATGGGCATTGACTCACAAGCTTCTCCCTTTGTGTCTTCTGTAAACCTATCTTGCAGACTCTAGGTCTGTGAGCAGCTCAATTTGCTAAATTCATATCAGTGAGGTCATGTAATAGCTGTAATTCAGTGCCTGGCTTGTTTCACTCAACATAAGGTCGTCAAGATTCATCCATGTTATCCCATGTGTTAATACTGCATTCCTTCTCACAGCTGAGTAATAATCCATAGTATGTATGTACCACAATTTTTTTATCCATTCATTTGCTGATAGACATTTTGGTTGTTTACAACTATTGACAATAGTGAATAATGCTGTTATGAACATTGGTGTGCATATATCTGTTCATATTCCTGCCTTCAATTCTTCTAGGTATATACCTGGAGTGGATTGCTGGATTGTATGGCAGTTCTATATTTAGCTTTCTGAGGAACCACCAAATTATCCTCCACAATAACTGGATCATTGTACATTCTCACAAGCAGTGGATAAGTGTTCCTATTCCTCCACATCCTCTCCAACACTTGTAGTCCTCTGTTTTTATAATAGCCACCAGTCTAATGTGTGTAAAATAATATCTCATGGTAGTTATGATTTCCATTTCCCTAATAACTAGTGATATTGAACATCTTTTCATGTGCATTTTAGCCATTTGTATTTCTACTTTTGAGAAGGGTCTATTCAAATCACTTGCCCATTTTTAAAATGGGTTGTTTGACTTTTTATTTTTGAGGTATAGGATTTCTTTATATATCCTGGATATTAGGCCCTTATCAGATAAATGATTACCAAGGATTTTCTCCCATTGAGTAGGCTACCTTTTCACTTTCTTGACAAACTCCTTTGTGGTACAAATGTTTTTAATTTTGAGGACCCACTTATCTATTTTTTTTCTTTCATTGCTCCACTTTTTTTGGAGTTAGTTTGTTGTTATTTTTCTAATTCATCCAGATGTGCAATTACATCTTGCATTTTAGCACTTTCCTCTTTTTTCATATAGGCATTTATGGCTATGAATTTCCCTCTCAGTACAGCTTATCTGAACCTCATATGTTTTGATATGTTGTGTTGTCATTTTTATTTGTTTCAAGGTAGTTACAGGTTTCTTTTTTGATTTCCTCCTTGAACCACTGTCTAAGAGTGGGTTGTTTAAATTCCATATATTTGTGCCTAATCTAGTTCTCTTCCACTTAATGATTTCCAGCTTCATTCCATTGTGGTCTGATAAATTACTTTGAATAATTTCAATCTTTCTGAATACATTGAAAATTTTTCTGTGGCCTACCATATGCTCTATTCTGGAGAATGATTCATGTGCCCTCAAGAAGATAGTATACCCCACTCTATTTGGATGTAATGGTCTGCATATGTATATTAGATCTAGATCCTCTAATGTATTATTCAAAGTCTTTATTTCTTTATTGATTCTCTGTTGAGGTGTTTTGTCTAATGGTGATAATATTGTATTAAAGTCGTCCACTATAACTATTGAGGCATGTATTTCTCCACATAGTTTTTCCAATATTGGCTTCATCTATTTTGAGACACGCTAGTTAGGTGCATAAATGTTTAAGATTGTTATTTTCTTCTTGATAAATAACCTTTTTTCTAACTAAAGTGTCCTTCTTTGTCTCTAACAATAGTTTTGCATTTAAAGTCTATTTTGTCCAATATTAGGATAGCTAGTCCTGCCATTTTTTGTTTATTGTTTGCATGTAAAATGGTTTACCAACTATTCACTTTTAGCCTTCTTGCATCCCTGGGTGTAAGATGGGTTTTTGATAAACAACATATATATGGGTTATATTTCCTTATCCATTCTGCCAAACTCTGTAACTTGCCTGGTGATTTTGATCCATTAATATTTAATGTTATTACTGTCAAGGACTTACTTACATTAGCCATATTTTGTTTAGGTTTATATTTGCAATATTTTTTAAATTTTCACTTTTTAATTTTTTATTTTTAATTATACTCTCCTCCAACCCCCTCTCTCCTTTTTTTTTCCTTTCAAGCTGCAGAACTCCCTTTAGCATTTCTTGAAGAACAGATTTCTTATTGAAATATTCTCTTAAGTTCTAGTTATCTGTGAATATATTGAACTCTCTTTCATTTTTGAATGCCAGCTTTGCTGGATAGAGAATTCTTGGTTGGAAGTTTTTTTTTCCTTTTAGCATCTTAACTATGTCATACCACTGCCTTCTTGCATCCATGGTTTCAGATGAGAAATCTGCACTTAATCTTACCAAACTCCCCTTGTATGTGATATACTTCTCTTCTCTTATTGCTATCAGAATTCTCTCTTTGTCTTGACACTTGGGCATTTTGACAATATATGACTTGGAGTAGTACTATTAGGATTTATACTGTTTGTTTTGTGCTACACTCACTTTCTGGACAAGTACATCCATTTCCCTTGATAGATTTGGGAAATTTTCAGCCATTATTTTGTCTGACACACTTTCTGTTCCCTTTCCATTCTCTTCTTCCTCTGGGGTGCCTATAATACATAGGTATGTGCATTTCATATTGTCATCCAATTCTCTAAGTCCCTGAGGGATTTCTTCTACCTGTTTTGTGTATCTGTTCTACTCTCTGTCTGATTTCAGATGTACTTTTTTCCACATCACATATTCTATACTCTGCCTGTTCAAATCTGCTGTTATGTGCTTCCAGTGTATTTTTGACTTCTTGGATTGTGCCATTCATCATCTTTATATCCATTTTCGTGCATGTGTAAGTTTACAATTTCTTCAGTATGTTCTTCCAGTATCTTCTTAATATTCTTAATCTCTTCTCTCACGTAATTAACTTGAGTTATGATCTTTGTTTGTACATCTCTGATGATTGTTCCATGTACTGCATCTCCTCCTGGTTTTTAGTTGTTCATTGGATGCATCCATGTCTTCCTGCTTCTTAGTATAACTTGTAATTTTTTGTTGGTGTCCCAGCATCTGTTTATCTTGATGGGTTTATTAAGTTAATTAGCTTCACTCCCTACTCTAGGGCTCTATTTTGTTGTTGTTTTTGCATGTGTCATATGGTTTCCCTTTGAAATTACTTTCTTCTTATTTTATTTCCTTGATGTTGTTTATGTTCCTTTTAAAAAAAATAGGATGAGTGCAAAGAAAGGAAATAAGAAGAGAAAAAAGAATAATAGTAATAGTAATAAGGAAAAGTAGGAGAGGAACTGCACAAGACCTAAGAAAATGAATAATTAACAAAAGTAAGAAGTTCATAGGAATAAGCATAAAAAAGTGAAATAGAAACAATGAAATGAGAAACAGCATATAGAAAAATATATAGAATGAAGTAAAAGGCTGGAATGATGAGAAGAAAAGAAAATAAAAAAGAAAAGAGAGAGAAAAAAGTATATATAAGAAAGAAAAGAGAGAAAAAAGGAGAGAGAGAGAAATTAAAAACAAGAAAAAAATGAAGACAAAACAAAAAGAGGTGGAATGAAAGAACAGCAACAGAAACAGAAGATTGAAAGATGAATGAAATAAAGAAATAGTGTAGGTAAAAAAAAATCAGTAAATTAAAAAAAACAGGAAATAAAGGAAGGGGAAACACAACAAAGAAGGAAAAAGACAGCAGCAACTAATTTAAAAAGTGAGGGGAAAAAATAAAAAGAAAAAGAAACACAGGAAAACAGGCTTCCCTCTTAGACCCCTAAGGGTTTTCTCAAAAGGCCAGTGTTCATCAATCAAACACCCTGAAGTCTGCCCTGTGCAAGATTTGGACCAGGGTTTTGTGAGTAAAATGAGGAAAATTTTTAAAAAGAATCTTTCTTTAAAAAAAAAAAAATAAAGGAGCTCCAAGAAAAGTTAATACAAAAAGAATGTCTATATGCTCCCTATCATAAAGTTTCAACTCAATACCCAATAATCCAATGGATCACTTCTCTAAGAACAGCCAGGAATCAAACCAGGGCCCTTGTATATGCAAGACAGGAATTCTTCCCCTGAGCTCAAGGCCCTCCTTAGGTTAGTTAGCCTTTCAGAAGTTTATCCACAGCATTTACCTTGGTCAGGTTAGATTCCCTGCAGGTTGCCAGAGTCCTGCTGGTTAGGCAACTGTTTGTCCTGGACTCCTCTCTAATCTAATTCCTCTCTTTACCTGGGTGGATGAGCATGACAGCCTGCCTAAGGAGTTCCCTCTCCCCTCTCCCTGTTGAGGTGGGGTCCCTTCTGATATTAAAAAGGACTTAGCTGGACAAACTCACCACAAAGAAACCACTATCCACAATATCAGACCCCCCCTTCCCCTTGGAGTCACTGGCTCCATCTAGGCTATTTGCCCTGAGAGCAGGTTATATGTGTCACTTCCTGCCACAGAAATGAGCAATTCACAGTTTTCCTTTGGCTTCTTTATATTTCCAGTACCCTCCTAGATGACTCAGAGCCACTTCCTTTCTATATATATCCAAAGCAGCCTGCAGAGAGGAAGGCATCTCTTCTCCTCTCAGTTAGCTCAAATTCACCAGGTGATTTTCCCTCACTTAATATCTCAGGGGTGGAGGAGGACAGCCCTTCCCAGTGGCTTGGAGGTTTAATAAGTCACAGTCTGTTGTTTGGCTTCTCCTTCTCTCTGTCCCTCACTCTCCTGTGGGTTTTGAAGAAGTGTCCTGTTATGATTTACACCTAAGCAGGTCCACAAGGCAGACTTTGGCTGTTTCTCCATTGTTTTATTGAGAGCTGAGCCTTATCTACCTAACCCAATGGCCATGTTCCCACAATTGCCCCAGGGATTAATTTTTAAACTGAGGCATAAAGAGATAAGCCAGACCAGGATGTTGATTAGCAGGGACACCTCCAAGATCAGTACATTATTGCCATACTAAAATGGATGTCTGAGATGAGAATATTCTAAAATAACTCAAAGTTAGAACAAATAGCTGCAATTGCCTAAATCCACTGTGATGCAAGCAGCACTTAAGGTCTGACAGTCCATGGATGTGTACAATACATTCTCTGTACACATCGCCAAGTGTCAAGAAAATGCCATCTCCAACAGAAGCACCCCAGGGTATCTTCCCATTATTTTGCTTCTCATAGTATATGATAGAAAGGGAGCAAGATCATATTGTGATGGACCCATCTTTAATATGAAACTTTCTCTGGTGACCTTGAGTACAGGAGTTTACCATTCCTTCCACCTCACCAGTGAAAGCCTTTTATGAGGCTTAGTAAAAACATTGTCACATACCACAGGAGACACTGCAATTATTTCCCAAAATACTAGGCTGCATAGCCACATGACCATCCTCTTCCAAAAAAAAAAAAATGGGGGAGACTTTTTTTTCATATTGTGCATTCCTAATTAGCAGAACAAAAATTTTAATTTTGAAAAGAAACCAAATAGTGTCTAAGTTTTTAGGAAATATTCCCACATTGAAAAGGGGTACATTGTTTTATCCAAAAAATCAGGAAATTGAATATCTATCTACCTATCTATTTATCTATCTATCTACTATCTATCTATCTATCTATCTATCTATCTATCTATCTATCTATCTATCCATCTATCTATCTAATCACTATTTACAGAAACACCAATGTATTTTATCATAGAAAAAAATAAGGTAAAAATTTATTTGGCAGGAAGCTGGGAGCATATTTTTAAGGAAAATAATTTTAAACTTATACAAATTCATCAAAAGGTAAATGATGCAAAATAACTAAATTCCTTTTAAGCCTTAGCATAAGTCTCTATCCCTATGTGAAGGCACACTGGAAATTGAGCTCATCCCCAAATAACTGCTGATTAATTTACTGAAGTTTAAACCTATAAATTATATATATATATATACATATATATATTGTATCATATTTAGAATTTAAACATACTCCTTGGATAGTATATTAATTTAATATAAATTGAATTGTATTTTATCAATTTCATCAATAACCAATCTAAAAATGCTTCACCTTCAATTAGAGGAAATTTGCGAGAATTATGTGGGTCTTAATTTATTTAATAAAAAAATTTTATACTTAGAATGAATGTTTCTTTTCTTCATTACATTAGCTCTATACAAAATATGGAGCGAGAAAACAAGAACCCTTTGGATGGTTTTACTTTCATTGTACTTTCTCCAGGAATGAGAAATCTGACTTCCTCAAATCACCATTTTCAACATTTCAAAATTGGGGTCATTAATTTTATAAGAAAGTCAATATATGAAAACATTACCTTTATAAATATGTGTCCCCTTTCATTCATACAGCTGTATAGAAAAAATAGGGAGAAAAAAATGAGACCTCCATGGTAGGTTTTCCCTCCAAGGACTCTTCCAGGATCAAGGCATGTTGGTTTCCACATCTACACTGTTCTCCTTATCTATGTTGTTGCCAACACAGGAAACACCAAACTCGTGTTCCTCCCTTTGGATCCCTGGCTCCACAGTTCCATGTACTTCAGCTCAGACAGCACTCCTTCATGGACATCTCTCTCATTTCCATTGCTGTCACCAAGATGCTAACCAACATATTCCCAGAGACATCAGACATTCCCTACATTAGCTGTGGGGTTCAGATTTATTTCATTTCTTCCTTTTTAGGCAGCTAATGTGTTCTGCTCACTCTAAAGTGTGACAACCAATGTGGCTATTTGTAACCCTTTGAGTTACATGGTCATTATGAACTCTGAAGTGTGCCTATGGATGGTTAATGTGTCCTGGGTTTAAAGCAGGGATTATTAACCACAGTCAATATTGAGGAATGAACAAACATAAGAGGTAACAGCAACTATGGACTAAAGAAGATGCTATTATTCTAGCAATCAGAGAAATTTAAACATTGATATAAAGGCAGTGGACCAGAGGTTCTGAGGGGAAGGAGAGGGAAGAATAGATGTAACATGGGGGCATTTTTGGAACATTGGAATTGTTCTACATGCCATTGCAATGACAGGTACATTTTGTCAAAACCTATAAAATTTTGTAATGCAAAGTCTAAACCATAATTTAAACTATAGACCACAGTTACTAGAAAAACTTCAATATGGGTTCATCAATTGTATAAAATGTACCACAATAATGAAAGATGTTATTAATGGGGAAAAATGTATGAGGGGGAGGGGGTGAGGTATACAGAATCACCTATATTTTTTATGTAACATTTATGTAATCTAAAATTTTCTTTTTAAAAACCATGAAAAGGTGGAAGGAGGTGGTTGGGCAGTGCATAGTGTGATAGTGATGAAGGGATGTGAGTGGGGTCGATGGTGATAGAATGTGAGAGTGAGCAGGGTGGGAGAGTGTTGGACTATCCATAGAATGGGGAAACGACTGTATGGAAGAACAGGAGAACCCAAAGGATTTGTAATATGGGGTCACTTTTGGGACTTGGGAATTGTCCTGAATGATATTGCAATGAGAGATGTGTGCCATTATATATCTAACTATAACCTACAGAACTGGGTGGGAGAGAATGTAAACAACAATGTAAACTTTAATCCATGGTTAGTGGTTGTGGCAGTTTGATGTAATTACGAATTCCAAAAATATAATTGAATCATGCTTGTAAACTGGGCATGATTAGGTTAGGATTAGGACATTGAGCCCCACCCCTTGATGGGTAGGGAATCAAATATAAAAGGCAAGGCAAAGGACAGTTGAAGCAGTCTTTTGAGAAGCAGTTTTGATGTTGGAAAGAAGGCGCCAGGAGAAGAGAAGCAAGCCATTTGCCTGATCGTCTACAGCTGACCTTGTGGAGGAAACAGGAGCTAAGCCCAGAGAGAAATGCAGCCCCGGGAAGAGAGGAACCCCAGAAGTCTGAACCCTGGCATACGCCGGCAGCTGTCTTGCTCTAACATGTGACAATGAACTGTGGTGAGAGAAGAAACTTAACGCTTTATGGGCTATTATCTGTGGACTTCTGCTCCAAATAAATACCCTTTATAAAAACTAACCCATTTTTGGTATTTTACATTAGTACCTCTTTCGCTGACTAATACAGAATTTGGTACCAGGAGTGGGGTAGTGCTTTCGCATATACCAAAATGTTGGAACGGTTTTATAAATGGTTAAGGGGTATTTTTTGGAGGAATTGTAAAGTGCTTGATGGTGAAGGCCTGGATCACTTTGAAGAGAATGTTGATAGCAATATGGACGCTAAAGAGACTTTCTATTATGCCTTAGAAGTAAATGATGAAACTATTATTGGAAACTGGAGGAAAGGCGATCCATGTTTTAAAGTTGTAAAGATCTTAGCAAGATTAAGTCCTGGTGTTATATGGAAGACAGAATTTGAAAATGGCGAACCTGAGCATTTAGCTGAAGTACTTTCCAAAGTAAACCCAGAGAATGTGGCTTGGCTTCTCCTTGCAGCTTATAGCAAAATACTAGATGAGCAAAATACACTGAAGACTGAACTTTTGGGCACAAAGAAAACAGAAACTGATTCTGGAAGTTCCAAGTTTGTGGAAATCAAATTCCCAGATGAAAGTGTCCCATTTGAAGGCTTTACTAAACTTGGAACTCATAACTCGGAATTGAAGATGCAGTTATCTCAGAAAGACTTGTGGAAAGTCTTACTGTCTGATGGCTTGGACCCCTGCTTCCTGCATGCTAAACCAACTAAATTTTTGAGAGAGCTGTATGAACAAAACCACTGTCAGCTTGGACAAAAGAGGACATGAAAAGGAGAGACTGAAGGAGAAAAGGCTTTAAGAAGAAAGTCGTGGAAGCAGAGATCTGGGATTAAGACATCTCCTTGGGCCAAGAGAGGAGCCTCACCCATATATACACAGAGGGTGAGTTTGTCTCAGCAGTTGAAGAGGGTAGATGTCCCCACCCAATGTTCAGGAAGAGTTTTGCCACCCCAGGTGCAGGGAGGTTGGAGCACATTCCTCAAAGATTAGGGCAGTTAAGTTCAACACCCCATTGAGAGGGGTGTACCTGTCCCCATGGATTAGAGAAGGCCAGGTGGTCAACCCATTGCTCTGAGAGGGTTGAGCCTGTATGCCAAAGGTTAGGGAAGGCCAGATGGTCAACTTGTTGCTCTGAAAGGGTTGAACCTGTATGCCAAATGTTAGGGGGAATGTTGTATTCACCTCAGTGTACTAAGGAGGCTAAGACTCTAATCCAAAGATTGGGTAAGGTGTGGCAATCACACCAACACTCTTGGAGGGTGAGGTCTGGAGCTTGGCCAACACCCAGATGCTTGATGATGGTGGAACCAAGAAAATGGCTGTTGGGCAAGCCTGTGGAAAGGTTGGGTTCCCATTTGGCCCCAAGTAGAAGAAATCATCATCTTTAGAATAACTCTCAGACTTTGAAATCAAATGGATGATGCCCTGCAGTTTTACTGAACTATAAAGGATCCATGACTCATGTTTAACATACTAATTTCTCAGTATGATAATGAAAGTGTTTATCCTTTGTCTTTCCATTTGTGTATTGGAAACAGTTAAATGGTTTTGTAAGTTTCAGAGGTCTACAGCAGATGGGATTTTGCCTGAAGACAAACCGTATTTCTTTAAAATGATTTTCATATGATTTTGTACTTGGATTGTTACTGATTTAAGTTTCTTTAAAATATTGTAATGAATTTTTGGAATTCAGAGGTTGGAATGTGGCAGTTTGATGTAATTATGAATTCCAAAAATATAATTGAATCATGCTTGTAAACTGACCTGTTAATCTGGGCATGATTAGGTTAGGATTAGGACATTGAGCCCCACCCCTTGATGGGTGAGGAATTGAATATAAAAGGCAAGGCCAAGGATAGTTGAAGCAGTCTTTTGAGAATCAGTTTTGATGTTGGAAAGAAGGCCCCAGGAGAAGAGAAGCAAGCTGTTCATCTGATTGTCTACAGCTGACCTTGTGGAGGAAACAGGAGCTAAGCCTGGAGAGAAACGCAGCTCCGGGGAAGAGAGGAACCCCAGAAGTCTGAACCCTGGCATACGCCGGCAGCTGTCTTGCTCTAACATGTGACAATGAACTGTGGTGAGAGAAGAAACTTAATGCTTAATGGGCTATTATCTGTGGACTTCTGCCCCAAATAAAACCCTTTATAAAAACTAACCCATTTTTGGTATTTTACATTAGCACCTCTTTGGCTGACAAATACAGTGGTAATGCTCCAAAATGTGTTCAATAATTGCAATGAATGTACCTCACTAAAAAGAAAAAAGAAAACCAAAAATACCTAAAAAGGTAGGAATATTCTTTTGGCAAATATGGCAGATGAGAGTAAATGATGTATAGCATCAGGGATTGGGTGATATATGGAAAGAGTTCACCTGGGGCATGCTTTTATGGAATATGAAAGTATCCATCTTTTCAAAGTTTTTATCTCAGTGGGTGGAGGTCCAAACAATAAACCAGAAAACATTAAACTCCCTTTCAAGGAAGCCCTGCTATGTTCTCAAATAAAGGGTCATGAAACTCTTGAGAACATAGACAGTGCCTAATAAAAGAAAACCATATGTTAATTGAAACTTAGTGGTTACCATAGGCTCTGAGAAGAGGAGGAGGGAAGAAAGGATGGAACAAAGGGCATTATTGCAGCATTGGAACTCATCTGCATGATCTTTCAATGACAGATATAGGCCAATTATACATTTTTTTCAAAACTTTAATAGTGTAGGATGCAAAATGTAAGCCATAATATAAATGATTGACCATGGTTAGTAGCAATGCCTCAGTATTTAACAATTGTAACAAATATACATATTCATGTAAGATGTTACTAATAGGGAAAATAGGAGAGGAGGAGACAGTGGGTATATGGGAATACCCTATATTTTCTATGTGATTTTTTTATAACCTAAATCTTTTTTGAAAATAAATGAAAAAAATAAGACCCTGGGGGAACCTACAGAAGAAATTGTCTCTGAACATAAAATATAACTGATCTCACAGTGATAAAAGACACAATGCAAATATTTTTTAACTCTTTTATTAATTTTATTCCTTTTATTTATTTTTGACATTGTTTTGAGGAAGGGTTTGGAATGTGGAATGGTTGCAACTGTGGTTGGGGTGGATAACTGCTGTGGGTTGTCAGTGGTGGTGGGATGTGTGGAGAGAAGCACACCTGGGTCATGCCTCATTGGAATGTGAATGTGTTCACACAGTAATGGGGTGTTTTCTCAGTGGGTGGAGGCACACACAATAACCAAAACAATATCAAATTTTCATCCTGGGGAGTCTTGCTACATTCTCTACTGGAATGACAAGAATTCTTAGAGTACATAGACAGTGCCTAGCAAAGTAGGGCAGACCAATATGCCAGGCCCTTGCCATTGATGCTTGTACTTATGAATCTTTTACTTATGAAATTGAAACTTGGGCTAATATTATATATTACCTAAGAATTATCTCCTGAAAGCCTCCCTGTTTCTCAAATATGTCTTTTCTTTAAGCCAAACTCAGCATATAAACTCATTACCTTTCTCATGTCATGGGGCATGACTCCCAGGAATGAGCCACCCTGGCATAAAAGGATTACTACTAAGCACCAATTAGTTAGGCGTTCAGCAAAAGATCTTGACCAAAAGGGGGAAATATTAAATATGAATGAATCTTTACAATTAAGAGATTTCAGAGTCAGGAGTTCATTCCAGAGGTCATGCTTATTCGCATATTAGGAGGAGTTCACTTGTTGCCACAATAATCAGTGTCTTGAGAAGCAGAGGTCTCTAGAGACATCCAGACATTATAGTCAGGGCTGTTGACTCAAATAATTCAGCACCCTGTCATTTGTCTTTCTGAATATATGATAAATTATCCCCCCAATATATTGGAAAATTACTCAGCTGTCAGTAGGAATGAAATATTGACACATGTAATAACATGAATCAATCTCAAAGACCTTATATTGAGTGAAGGAAGCCAGTAACTAAAAGACCAATACTGCATGACATCACTGATATGATCTAAGCATATTTAGCAGACTCACAGAGCTAAGGCCTGGAAGATAGGGTATCATGAGACAGAAAGGGATTACAATGTGGTGAGCCGATGCTCAATATAGACAGAACTTATGATAAAGTGGAATGGGGTGGTTTGGTAGTGGATGGGGTGATGTTGGTGTAGGGATGTAATTGGGGTTGGCAGTTCTGGAGTGGGGGGGGAGCAGTTATGGGGGGTGAATTGGCTATCCATGCACCTGGAAGTAGAGCTGGGGGAAGAACAGTTGAACTCTTGCAGGTAGAATTCAGTGGTTGAAATTACAATTGTGGGAATGCTCTTTTGGCAAAAAGCAGAGAAGGGTCGATGGTGAAGGGTGTCAGTGATGGGGAGATGTGTGGAAAGGGTGCACCTGGTGCATGCATCTATGACATATGAATGTGTCCATCTTGACATTGGGTGTTTTTGTAGTGGGTAGAGACCCACATAATAAATAATAAAATATTAAACCCCCATCCTGGGGAATCCTGGTATATTTTCAAATAGAAGGGAAAGACCCTCTCAAGTACAAAAGCAGTGACTAATAAAAGGAAACAGTTCAATATACCAAGCCCTCAATATTAATGCTTGTACTTATGAACATTATTTTTATAAAATTCAAACCTTACCTAATTATATCTATTGCCTAAGAGTTACCTTCTGAAAACCTCCTTGTTATTCAAATGTGACCGCTCTGTAAGCCAAACTCAGCAAATAAATGTACTACCTTCCTCCAGAGTGTGGTACATGACTCCCAGGAATGAGCCTCCCTGGCCCCAATATCAAGCACCATCCAGCAATGCATTTGGAAAAGTCATTGACTGAAAAGGGGAAACATCAAATACAAAAGACTTTTTATAGAGAAGAGATTACAAAATGAGTGGGGATGTCATTCCACAGGTTACACTTAAGCAAGTCTCAGTCAAATATCACTAACTGCCTCTATGAACAAAGCCTCAAGATTAGGTGCTCCTGAGGACTCTAGAGATATTTGGACTCTAGAAGCAAGGCATACAATTCATTGAAATAAACACTGTGTCGGTAGGATTTACCTTGTAAAATATGACAACATGTTTCCCCACTGTATGAGGGTTACATTCATGCATAATTTACCTGTACACTATTGTTCTGCTCCTTTTATTGGAGCCTATAATTAACAGTATACCCATTAAATAACTGTCTCAAGACGTAAATCTTCAGTCTGTTAACATGACAGTTGAGCCCTGAATCTCAGAAGAGATGTGGCCAACACCTATTCTGCAGTTCATCATTTCAACCAGGACAACTGACAAAATGATGATGATGTATATTTCCATCCCCAAAAAACAGAGACTTCAAGTAAAACAGTTCTTTTCATCTGCCCCATAAGATCTCACCTCCCTCTCAATCTGAAGCAGAGCATCATCACCATCCCCAAATCCTTAAGTTTGAGGAATGAACAAACATAAGGGGGGAAAGCTATCATGAATATTCTAAGATTATTAATATGGTAGTAATGGAATAACATTAATATTAATATAAAGATACTGGTTACTAGTGATTTTGAGAGGAAGGGAGGGGAGGGGAATAATATTTAGAACATAATGAATTTTTATGACACTGGAATTAAATGTAAAAAATAATGTAAACTATAGACCTTAGTAGCAATGCTTCAATATTTATTCATTAATTGTAACAAATGTATCACACTAATGTAAGATGCTATTAATAGGGAATTATTGAGAGGGAAGGGGTTGGCTATATAGAATCCATAATACTTTCAATGTAACTTTTCTGTAATCTAAAACCTCTTTAAAAATAAAACTTATTATATTTTAAAAAATCACCACACACTCAGAAATTGATAGAACTTCTAGGCATGACATCAGCAAGAATATCGAAGAAGTTAATACAATCAAAAAGTCAATCAATTCAATCAACCACTAAAACAGGACAAAACAAACAAACAAACAAAAGAAACATAAACCTGTCCATTTGCACAGGAAAAGGAATTAACAAAATTCAAAAACCTTTCATGATTTTTAATAAAACTGCCAACAAAGTAGATATCAAGGGGAATTTCTTCTCCTTAATAAATAACATCAACAGAAACAAAAATAAACTTTCAGTTATCATATTTAGAGTGAAAGATTTAATGTTTTCCTTTAAAAATATGTATAAAGGCAAGCACACCCACTCTCTCCAATCCTTTTCAAAATAAATTAGAAATTATAGAGAGTGTACTATGACAAGAAAAGGATGTAAAAGAAATACTGATTATAAGAGAGTCCTCATTTCAGTGGACTCTTTCTCAAGGCTTCATTTACTTTACTTTAAAATATGTTATATTGTGTGGGCACTGCTTATCTTTCATCTCCTCCTCTGAGGTTCTCCAGTGACATCTCTGAGAATGGATCATATCCACCCTGAGCACTAGGATAGATTGAATGTGGATGAGTAGGTGCTAAATTTCTTGCAGCAAACTTTTATCAGAGTGGGATGAACACCTACAGATAATTACTTTCCTTATGGAAAGATGAGGGAACTCTTACTGGCATTGTGTTTATTCCTGAGAAAGTCTCCGATGGGAATAACCTAGGTTGCCCTCAGCAGTGACTTACATATCACATCCTTATATTGATCATTATTCTTTCCTTCTTTTATTCTCACCACACCTTCAGTCCTACTACCTAACATTACTTCCTAAATAAACTATCTGCATTCCTGTGCTCAAGTCAAGCTCTGCTTTGGGATAATTTATCAAATTGGGGAGAAATTTAATGAACACAGCTGCTTGACCTAAATTTACCAAACACATTTTCAAATGATTCGGAATTTGAATCCAGAATTTGTTTCCAATTTACTTAGGAAATTCTATCTGAAGCATATTCAAATTAGGGTTTGACTGTAAATTTACCAAGGCCATAGACATAGAGGAAAATAAATGTTTATATGAGAAATAGTAAACTAAATGTTTGTGTAAATATGAGAAATTTTCCATGAAAAATAAACACAGGTCAGTCATAGGCCATTAGATTGAGCATAATACATTCATTTCCTCCAAGTGCTAAATGGAAATAACCTAGAGTCCCACATCCAATATAAGAAATAGTAGATGTTCCTGAGAAAAAGTTGGTAAGCATCATGGGGACTGCTGTGGAAAGGAGAGAGATGTCCATGAGGGAGAGCTGGCTGAGCAGAAAGTATATGGGGCTCTGGAGATGGAACTCAAAAGAGATGAGGAGGACCAGGATGCTGTTTCCTGTGATAGCAAAGATATAGATAAGGACAATAGTGCAGATAAGTAAGCCAACATGCCTTGATCCTGGGAAGAGTCCAAGGAGGGTAATACCTATCATAGAGATCTCATTTTCACTCTCCATGTTTTCTATACAGTTAAATTAATGAAAAGAGAAATATATCAATGTATTCTAAGGGAAATTATTTATAAAGGAAAAGTGTTTTCACATATAGACTTTGTGATGAAATTAATGTCCCCAGTTTTGTCCTAAATCTGACCCATCCTTGGTGAGAAACAGACTCGAATTAGCATTGCTGTTACTAAGAAGCAGTGACAAATGCCAATAATATATATATTAATGAAAAATCCTATACAGAGGTAGCATTCTACATGCATTAATCTGGACACATAATACAAATGTGGATACTTCAGGATTCCTGGAATTTGAATTTCAATTGATTTAAATTTGATTAACCCCCGTAGTTCTGTATTGAAGCACAGTGGTCATTTTTATAGAGTATAATTATTCATCATTCCAATTTTACAATTTACTCTACTCCGTGCTTAATTACATCTAGGAAACATGATTTTTGCTTCATCTTCATCAGTAGCTAGGTAGTTAACCAGGAAATTAATGCCATAAGAAACAGATCACATTTTTGGGGAAGATTCTAATTATGTATATCTTGGTATGAGTGTTGAGAAAGGCAGCTTCAGGCTACTGATTTTCCTGCTATGTTCACCAAGCGATTTCTTGGCAAAAGTGTGTGAGGAGGTTTGAGAACTGCAAACACTATCCACTCCATATCTTAACCACATTAGAAACATTCATAACAATTTTTTTCCCTGTTCTCCCTACCTATACAATGAAGATTATGAGAACTGAGAGGTTTATTATGAAGCCCCAAATTGAGCTTGCATTTACTTGCTGATTTTTTTTCAAGTTGCACAGTATATACTGAAATTGCTAGATTTTTTTCATATAATAAACATTATGAAAGAGTATTAGAGAAAAATTACATTAAAAGTATAGAGGCTTCCCTTATACCCTATCCCCTTACCCATATTAATAACACTTTTTCCCATATTAATAACATCTTACATTACTGTGGCACATTTGTTATAATTGATGAACAGATACTGAAACTTTGCTACTAACCAAGGTCTATTGTTTGCATTATGATTTATGCTTTGGACCATACTGTTTTATAGGTTTTGACAATATGTATAATGGCCTGTATCCATCATAGATTGCAATACGTTTATTTTTATTTTTTTTAATTTATATAACTATTAGTCCTGGTATCCTATCATACCTGTAGCACTGTGGAACTAACTAAAAAGTCTTGCAAAGTGCCAGACTTCACAGGGTCCATCTCAGGTCTCTCCTATTTCTATTCTTCCCATTTTTACTTAAGAGATTTTGAGTGAGCACCTGTTATGTTCAAGACACTATGCTAGTTGATATAAGAGATGTGAAGCCTAATAAGATACAATACTTTTATGACAATTTAAGGCTTAGTGGCAGAAATAAAAGAAACATAAATGTATAAATAATTCTGAGATGAAGCAGTAACACCATATATAAATCTACATCTCTTTTTCCATATATCTCTCTATGTATGTACTCTATACATATATATCTGTACAACATCTTTTTGGCTGATGGAATAGCAATAAAGTCTAAAGGTACACAAGGAAAATTCTTCAGCCCCTACCACCTACCAGGTGATGTGCAAGCTGTCAGACTTGTCAGGCTTTATGTTTCCAGTGCAGTAGACTGCCTCTGTTTCTGAGATGCATTGCAGGACTGGAAGACTGAGCTTCTAAGTGCTTTGGACTTCACTTAGTCAATTATGGGGAGTGAGTGGTGATACTCTAGTGCAGTCAGGAGGTGAACAAAATGAACATGTTTTGTGAAAGACATGCAGGAATATGAGAGCATGCTGGATGATAAAGGTAAAGGTGCAGTCCTGTCCTACTTCATTAACATCAACAAACACATCTCTATACAGCTATTCTGTTTCACTGCCTCACATACTTCATTGGCCTTATGATCAAACAAACCTTAGATATAACAGATATTTCAAAAGGGAATTATTGGCATGTTTTTCTGCACAATAATCTTTACCTCTTACAATGTGGTCATATTTGATCCCCTATATTCTACTTCTCTGAAACGTGATGTGATTCATGATCCAAGGACATGGTTCTTTGTTTAGGCTTATTACTTTTCAATACTTTTTTGTACCTCAGATACAATGACTCAGGAGTGGCCAAAGAGTTGTGAGTTTAGCTATTTAGGAAAAAAAGTAAGTGAAAAGTCCCAGCCATGTGAAATCAGGGGCATTGGTGCCCTTAGGGAAGTGTCCTTGGGGATTTCTATCCTTGGCCTTCAATTATCTTAATTTTTTCCCACAGAGTGAACCCTCTCAGTCATAATTTCTAGAGAATAATTACCTGCTTCTTTTATTGGTTCTTTTGAGGATAGCATTATTTTCCTCCTTCTCAGTTCCAGCATCTCCTAATGATTATGGTGTGGTGTCAGCCGGATGGACCAGAACATTGCCAATGACAAGGTGAAGATTTGGGACATGAAATGGTACTCGAGCTTCATTGGCTACATCATTGATGCCACCCTCAACAATGACTGGCAGCTCCACAAGATTTGTTGTAAAGATGCCCAGGTGGATCTCCTTGCATTCCACAGATACATTGCCTATGTGTATCTGGAGAGCAATGCTGACATATCATCTCAAGGGAGGCAGAGCAAGTGAGTGGAGACTGAAACCCACTTCAAATGATCAGCCACTGGATCATCCACCAGGACAAGAGGACCCAGTGTGCTCTCTGCCACTCACAAACCAACACACAATGTGAGAACTGCCAGAAGGGCATCCATGTCAAGTGCTTTAGGGATTACCACATCTGATGATTCAAGTGCAAGCCACTGGAGGACTCCTTGTCACACACACAGTAGATTGTTTGTACCACATCTGGTAATTCAACAATTGAGTATGCAGCCAGTAGAGGGCTTCTTGGCACATACCCAGTAGGTGATTTTGGTTTATAAAATGTTTACATGTAACTATAGCAGTCGGAGCCCTCCTGTTTTATTTGTATACTGGGAAAAAAAAAAACAGATTTATATTCAAGTCAGATATCCATGATCATTTGGTTTTCTATTTTCTTCCTGTCCCCATTATAGTTTCTGTCATAACTGTCAACATTTTTTGCTTGCTGACTCAACATCCATTTTACTTTGGCTAAGCTACTTGCCTCAACACTGACCTTTAGCTCAGTTAATAATCAGATTTCCAACCCTGGGACATAAACTCCCCATGAGCCCAAAGTCATATCTGTGGCCATTACCCAGCATATCTCCCCAAAATTCCAATGAAAACCTAACCATCCCCTCTGCTTCCAAACTTTAGTCCCTTTTTCTTTTTGTACATGAGTGCTTTAAACTAAAACAATCCTTTATTCTGTGAAATCCAAACTCAACCCCTGGACCAAAATAAAGACACAAACCCATGTATCTCTCACCCTCTGTGTGCTCCCCATCTGCTGGTTGAGACACCCAATCACATCTTGCTTCCAATCAATTCCTCCTGGCACCTATCTCTCTGGGACATGTGAGTAAGAAACTCTCTTTTCTTATACATTGTGGCCTTGGTTTCCCTTTCTGTCACACCTGACTTCCAACTGGATACAAGTTTAAACTTCAACTTAAATTTGAAACAGTTATCTTTTTAAATTTTTTAAATATTCTTAATGAAATATAAATTAAGATTATTTACATTGATAATGTCAAATGTTTGGAAATCTGTTAATATTTAGGAACTAGGTCCATGAAAACAGTGCCACAGAAGAGAAAAGATGAAAAAGAAACAAGAGATAGCTGGGGTCAGGGGACCCTCCATCCAAGGGGAGGAGTATGCCAGTACATAAAACATCATGGCATTTATTTAGCTTTAGAACAAAGAAATTACGTGTGCACATGTGCAAAGGTAATAGATACGTGACGGGTTACACGTTACTAACGTCAGCAAGCCTTTAGGGTTAATTGTTTAGTTCTCTTTACATTCCTGCATGTAACAGACCTTGTTAATCATTATTTGAAATATACCAGATACACTCCTTGAAGCATAGAATGCTTCTCCACCAGGCTTGTACCAGATCTTATCTTAATGTCTTCAGACTAGAGAAGCCTGTTCCATACATACCAAGGTGGTCTGCTTTCAGTCAGTCGTCATGGCCTTTAATTGAACTCCTTCATTTCCCCCTTTTTATTAATTAAAATTTTCAGTGAAGATAATAGGAACCATTATATAAGATGATACAAGACGACCTCCTGTCACACATGTCTTCTTCCATAGGCTCTTGTGACTGCACCTGTCTTAGGTTGTACTCCTCTGAGGATCTTACCAATCATTGGCTACCAGTCAAGCTTTTGAGCTCTTACATGGAAGGCAATTTCATTTATGTTTTATAATTCTTCAGGTTCCTTATGTGTATGCTTTTATGTAGATAATTAATATTAAAATCAAAGGTTATTAGTATACTACTTTCTCCCACAAATAATGTAAAATTAGTTTTTCATGGCTAGGTTTCTTAACATAAATGAATTTATCTGATTTGATTTTTCATTTTTTCTCTGAATATATGTTATTATTCTATCTTGAAAGTACAAACAATTAAATGCGCAAAACAATAATTCCTTATCCAATCCAAAATGATATTTGAACTGTTTTTTGGTTTCCACCAGTGAAACGGATTGACAGTATTTAAATTTTCAGAAAATTCATTCCAAAAGTCCACACCAGGGGTTTATTTCAATTCATTTTGAGACATGCTCAATGTTTTCTTTTGCAATTCTAAAATATCTAAAGAAATATTATGCTTATATCCAATCAAATGATTTTTTACTTCTTCCCAGTCATGCTCGCTATTATTATAAGCAAATGAGTAATACAAAAAGAACTTTCATTCCAATCACATTTAAGAGCTCTTAAAAAGTTTAAATTATAGATTTGATTACCCGAATGCATAATAGTTGTTTCAAGATCATTCATATGATTATTCAGTTCCATATCAATGTGAGACAGGCTATGCCACATTTAACTTGCATTTTTATGCCAATCTTTAACATATTGTTGTGTCTGGACTCCTTGAGGCAGGGCTGTGCCAGAAATGGCTGTGGTGATTATGATACCAATCAGTCCCAAAATTCCTGCTATTAAAAGTCCAATGAGTATTTTAATTCTTTTAAAATAATGGTCGATGAAGTGTCACAGCACCTGGGATTCTGGAAACTTTTACCAATGTCTGGTCACCTGAACTGGAAATATAGTCCTTTTCTTCTTCTTGCTATAAAAATAGCTTAATTTTCCACAAATATGAATTCTTAAGACATGTAAATAAAGAGCAATTGGAGCAGCTAACTTTCCTTTCACCAAAAGTTACTTTTCCAATCATAAAAACTATAGGATCTCATACACATACTGTAAGAAATAGAGTTGATTTTCTTTTTAAACTGGTAATATTAGTTTTATTGCCTTGCCATTCAAAAATTGGGCCAGTTCCTAAAAATAATTTCCACAAATAATTTTGAGTTTTGTTAATTTTAGTGTCACATGGTTGTGGGATAAACCTTCCCTGATTTATCCAATTTATTGAGCTATTAGTAAATGTTGAATTACCAAAATTCCAGAAATAAGGATTAGTGTCATTAGTGGTTATGTTTAAATTGTTCATGAACCAAGATATGGTCATGTTTTTAACAGGCTTTGGCATTCTTATAAGGGCCCGATCCTTTACAGTTCCATAGGAATCATTAAACAACATAATATCTGTAAAACCATGATATACATGCCATTTGTAATTTAGTAATGTGTTTTCAGAGGGACATATAAGGTTTACCATACTTTCTGATTTATATGGTCAAGAAGGGAAAATGAGAATATAAATTTGAGTTTGATTTTTCTTTGTTAAAACTACACTGTATTTTGAGGTTGCATGTATGCGGAACCATGTCCAATACCAAAAGGGCGATCTATAAAAGGTAAAGTCAAATTTTCTATAAATTTTCCTTCTTTTGCCTTTAAGGGTGGCCATAAGTTTATAGGTCTTGGAAAATGGTGAGACTGATTAAGATAAATTAGGTAAGAATCATTGGCCCAGGTTAACTGCTCTAAAAGAGATGAATTGGTAATGTATGCCCAATGAGTATAATTATGATATGGTATCTTACCTTGACTTAACACTTTACCTATAATTAATCCAATGTGAAACCACCATGCCCATAGTTTAAGTTTTGTCAGCATCTTCAGCTCTAGGTTTGATTGTTCTGGAGGGGATCCACTGCTGTTCTCCTGTTTCTGTAATGATAAGAGCAAAACTTAGGCCCCATATTTTCACCTCTCCTTTTTCCCATGTATTTTTGTTTTTGCAACATGAATTTTAGTAAGTGATTGTTTTTTTCTACTATTGCTTGTCCTTAGGGGTTATATGGAATTCCTATAACATGTTTAATGTTCCAGTCACTGCAAAATTTTTTGAAAGATTGACTAAGTAGGCAGGCCCATTGCAGCAAAACAATGTAATAAGTGAGAACGTACATGTGAGGCCTTTTCACCAGCATGAACAGTTGCCCAAATAAAATTAGATAATGTGATGGCTGTCACATGTACATATTGAAGACAGCCAAAAGAGGGCACATGTGTAACATCCATTTGCCAAATTTCATTAGGATGTTCTCCATGGGAATTTACTCCTGGAGAGAAAGTGGGGGCATTTATGGGACCAGAAGTAGGGCATTGTCTAACAACCTTTTTGATTTATTTTACTGTTAAGTGGGGATATTTATGATGTAAGCCAGAAGCATTAGTATGTGTAAGTTTATGATAATCAGCAGCAGTTTTGGCATGAGCAATAAGCTTATTTACCAAATGATTTTGTGAAGCCATAGGACCAGGAAGTTGAGAATGGGAATGAATATGACTAATGTAAATTGAATTAGATCATTCATGAACAGTCTTTTGTAATTGTAGAAAAAGAACTTCTAATTCAGAAATTGGAGTTATTTGAGCTCTTTCTATATGACAAACAACGTGACAGACATAAGCAGAATCAGACACAATATTTAAAGGCTCAGAAACATCAGTTAGCAATTGAACAACAGCCGTTAGTTCTACCTTTTGGGCAGATGAATAAGGGCTTTTCCAAGATTTTGTAGTTGGGCCTAAATAGCCTGCATTTCCATTACTGCTGCCATCAGTGTTGTAAGTAAGTACAGCAGTGAGTGGTTGTTGTTTGACAACCTTAGGAAGAATCCATGAAGTACATTTTAAAAACTGTAAAAATTTTGAATTTGGGAAATGATTATCAGTTGTTCCAAAAAATCTGATAAGGCCACTTGCCAAGAGTAACAGAAGTGCCAGAGCTGAGAAAGCTCCTGCTTTGTAAGGTCCAGTGTGATTTTAACAGGATCTCTAGCCATAAGCTGTTTCAGGCAAATACAGCCTTTTGATATTATTGCTGTAATTTTTTCAGGATAAGTATGAAGTTTTAATGTATATTTGTTGGATAAGAATATCCATTCTATTATTCCCTCCTCTTGCCAAAGTATCCCAGTAGTGGAATGGTAAGATGGAAATAATAAAAGTGAAACTGGAAGATTCATATTTATCCTTGTTAGTTGGCTATTTTGTACTCTTTTTTTCAATCATTTTAACTCCTTTTTTGCTTCTGGGCTCACAATGAGAGGGCTATTTAAGTCAGAGTCTCCTATTAGAGTATTGAAAAGATTAGTTAAAGCATAAGTTGGAATAACTAAAGTAGGCCATACCCAATTAATATCACCCAGTAATTTTTGAAAATCACTTAAAGTACATAACTGATCAGTTCAAAACAGGATGTTTTGCAGATTTATAATATTTCCATTAATTGTATGGCTCAAATATTGAAAAGGAGCTTGTTTTTTATTTTTTTCTTCTGCTATTTGTAACCCATATTGAGGGAGAACTTCTTTAGCCATCTGAAATATTTGTTTCAGCTAAGAAGTTTGCTCGGTGGCAAAAAGAATATCATCCATATAATCAATAATCATAGAATTGGGGAATTGTTTTCATAAAATTTGTAATGGAATGTGAACAAAAGATTGACATAATGTAGGACTGTTCATCATTCCCTGAGGTAGAACTTCCCAATGTTATTGATCAGTAGGAGCTGAGTGATTAATAGAATAATAGTAAATGCAATTTTTTTCTCTATCATTTGGATTGAGAGGAATAGTAAAGAAACAATCTTTGAGATCAATAATAACAATATGCCAAATTTGTGGAATCATAGTTGGGGATGGCAAACCAGGCTGTAAAGATCCCATAGGTTGAATAGCTTTATTAATTTCACATAAATCAGTCAACATGCACCTTTTGCCAGATTTCTTTTTAATTAGAAAAACTGGAGAATTCCATGGACTAGTAGAGGGTTCAATATGCCCTGCCATTAGCCACTCATGTACTAATCCTTTCAGGGCTTATAACTTTTCTTTTGGAAGGGGCCACTGTTCAATCCAGTTAGGTTTGGTTTTCAGCCATTTTAAACATATTGTGAAAACCTTTGCAACAGTAGCCCCTACTCTAAATTTGAATATCCTAGGCCACGGTAGTCTCCCTAAGTCATGTCTCACATTGGGAAGGGGGAGCATATTGCACATGAGTAATAAGATGCTTAGCTGTATCAGAAACATGAAGAATATTCAAATGAGCTCCCCATAGGTATAATAAGACTTTTCCCCTAAATTAAGTCCTACATCCACAACATAAGTTTGCAGAGCATCCTCTTTTCCCTCCAGACCTTCTACCTTAAATATCTTTGTACTTTGATAAACACCTGTCATTGTGCCAACACCGGTGAAAACTGTAAGCACCTTTTGTAAAATCCAAGCTTGTGGCCAATATCGTTTAGCAATTATAGAGGCTTCAGCCCTGGTATTCACTAATCCTAAAAATATCTTCCCTTTTATTTTTATGGTAATTTAAGGCCTTTCATCTCCAATTGCTATTTGCCAATAAACTTTATGCCCAGTGGAACCAAATCCTCCTGTAGGTTTTATAGGCCATGATTGAGGTTTATGACATGGTAATAAAAGAAGTTGAGCTATACAATCTCCCAATTCATTTTGATAAGGAGTTAAAATTTTTATTAATAAACAAATTTCTCAATCAAAGTCGGAGTCAATAATACCGATTTGCACTAAAATACCTTTGGTCATAAGATTGCTATTGCCAGTAATGAAACCTACATTATTATTATTATTTTTTTTGGATTAGTCCCTTTAATTCCTGTCTGTATTTTTTGTATACCCAGTGAAGGAGTAATAAGCTTAGTTTCAGCTGAGGGAATATCAACACCTGCACTGCCTTTGGTAGCTGCTTTTAGCTTGTTACATGCTGGAGTGAGCTGCTGTGTGGCTGACTGGGTAGATTTGAGCTAGGAACTGTTACTGGAAAAGCAGAAAAAGTTGCACAGCCTCAGAATCTCCTTCTCTACTTCCCTGTGCTATGCTTTTCATAATTGAAGAGGATGATGCCAGCACAAAAACAGAAACTTTTGGAGGGCCATCAAATGTCATAAAAAATGGATCAGCAGATACCTTAGAAGCTCAGGCATGGGTTCAAAAGACAATAAATTATCTTTTAGAGTGGACGGCATAACAAATGCTGGAAAAGTTCCATAAACTACCCTTTCCTTTTCTTTAATTTTGTTTGACATGAGTTTATCTGTTTTTGGCTGTTCAGGAAATTTTCATATGTTTTCATTAAAATCAAGATCAGTTTGTTCTGTTATTAGTCCAGTAATAGCAGTATCCTGTTTATTATCTTCATTTTCATCTGATTGTAATGGTTCAAGAACAACAGAAATAAGGCTACACAAAGAACATACATGTATGGAAATTGTATCTCCCTTTTGATAAGCCCTTTTTAAAGATTTCATTACTAACTTCCATTGTTTCAGATTTAAAATATCCTGCCCTTGTGGCTGAAATGAATAAGAATATTTCAGTACAAGAGAAAAAACTTCCTCAAAAGCCAAGGGTTTAATAGTTACACTGGTTCTTTTTAATAAAGTTTTTAACACTCTAGAGTACTCTTCAAAATTCAACTGCTGATTCCCCATTTCCCTGATGATCCCAAGGATGTAACTTACCTTTTTTGAAAACTGCTCATCAGGAGTTCCTTGGTTCCACTGTGCACTGACTGAAAGAAAAGTTGCATTTCCAGGTCCCTGTCCGGACACCATATGTTGATGTTCAGGAACTAGGTCTGTGTAAACAGTGCCACAGATGAGAAAAGATGAAAAAGAAACAAGAGATAGCTGGGGTCAGGGGACCCTCCATCCAAGGGGAGGAGAGTGCCACTGCATAAAACATAGTGGCATTTATTTAGTTTTAGAACAAAGAAAATATGTGTGCACATGTGCAAAGGTAATAGATACATGACAGGTTATATGTTACTTAAGTCAGCAAGTCTTTAGGGTTAACAGTTCAGTTCTCTTTACATTCCTGCATGTAACAGACCTTGTTAATCATTATCTGACATATACAAAATCCACTCCTGAAGCAGAATGCTTCTCCACCAGGCTCTTACTAGGTCTTATCTTAGTGTCTTGAGACTAGAGATGCCTGTCCCACACATGCCAAGGGGGCCTGCTTTCTGTCAGTAGTCATGGCATTTAATTGAACTCCTGCAGAAATCTTTATTTTAAACCGTTATTTATTTCAACTTAAACTCTTTTTATTCAAATAAAAAACCTGATTTGTTTTAGGCTATATCAGTCCTTTTAGGACAAGCAAATGTAACCAAAAACTTACCAAAAAATAAGATGAGAAGTAAAAAGGTTTTATTATTGTGTGCATTTATAATCTAAGATAAAGGCAATACTATGTCAGTGTTATATTAATATGATGAAGAATTTATTTCACATTTATTCAAGACTATGTCAAACTGTCCAGGGATAATGTGCTTTGTGTTTATCTAGAGTGTGGGAATTTCAGATTTCATGGTTTCATGGTTTCTTCATAAAAATATTTTCCCAATGTAGGTATATCCATGTGAAATCCATTTATACAAATAGCATGAGGTAGGGATTTATTTTCTTCCCCAAGAGGAGGATGATCATCATCATTTATTAAGTTGTATGTTTTCTCACTGTTTTAATCTCCACCTTTATAAGTTCCTGAATTTAGGAGGAACATATTGAAACAAAGAAAATTCATGTTGGAAAACCTAACAGAATATATTAACTAAGAATAAAAGAAATACATGTAAAAAGTTAAGCCTCAGCAAAAAAAAATAGTGGTTATGGCACTTATGAACCCCTAAAAAAGAGAAGGATTATATTTGTAAATGGTCTTTTCCTCTGGATGTGAAACCATTTGATTGTATTAAATACAAAGGTTTTATGTTTACTTTATTAAATCAATTTAAGTCCTTTGATTTGGCCATATCAGTAAGGTGTGATGCAGGTGAAGTCCCTGCCCCCTTGGTGCACTGATTTAAATGGGCACATGCAGGAGATGACACAGGAAGAGATAAAGCTCCATAGATGTGAGAGGACAGAAGGCTCAAACAGCTAAATCCTGGGGAGACCTGAGCCTTTCACCTGACTGTTTGCAGCTGAGCAGCAGAGAAAGCCTGGAAAGAAGCCTTATGTCAGACTGATATAGGAAGCCCTGAGAGACAAGCCCTATGCCAGCCTACAGCTGAGATAGGAAGAAGCTGGGCTTACAGTGCCTTAAGTGGAAGAAGGAAGGAAGAGACAAGGCAGACATTGCCCACCATCTGCTTCAACATATGGCAGCTGACTTTGTTGAGAAAATAACCTTGATTTGGACTCTTTAGGGCCTTGTAACTGTAAGCTTTTACCATACAAAAGGCCCTTTATAAGAGCCAACAGATTTCTGTTACTTTGCAACAGCACACCTTTGGCTGACTAATGCAGAGATGATGTTGAATATTTATTTTCTGTCTGGGAAAGAATTTTCCACAACAGCAAAAAACAAAAAACAAAAATGAAGACATCAATTGGTTTGACTGTTGAAAAATTGTAAAATTTACATTCATTATCAAAGAAAATGAAAATGTCAAATATTAAGAAAATATATTCCAAACAATTACAATTGTAATATTGTCAATGAATAAAGAACAAGTAAACATATAGATGGCAAGAAAAAAGTGTGCAGTGTTATATAAATAGATGAAGGGTGGTGAAAAATGACCAGTGAAGAAATGTAAGAGATTTCACTGTGGTGTCAATAGAATGCAAAGAAATGCAATTATTAGAAACCCTTTTTTTTCATCAGATGCATTTGGTTATTTACAAATTACTCCTGGTGTAGGTGTAGGAAGCTGGGCAGATTTATGCACTCCTGAGAGAATGTAGATGTGTGTAAGCTTTCTGAAAAGTGATTTGTTAAAAGTCCATCCAGAATATTAAAAATTGTTCATACCCACAGAAAAAACTTCAACCCATAGTGATTAAAAAATGGGGAGGAGAAACAGAGCCTCCCTCCAATCAAATTCCAATTAATAAATGTAGAAAAAATAATGGGAATAGAAAAAAAGCAAAACATTTGACAACACAGTAATAACTTTGCATGCAAGAACCATCAATTGATGCTGAACTTATTAGGGAAAACCATCTCCTTAACAAAATGCTTAGCGGTTACATAAAATCCACAGTAACTCAGTTGAGGAACCAGCAGACACAACCTTAACCCAGCAATCAAAGTTAATACCTGCAATAATGAGACATCAACATCATGTGTGTCCTCCCTCTCCCCTGTTTGGTGCACTGCGGTAGTCCTTCCCCAAGTGCATTCCAAATCACAAGAAGAATGAGTTGAAGCCAAACTGAGGGTACTTCATAAAACAATTGACCAGTACCCTTCAAGGCCAGGAAAGACAATGATAGTAAGGAACTCTCCAAAATTGGATAAGACCAAGGAGATATGACAAAATGCAGTGTGTCCTCCTAGCCTGGAATCCACAAAAAAATATTTCAAAATGGGTTCCAAAAAAGGACATTAGTAAGACAGTTGTTGAAACTCATGTCTATAGATTATTTAACAGCATGTTATAAATATTAATTTCCTTGATTTGACAATTATACTTTGGTTATGCAAGATGCCCAGCATCTGAAGAAGAGGGATAAAGGGCACTATCTGAACTACTTTTGAGACCTTTTTGTGAATGAATTAATTTCAAATAGATCATTAAAATAAAAACAACAACCCTTCATTTGGTGTGCTAGTTCCATTGTTAGGAATCTTGCCTCAACACATTCAAATGCTTGTAAAAGGTACTTTGTTGTTGAGCAAATTAATTTTACATTTTTTAATTAAATTTTTTACATTTTAAAAAGCTTTAGATTACATAAGTGTTACATGAAAAAATATATGTGATTCCCACATGCCCCACTCCATCCCCCCAAGCTTTCCCATATTAACATGCTTCATTAGTGTGATACATTTGTTACAATTGATGAACCCATATTGAAGCACTGCTACTAACCATGGACTACAGTTTACATCATATTTTACACTCTGTTCTGCACAATTTTTTTAAGTTATGACAAAATATACAATGGCCTTTATTCACCATGCAATGTCATGCAGGACAAATCCAGTGTCCCCAAAATGCCCCCAAATTACACTTATGATTCCCTCTCACATCCCTTAGGATCTCTGGTGGCCACTGCCTTTACATCAATGGTAAGAGTTCTTCCATTGCTAGAATAATAGGTCTATAGTAGAATAGTAGTAAGTCTCCTTTAATCCATTGTTCATTCCCAAATCTTGAGGATTCTAGGATGGTGATGCCCACTCTACTTCTAATTGAGAGAGGGCCTAGGTCTCATGGGTCACAAATATAGAGATATCTTGCTTGTAGTTGCAGACACACTCTGTTCCTTGGGATGGGCATTGCTCAACATCATCTCCTTGTTTGTTGTCCTAAGTGAGTCCAATGAACGGAAAGTAAGTGTTACAACTCTGCTGAGATTCAGGGCTCAACTGGCACATGGAAGGACCAAAGATTTAATTCTCTTGGACATATATTTATCAAGTGTAATGCTAATTATAGGTTCAAATAAAAAGGGCAGAAGAGCCATGTTTAGAGAATCTGTAAATTAGTCTAACTGTTACAGTGGTGAGCATAAATTACAAATAAGACCCATGGACAGGGTGCCAAATTCCTGAGTTGACAGCCCTAATTATAGTTTCTGGCTATCTCTGGAGCCCTCAGTAGCCCTGATATTTGATGCAATATTTACTATGGCAGTCAATGGGTCCTGCTGAGATTTGCATAAGTGTAACCTCTGGAATGACCTGCCAACTCTCTTTGAAATCTCATAGTCATAAAACTTCACTTGTATTTACCATTTCCCTCTTTTGGTTGAGGTTTTTTCCAAATGAATTGATAGTTGGTGATTGGTAATAATTGCTTGGTGCCAGGAAGGCTCCTCCCCAGGAGTCATGTCCCTTGCCAGGAGGAAGGTAATGCATTTATATGCTGAATTTGGCTTAGAGAGAGGCCACATTTAAGCAACAAGGAGGCTTTCAGGAGTTAAACTTTAGACAGTATATAATTGTAGGCTAAGTTTCAATTTCACCAGAAAAGATTCATAAGTACAATCATCTATATCAAGGGCCTGGCATAATGGTCTCTTTTCCTTCACTTCACTTTTAATTTTCTTTACTTTCACTTTTACTTCCTTCATTTCACTTTTACTTTTCTATATTCACCTCCCACATCATAACAACCCAGAAAGATAAGCAGATATCTGCCAGGTTTTCTGAACTTTCTGATGGTTCAATTGATGAAATGGTTGTGAAAATAGTCTTTGAGGCTTCTATATCCTACTGAACAGCCAATTGTGTCTCCTCTCTTAAGAGCTAAAGGAATTCTCCCTTGGATAGATGAAGAGTCTCAGGTTGTAATAGATGTAGATATGATAATCAACCTTTTAAATGGAGTGTTAAGACAATTTATTTTGTCATTGTTGACATGATTGTGTTAAAACCTTCTGGTTTGCCATGTTTTCTATTTGTCCCATCTCTTTTTCCCTTTTCTTTCTTATTTTGTTTTCTATTTAGTTTGATTAGTTTTTATGATACCATTTCATCCCCTTTACTGTCTTATTAACTGTAACTCTTTGTTGTAAGTGTTTGCTTAGGGTTCATCCTATAAATCTTTAACTTGTTACATTCTAACTTCAAGCAATATTCTACTTCACATACAGGATAAGAATGCTACAACATTATATTTTCATTTCTACTTTCCTGACTTCTAAAAAGTAATTTATTTTTTATTTTACTAACACATATAACACAATTGGCTATTTTAACCATTTTGAAGTATAAAATTTGGTGGCATTAATTACATTTACCATGTTGTTCTACCATCACCAATATCCATCACCAAAACTTTTTCATCAGTCCAAATGGAAACTTCATATTCATGAAACAATAACAACCACCCCTCTTCCAGCTCCTGGTAATCTCTAATTTTCTTTCTGTCTCTGTCAATTTACTTTTCTAGACATTTTATATACATGAAATCATTTAACCTTTTATGTCTGGCTTATTTCACATAGCATAAGGTTTTCAAGGTTCATCCTTGTTGAATCTATCAGAACTTCATTCATTTTTATAACTGAATAATATTCCATTGAATGCATATTCCACATTTGTTTATTCATTCAACTATTGATTGAAACCTTTTTTCCAACTTTTGTCTATCATGAACAATACTGCTATGAACATTGGTATGTTATTTTTTCATCCTTTTTTCTATGTATATCATAAACCCCGCAATATATTATAATTATATTTGCTTTAAATAGATATCATTTAAAGAGATTTTTAAAAAATAATACAATATTTAAAAATATTTACCTACAAATTTTCAATTTCTGGTGCTTTTTATTCCTTGTGTCAATCCATTATTTCCACCTGCTATCATTTTCCTTATTCCTGTAGGACTTCTTTCAGGAAATGGTGGTATAATAGTGATGAATTCTTTCAATTTTGCATGTTTGAAGAGAGGAAGATGTTGAGCTGGTTTTTATGTGTTTATTGGTCATTTGTATTTTGGGGGGAGAAATTTTAAAATGTACCCATTTTTAAGTTGGATTATTTCTTGTTGACTTGTTACAGTACTTTTATATTCTGGATATTAGGCCGTTATTAAATCTATGATTTTCAAATACTTTCTTTCTTTGGGTTTTCTTTTCCTTTTATTGATTTTATTATTTGAAGCATAAAGGTTTTTTTTTTTTTTTAATTTTCATCAAGTCCTAAGAATTTTATAACTTTATTTCTTAAATAAAGGACTTTTATGCATTTTGAGCTCAAGTACCATTTCATTCCCCAAATCTTCACCTTGTACTTGGTGATGTTCTGATCAATCTGGCTGATGACCACACCTTCTCCTGGTGCAGGAGTTAATTCTTGTATATGGTGTGAGGTAGAGGTCCAACTTCACTCTTTTCATGTGGTTATCTGATCTTTATCCTAGTTAATAATCACCTTTCCAGCCCTCAGGCATGAACTCCCACAGAGACCATACCTACATCTGTTGCACCACCCAAATACCTCAGCTCATCCAAAACCCAAATGATAAGCTAATCATCTCCACTACCTTCAGCTCGTCAGTCTTTTTCCCTTTCCACATGTGTGTGCTTTAAACTAAACTAATTTTTGTTATTCTTATACAAATTACATGTTTTATAAATTGTATTCTCATTAGCACAGATTTATAATATTGCTTTACTAGATCATATTTTAAATTAAATATGAGAAAGAACATGCAAACCAAAATTCATTTATACAATTTTTAATATTACCATGTAGTTTTCTTTACTGATGTTCTTTAATGCTCTGTAAATTTGAATTCCTTTCTACTGTCCCTACATTTCATCCTGAAATTTCATCCTGTAGCTTTCATGTAGAGCAACTCTTCTAGTGATGAATTCTGTTTTTCTTCATTTGTAACATCTTATTTTCTCCTTTATTTTTAAATGACAGTTTTGCTAGATATTTAATTCTTGAATGACAATCTTTTTATTTTTTATTTTTAGGATTTTTACTGATGCTTTTGACATTCATGATTTCTAATGAGAAAATAGCTGTTACTCTTATTGAGGATCCTTGTACACAAGGAGTTGCTTCTATCTTGCTGCTGTTAAGATTCTTTCTTTCTCTATGTATTTCCACAGTTTAATTATATGAAGAGTCTAGTTTATACTTCTCTTAGAGTATATCATACCTGGAGTTGTCAAGATTCTTGGATGTGTACATTAATGTTTCTCATAATTTGAGACATTTTTAGCCACCATTTATTCAAGTATTCTTTCTTCCCATTATCTCTCTCTTCTTATGGAACTCTATGTATATTTTGGTGTTCTTGATGGTGTCCCACTGATCCCTAAGGGTGTGCTCTCTTTTCTTCATTCTTTTTTCTTTCTGCCCCTCAGACTGGATAGTCTCAGTGGACCCATCTTTATGTTTTAAGATACTTTCTTCCACCTAATCAAATGCTGTTCAGCCCACCTTGTAAATTTTTCATTTGTTTAGTTCCACCTTTCAGCTCCAGAATTTATTTTGCACCTTTTTATAATTTCTGTCTCTTTAGATATTCTCTCCCTGCTGAGACATCATCACATATTTATTTTCTTTTTGTTTTTTTAGTCATAGTTTCCTTTAGTTCTTTGAACATATTTAAAATATATTATTAAAATTGTTGTAGTTAGTCCAACATTTGTTATTCCTCAGGGACAGTTCCTATTGACTGTTTTTTCCCCTCTGTCTTTAGTTAGCCTGTTGATTGTCCCAACTTGTATCTACTAGTTTAGGCAGCCATGCTGTAATTGTTTTTGACAAAACATTCCTTAAGAAAATGCTTTGCCCTGGAGAAGTTGTGTGTCACATAAAATAAAGAGAAAATCATGTGAGTGTAGTGTTCAGGAATTTTACAACTCAAATAATGACAGTTACTTGGGAATTAAGCTTTGAAGGAAATCCAATCCCCTTCCCTCCTTCCACTGACAGCCAGGGTTGGGTTCTTTCTTATGATTTGAGGCTCTTGGTTTTTAAGACTGAAGTGGAGGTGTATGAGTTTCTTGAATAAATGCTTCTGTGTTTGCTGCAAGTCTTTGTTTAACTTCCAGAGTTCTAAAGAAGTTGATTCTGAAAAAAATGTTGATCAATTTTTGCTATAATTCTCATTGCTTTATGAATGAGAAAATTTGCAGAGGTCCAAACTCTGCCATTTTCAGTGACATCAAACATGTTACATTTTTGAAAGTTTTTTTTTTTTTTTTTTTTTTTTTTTTTTTTTGCTGTTTATAATTCATTTCACAGTTGTTTTTTTGTCTCATGACAAGAGGAATATATGTAATGGCAAAAATGTCTTTTTCTCTCTGGGTGCTTTAGGAGTATCTCTATAACTAATTTTAGAAATCTAATTATTTTGTGCCTTGGGATGGTTTTCTTCATGTTGCTTTGGATTAACTGAGCTTTACAGATAAACATAGCTTTATACCCCTGTATTGGGTATATTCTGGCTAACTGGAAATCTTTGGACTCCTTGGCTTTTCTGTCACATGGCAATGAACATACATGGCAATGTCTTCTCCTTTCTCCTCTGGGTTCTGTTGAATTCTGGCCTCTGGCTTTTCCCTATTGCTTTTCTCTCTGACTTTTACTCTTAAAAGTCAGTTTATAAAGGACTCCAGTTTGAACTGTGCTCTATGGTTGGTGGCAAGGCTCCAGGATGTGTAAGTTCATTGAGGTTGGTGGGCCACACTGTGGGAGATGTTTGTGTTGGATGTGGTGGGAGGTGTGGGAGGTGGGCAACATGGGAATCCCAGTGGGTTCCGTGTAATATTTTAGGTAATCTAAGCACCTCTTAAAATATATGTATATATATATATAAATAACATTTTTGTAAGCAAATACACATATATGCATATATATTTATATATCATTTTGCAAATGTTTGTATGTATTGTGAGAATTTTGATTTTTACCCATAATAATAAAAAAAAAAGACTAAAAAAAAAAGACTAAAAAATAAAAAAAATAAAATAAAAATAAAGGACTCCAGTAATCTGGATTGAATCCCAACCTGATTTACTTGTGCCACATTTTAGCTGATCTTGAAGAAATCTTATTTATTATGAGTACACAATCACTAGAGTGAGGACCAAGACACCATGGACATGCCCAAACCGGGGACAGTTCTGTACACCTCATGTATCACATAAAGAACTATAGAGAAGTAGAAAAGAATTTTCAGCATGAAAGAATATACTATACATAAAGGAAGAACTGTTAAATGATGATTTATCTAGTATGAGATCTTGAAGAAATGGAAGGAGGATTAGTACTTGATGTGGTTGGGAGGCAAGATGAGATAACCTATTTTATTTTATTTTATTATTTTATTTTTAGACTTACAATTACAGGCACTTAAATGAGGGATGGGATTAAGTAAATAGATTTCCGCACAGAAAAATAATATTGGAAGAAATCACATAATATTGGTGGAGTAATATATGTGGTTCTGGATTGTGTTTCTTCTTCTTTTTTAATGTGAGGAGATAAGTGGTCAAATAGATTGGAAAATTCTTTCTTTAAGGTGTCTCACAACTTGATCATCTAGATCTTTTTCTTGCATACACTGTTAATTTTCTTAAGCCCAAAGAGACAAAACTTGAACTTTATAATTTAATAAGTGTTTACTGAATTGATCAGTTTCAACTTTTTTGCCACATTTACTGTATCATTTTATCTATCTATTTATCTATCTATCTATCTATATATAATCTATCTATCTAAATATTTATCATCTGTCTATCTATCAATCCATTTTCTGAATACTTAAGTGTAGGTTGTATACATCATACCCCTTGAACACTTAATACTGCCATGGACAATTCCTAAGAACAAGGTTATTCACTTATGTAACCACCTTAAGTGCAGTTGTCAAGTTCAATAAGTTTAACATTGATATAAAACTTATCCTACATTCTAATTTTTTCTTATGTCCTGACAATGTCCTTTTGAGTCCTTTCTCCTCCTTTGCTAGAGTCTATCCACAATCATACATTGCATTTAATTGCCATTATCTCTTTAGTCTTTTCCTTTTTCATTTTATATTATGGTAACTAATATAAATGGTAACCTAAATTTTTCCATCTCAGCCACTCCAAGTATACCAGTCAATGGGATAAATCACATTCACAATATTTCCGTACAGCTCACCATCTTTTAACCATATTCAAATATATAACTCAGGGCTGTTAATTACATTAAAAATGTTGTTTAACCATCGCCACTATACATTACAAAAACATTTCCATCATCCCAAAAAGAAACTCTGTACCAGTTAATAATTAACAACCCACAGCCTACCCAATCCTAGCCACTCATAAACATACTTGTGGCAGTTTGATATAGTTAGGAATTCCAAAAATAGTTATTAGATTATGCTTGTTAAAATATCTCTTCCTGTGGGCATGATTAAGTTATGATTAGGGTTGATTGGACCACTTTATTAAGACATTAAGAACCAACCCCTAAAAAACAAATCAGAAAAAGCAGCAGAAGATGGCATCAGTTTAGGTGAACACTCACCATTTTCCTCAGGGAAGACAGCTGATTGGGGACAGGATCCTGCCCAGGTGGTCTCTTCCAGGAGCTTGCAGAGCAAGAAACTTGGAGACATCAATCTGGAGGGAACTGGACAGTGAGGTAGACTGCTTAATATAAAATTCTGAGATTTTCCCCAGCTAGAAATCATGGATGCAGATGGCTAAGCCCCACCCTGATAGCAACCCAGGGAAAGGGAGCACTCTCCGAGAGTGGGAGGGTCCTGGCAATGGAGATAGAGGTTTTTTTCTGTTGGTTTGGCTGCATAGATGCCCTTGCAGTTTTGGGAGCAAACCAGCTGGTTAGAAGTGTTGCTAGGCTGAGGGGAGAGACGAATCTGCCGAGGAAGCCTGATTTACTTGACATTTGTGGGACACAGAGGCTTTGCTAGGGAGGGGGCAGAGCCAGCCAATTTTATAATTCCTAACTGAGTGTCTGAGTCTCAGCTCCACTGGGGGTGACAAGCATTGGGAAGCGTTTGATAAGTTTCCACAAACTTATTTAGGGTCTGCACAGTGGAGGGTGTGTTCAAGAATAGGTCTTCTTTTGGTTCCCTTAATTCTTAATTTTTTTTTTTAACTTAACTTAATCACTAAAATATGCCTCAAAACCTGGAGAGAAAGCTGCAGGGTAATTGATTTATGAACACAGACTGAGAGGCTCAAGAAAGTCCCAAGAAAGAATGCTATATTTCCTTAGCTTTGTTTGATTGCATGCTTGTGTGTTTGTTTGGCTTTTCTTTGTTTGTTTGTTTCTTGCTTTTGTTTCCTCTTTCCTCCCCTACCCCCTCTTTTTTTAAAATTAGGTCCTGCTACCTTTTTTCTTCTTGGTTGTGCTTCTTCTTCCTTGATTTCCCATTCTCTGTGCTTACTGATTTTGCCTAACAATGCTCTCTCTTTTTTTTCATTCATATTTCCACCTTCTGCTTTCTGTTGTGGTTCTTACATTCCATCTTTACTCATTAGACCTCAACTTCATGGGTGTCAATTTCTATCTTGTCTATTCTGTTTTCTTTTTTCTTATTATTATTAACATATTCCTTTCATCCCTTTCTTTACTCTTTCCTTCTTTCATCATTCTGGCCTTTTAAATCATTGTATATATTTTTCAGTATTTGGTTTCCCATTCCATTATAAGTGCTCAACAGTTTCCCCCTTATTACTCTACATTGCCTACATAATTTAAATATTCATTTTACTAAGTCTGATAAAGCCTCTCTTCTAACTTTTATAAATACTACTATTATCCTTTTTCCTATCTTACCTCTTTCAATTCCTCTGGTCCTAATCTTTTTCCTTCAAGGGAACATAGAATAAAGCAATGATATACAAGAAGAACAAAGTGTCAAAGGGAAAACTTAACACATACATAGAACCCCAAGCTAAATAAAACTCTAGAACAGAGAGAAAACCTAATCAACTGAATAAATTCATCAAGATAAAAAGATGACCATAGGGCAAAAAAATTACAAACCATACTGAGAAACAGGAAGACATGGACCATTCCAATGATCAAACTAAAAACCAGGAAGAGATGCAGAACATCAAACAACTAATCAGAGCTGTCAAAACAAATATCAGGGACCAACTTAATAAAGTGAAGGAAGAGATTAAGGTAATTGAGAAGGCACTGGGATAACATACTGAAAAAATTGTAAACATACAAATAAAGATAACAGATATGATGGTGAAAAATGATATAAATCAAGAAATCATAAAGAGGTTGGAGTCACATAACAGCAGATTTGAACACGCAGAAGAAAGAATTAGTGATGTGGAAGACAGTACATCTGAAATCAAACAGACAAAAGAATAGATAGATAAAAAGATTTTTTAAAAATCCAGCAGGGACATAGGGATTTTACTGACAACAGAAAATGCACAAACATATGAATTATGGGCATCCCAGAAGGAGAAGAGAAGTGAAAGGGAGCAGAAGCAATGTTGCAGGAAATAATGGCTGAAAACTTTCCAACCCTATTGAGAGAGATGGATGTGCAGATCCAGGAAGCACAGCACACCCCAAACAGTATAAATCCCAACAGGCCAACTCCAAAACATATACTGTCAAAATGTCCAATGCTCAAGACAAGAGAAAATACTCAAGGCAGGAAGAGAAAAGAGAAAGATCACATACAAGGGAAGCACAACAAGATTAAGTGCTGATTTCTCTTCTGAAACAATGGAGGCAAGAAGACATTGGTATGACATAATCAAAGTACTAAAAGAAAAAATATTCCAGCCACCAATTCTCTATCCAGCCAAACTTGTATTCAAAAATGATGGAGAGTTCAAAATATTCACAGATAAACAGAAATTAAGAGAGTATGTCAATAAGAAACTGACACCTCAAGAAATACAGAAGGGAGTTCTACAAGTTGAAAGGAAAAAACAAGGAAGAGAGAGTTGGAGGAGAGTTTAAAAACAATTAAAATTGGTGATGTCACTCCATCTCCAAGTGAGAGTGGGCTTATATCCCATGGATATGGTGGATGGGATTATCCTGCCTTCAGCTGCAGGCTCTCTCCAATCCCTGGGATGGCTGCTGTCCATCATGATTTTCTTCTCACCAGGTGACTTGGGTGAGTCCGTTGAGCTGTACAGTAGGAATTGCAGCAGCACTGAGATTCCAGGCATGGCTGGCATATAGGCAGGCCAGAGGCTCCAGTCTCTGGAAGTACACCTACAAAGCCCAGCCTCACATATAGGTTTGAATAGAAGCAACTGATGGACCATGTGCAGGTAGGACTTATTTGAGTCCAACTCTGTCATTCTTAGGAGCACAGATTCCAAAGAAGAGCCCACTGATAAGGTGTCAATCTCAGGGGCTATCCTCCCTTATTTAGGACCCTTATATGAGACCTCCCTTATATAGGATATCACCATTCCAGTCCCCTCAGGATTGGAGAATGGCTATGGGCTAGAGTGGACTTAATGGTATTCTGTTGTAGACATATTGGGACTCAAGCAATGGAAGAAATTATAACAGTGAGAGGAACCAGTGGCCACTGGATGGCTTTGGGGCAGGGAGGAGAAGGGCAGTTCTAATACAGGGGTTTTACAGGACTTGGGGATTGTCCTGAGTGACATTGTGACGATGGATATAGACCACTTTACATCAGCACATACCATGCAGAACTGTGTGGGAGAGTGTGGCCTACGATGTGAACTGTGGTCTATGTTTGGTGGCAAAGCCCCAGGATGTGTATGTCCATTGCAGGTGATGTGCCACACTGGTGAATGATGTTTATGTGAGATGTTGTGGGAGGTATGGGAGGTGGAGATCATGGGAATCCCTGTAATTTTTGTGTAACATTTATGTAATCTAACATCTTTAACATTATATACAAAAAATAAAATAAAATAAAATAAAATAAAATAAATAAATAAATAAATTAATTAATTAAAAACAGTTAAAAAGAAAAAGACAGAAACAAAACAACATATGACTTTCATTAATCCAAAGAAAAAATGGCTGAAGTGAGAAATTTTTTGTGAGTAATAACACTGAATGTTAATGGATTAAAGTCACCACTCAAGAGACATAGATTGGCAGAATGGATATGGAAATATGATTCATCTATATGCTGTCTACAGGAAACCCACCTTCGACCCAGGGATTCAAGGAGGCTGAAAGTGAATGTTTGGAAAAAATTTTACAAGCTAGCAATATCCAAAAGAGGGCATGAGTAGCTATTCTAATATCAGACAAAATAGACTTTAATTGCAAAACTACTGTGAGACAAAGATGCACAGTATATATAAGTAAAAGGGGTAATCTCTCAAGAAGAGAGAACAACCATATACATTTATGCACTTAATAGGTTTGCCTCAAAATATATGAGTCAAACTCTGGAAAAACTAAGTGGAGAAATAAATGCCTCTACAATTATAGCAGGGGACTTTAATATACCATTATCATCACTAGACAGAACATCTACAGAGAATAAAGAAACAAAGACTCTGAACAATACATTAGACAATCTGGACTTCATAGACATATACAAAACACTGCACCTAAATACAGCAGGATTTACATTCTTATCGAGTGCACATGATTCATACTCCAAGATAAAGCACATGCTAGGCCACAGAACATCTGTCAATGATTTCAGAAAGATTGAGATCATACAAAGTAATTTCTCTGACCACAATAGAATGAAATTGGTAATCACTAAGGGCCAGAGAAACAGATTAGGCACAAAGATAAGGAAGTTAAACAACAAACTCTTAGACAAACAGTGGGTCAAGGAGGAAATCTCAAAAGAAATCAGTAACTACCTTGAAACTAATGAAAATGACAATAAAACATAACAAAACCTATGGGATGCAGTGAAAGCTGTCCTGAGAGGGAAGTTCATAGCCATAAATACATATATTAAAAAAGAAGAAAGAGCTAAAATTGAAGACCTAACTGCTCACTTGGAGGAACTAGAAAAGAAAAACCAACTAAACCTTAAGGAAATAGAAAGAAGAAAATAACAAAGATTAGGGAAGAACTAAATGAAATAGAGAATAAGAAATCAAGAAGAAAAATAAACAAAACCAAAAGCTTGTTCTTGGAAAAGATCAATAAAATTGGCCAACCCTTAGCCAGACTAACAAAGAAAAAGAGAGAGAATATGCAAATACATAAAATAAGGAATGAAGAAGGGGATATCACTACTGATCCCACTGAAATAAAGAGTATCATAATAGGCTACATTGAAAAATGCCAACAAGCATGATAATTTAGAGGAAATGGACAAATTCCTAGAAACTCACAAAAAGCCTACATTGACAAAAGAAGAAATTGATGAATCCAACAGTCCAATTACAAGTAAAGAGATAGACTGAGTCATCAAAAACCTCCTAACTAAGAATAGCCCAGGACCAGATGAATTCACAGCTGAAATATGCAAACCATTCCGGAAAGAGCTAACACCAATTCTGCTTAAGCTCTTCCAAAAATAGAAGTAGAAGGAACATTGCCTTATCCATTCTATGATACCAATATTACCCTAATACCAAATTCAAACAAAGATACCTCAAGAAAGGAAAATTTACAGACCAATTCCTGTAATGAACCTAGATGCTAAAATCCTCAACAAAATACTTGCAATGGCATTCAACAACATATCGAATGGATTATACAACACGACCAAGTGAGATTCATCCTGGGTGTGCAAGGATGGTTCAAGCAACATGGGAATCCCAGTGGGTTCCGTGTAATATTTTGGGTATCTAAGCACCTCTTAACATATATTTATATATATATATATACACAAATAATGTTTTTGTAAGCAAATGCACATATATTCATATATATTTATATATCAGTTTGCAAATGTTGGTATGTATTGTGAAAATTTTTATTTTTACCCACAATAAAAAATAATAATAATAAAAGAAAAGAAAAGAAAATCAATCAATGAAATACACCACATAAACAGATTGAAAGAAAAAAATCACATGATCATCTCTAGATGTAGAAAAAGCATCTGACAAAATACAACACTCTTTTCTGATAAAAACACTGCAAAAGTTAGGAACAGAAGGAAACTTTCAGAATATGATAAAAGGCATATATGAAAACCCAGAGCTAACATCATCTTCAATGGTGAAATCCTAAAAGCCTTCCCTCTGAGATTGGGAACAAGACAAGGATGCCCACTATCACCACTCCTATTTAACATTGTCTTAGAAGTACTTGCTCAAGCACTGAGGTAAGAAAAGGTTATAAAAGACATCCAGATTAGAAAAGAAGTGAAAATATCATTATTTGCAGACGACATGATCCTATTCATAGACAGCCCTGAGAAATCTACAACAAAGCTTCTGGAACATATAAAGGAGTTCAGTAATGTCACAGGTTATAAGATCAATGCTCAAAAATCAGTAGCATTTCTTTACACCAATAATGAGCAATCTGAAGAGGAAATAAAAAAAAATACCATTTAAAATAGTGAGTAAAAAATCAAATACCTAGGAATAAATTTAACTAAAGACATAAAGGACTTATATACAGAAAACTGCACAACACTGTTAAAGGATATCAAAGAACACTTAAATAAAAGGAAGAATATTCCCTGTTCATGGAAAGGAACATTAACATCATAAAGATGTCTGTCCTACCCAAACTAATCTACAGATTTAATGCAATCCCAATAAAAATCAACACTATATTTTTTAAGAAACTGTAAAAACTAACTACAAAATATATTTGGAAATATAAGAGGCCCCGAATTGCCAAAGTCATATTGAAACAGAAAAATGAAGTTGGAGGTATCACATTACCTGACTCTAAAACATACTACAAAGCTACAGTGCTCAAAACTGCAGTATTGGCACAAGGATAGACCTACTGACCAATGGAACCAAATAGAGAGTTCCGATATAGATCCTCACATATAAAGTGATCTGATATATGAAAAGGCCACCAAAACCACTCATTTGGGAGAGAATGGCCTCTTTAACAAGTGGTGCCTGGAGAACTGGATATCCATATCCAAAATAATGAGAGAAGAATAACATCTCACAACTCATACAAAGATCAACTCAAGATTTGAGTTCTTTGTGTGATTTTTTTTTTTTTTTTTTTACTGTGGATTGGACAAGTTTCAAGATTGGAAAGTGTGAGTCCTCCAATTTTATTCTTTTTCAAGATGGCTTTGGCTATTTTGTTTTCATTACTCTTCCATATAAGTTTTATGACTGGCTTTTCCTTTTCTGTAAAGGCTTTTGAAATTTTGATTGCAATTGCCTTGAGTTTGTCAATTTATTTCAGTAGAATTGATGTTTTAATATTTAGTCTCCAAATCCATGAATGTGGTATATCTTTCCATCTGTTACATTCTTTGATTAATTTTAGCAATGTTTTGTAGTTCTCTGTGTACAAGTCCTTTACATACTTAGTTAGATTTATTCCTAGGTATTTGAGTCTTTTATTTGCTATTTTAAGTGGATTTTCATTTCTTTTTTTCAGTAAAGATTTATTTATTTATTTATTTATTTATTTATTTATTTATTTATTTATTTTCTTATTTTCTTATTTATTAACTACTTTGATGTTGCCTCATCTGTCTGCTTGTTTTCTGCTCATTTTCTTTAAAAGGCATCAGGATCTGAACCTGGGCCTTCTCATGTAGGAGCTGAGTGCTTAACCACTTGGGCCAATTCTGCTCCCTACTGGCTGCATCATCTGCTTGTTGCTTCATCTGCTGTTTGTGGCATCAGCTGTTTGTGGTGTCTGCTGGTTGCAACATATGCTCATTTTGACCTGTGCTCATTGCAGCATCTGCAACATCTGCTGGTTGTGGGGTCTTGCTGGTTTGGCATCTTGCTGGTTGTGGTATCTTCTCATTGTGGAATCTTACTGGTTGTGGCATTTGCTTGTTGCAGTGCCTCCTCGTTGCAGTGTCTGCTCATCTTTTTTAGGAGGCACCATGATCCAAACTTGGGACTTGCCATGTATTGGAGGCAAGCACCAAATTGCTTGAGCCACATCCACTTCTTTCATTTCTTTTTCTGATTGGTCATTGCTAGTGTATAGAAATACTGTTGAGTTTGTATGTTGATCTTGTATCCTGCTAACCTAAATTCATTTATTAGTTCTAAGAGTTTGCTGAGGATTTTCCAGGCTTTTCTTTATATAGAATCATGTCTCTTCAAATGGGGAAAGTTTTACTTCTCCCTTTTCATTTTGGATTGAAAATGGTGAAAGTGGGCATCCTTGTCTTGTTCCTGATCTTAGACAGAAAGCATTTAGTTATTGAGTGGGTTGCCTTTTCACCTTGGCAAAGTCCTTTGAATCACAAAAGTGTTTAGGTTTGAGGAGTACCTATTTATCCACATATTCTTTCACTGCATATGCTTTTGGTGTAAGGTTTAGGAAGCCATTACTTACCACCAGGTCTTCTAAAAGCCTTATGGTTGTAGATTTTATAGTTAGGTCTTTCATCCATTTTGAGTTAATTTTTGTATAAGGTATGAGATAGCGGTCCTGTTTCTTTCCTTTGGCTTTGGGTATCCAGTTCTCCCAGTACCATTTGTTGAAAAGACTGTTGATCCCATCTGGGTGGGTTTGAAAAGCCTTGTCAAAAATCACTTGACCCTAGAAGTGAGGATCTGTTTTTAAATCATCAATTATTTTCCATTGGTCTATGTGTATGTCCTTATACCAGTACCATGCTGTTTTTACAAAGTGTAGCTAGGTAATATGATTTACATCCTGGAAGTGAGAGTCCCCCTTCCTTTTTTTTTTTTTTTAAGATTATTTATTTCTTTTCCCCTCATTGTGCTTGCTTTCTGCTCTCTGTGCCTGTTCATTTTGTGCTCTCCATGTCTGCTAATCTTCTTTTAGGAGCCACTGGAAACTGAACCCATGACTTCCCATGTGGGAGAGAGGCTCCCAATCACTTGAGCCACATCTGCTCCCTGTTTGTTGTGACTCTCATTTTGTCTCTTTGTTGTTTCCTCATAGCATCATCTCATTTCATTAACTCACTGTGAAAAATCATTACATCAGCTCACTGTCTTGCTTGTCTTCTTTAAGAAGCATTGGGAATTGAACCTGGGACCTTCCATGTTGAAGGCAGGCACCCAACTACTTGAGCCACATCTGCACCCTCCTCTTTCTTTTAAAGACCTTTCTGGTTGTTTGGGGTCCCTTACTCTTCCAAATAAATTTTAAACTTGTGCTTTCCATTTCTTTAAAAAATGCTGGAGGATTTTTTTTCAAGATTGCCTTCAATCTGTATATCAGTACGAGTAGAATTGACATCTTAATTATATTTAGTGTTCCAATCTATAAGCTTGGAATATTCTTCCATTTATTTAGGTCTTTTAACATTTCTTTTAGCAATGAATTGTAGTTTTCAGAATACAAGTGCTTTACATCCTTGGTTAAGTTTATTCCTAAATATATGATTCTAGCAGTCTATTTTGCAAATGCAATATTTTCCCTGACTTCCTCTTTAGATTGTACATATTACTCATGTATAAAAATGCCACTGATTTTTGCATATTAATTTTGTATCCTACCACCATGCTGAAATGGTTAATTAGCACTAGCTGCTTTGTTGTAGGTTTTGGGGGACTTTCAAGGTATAGGATCATATCATTGGTGAAGAGTGAAAGATTCATTTCTTCTTTTCTGATTTGTATGCCTTTTAATTCTTTATATTGCCTGATTGTTCTAGCTAGAACCTTCAGCAGTATATTGAACAACAGTGATGACAGTGTGCATCCCTGTATTGTTCTGAACTCAACAGGAAAGTTTTCAGTCTTTCACCATTGAGTACAATGTTAGCTGTGCAATTTTCATATATGGCCTTAAAATATTGAGAAAGTTTCCTTCAATTCCTATTTTTTGTAGTATTTTTATTTAAGAAAGAATGCCATATTTTGTCAAATGTCTTTTCTGCATCAATTGATAGAATCATGTGATTTTTCTTCTTTGATTTATAATGTGGTGTATTACTCTGATTGATTTTTTCTTATTGAAACACACTTGCATGCCTGGTATAAAACCCAGTTGATCATGTGGAATAATTATTTTAATGTGTTGATGGATTCGATTAGCAAGTATTTTGTTGAGGATTTTTGCATTCATATATATTTTGGAAATGGGTCGGTAGCTTGCTTTTTTAATAATATCTTTATATGGCTTTGGTTTTAGGGTGATATTGGCTTAATAAAATGAATTGGTAGCAGTCCTTTTTGTTCAGTGTTTTGGAATAGTTTGAGTAATAGAGGTGTTAAGTCTTTTTTGAATGCTTGGTAGAACCCAATTTTTATTGCATTATTTCTGCTTTCTTTGGGAATAGTTTGCTGTTCTTTTTCTAGTTCCTACAGCTGTGTGGTTAAGTCATTCATTTTAGATTTTCTTCTTTTTTAATGTAAACATTGAGTGCTAAAAATTTCCCTTTCAGCACTGCCTTCACTGCATCCCATAGGTTCTGCTATATTATGTTTTCATTTTCATTCATCTTGAAATATTTATTGATTTCTCTCACAATTTCATCTTTGACCCAATGATTATTTTTGTTGTTTAATCTCCATATACTTGTGAAATCCCCTTTTTTTTTTACCTGTTGTTGATTTCCAGCTTCATTCCATTATCAGAGAAAGTGCTTTGTATAGTTTTAATATTTTTGAATTTATAGAGAAATGCTTTGTGACTCAACATATAGTCTATCCTGGAGAAAGTTCTGTGAACACTTGAGAAGAATGTATATCCTTCTGTTCTGGTGTACGATGTATGTATACTTCTGTATTTGTCAGTTAAAGGGTTGCTGGTGAAAATACCAGAAATCTTTTGTCTTTTAAAAAGTGTATTTATTTGGGGTAGAAGCTTACTGTTACCAGGCTGTAAAGCATAAGTTATTTCCCTTACCAAAATCTGCTGCCGCATGTTGGAGCAAGATGGCTGCTGACATTCAGCCTTCTTCTTCCTCTTAAGGTTCCATAGACCCAGCTTCTTTCAATATCTGCTGTAGGCTGGAATAGGTCCTCTCTTTCCCAGGTCTCATTTCTCTCCACGTTCAGCTACTGTCTTCTCTCCACAAGGTCAGCTGTAGATGCTAAGGCTTTCTAGACTTTGTCTGTCTCCCAAGGGCTTGATTGACTCCTGAATCAGATGCTCTGCTTTCTCCTATGTGTTTACTTCTTGGGTTCTAGCTCAAAACTCCAACCTCCCTTCTCTGTGATGCAGTTTATCTGTGAGTCCCTGCCCAAAAAGGAGTTGGGGGCTCAATTTCCTACTGATGTTGCCCAAAAACTTAATCGTTATTTAATCAACCAAAAGTGAAACCTCTGAATTCAATATAATATAATATGCCCAGAGGAGCAGACCAGTTTACAAACATAATCCAATATCTATTTTCGGAATTCATCAACAATATCAAACTGCTACACTCCACCCTCTGAATTCCAAAAAGACATTACAATAAAAAAAAAACACTTAAATCAGTAAAATGCTAAATACAAAATCATATCACAACCAGTTTAAAGAAATACTTTGTCTTGTGGGAAAGTCCCATCTGATATAGAGCTCTGAAACATATGAAACCATTTATCTGCTTCCAATATACAAATGGACAAAGGATAAACCTTTTTATTACCATAAGGAGAAATTGGAATGGAGACATGAGTCCTGGGTCCTCTACAGTTCAGTAAACCTGCAAGGCATCCTCCATTCGATTTCTATGTCCGAAAATCATTCTTTAGATAATGATTTCTTTGCCCTGGGGCCTCGTGATAATCCACCCTTTCCACAGGCTTGCCTAAAAGCTATTTTGCTCATTCACCCTCATTGAGCATCTGGGTGTCCACCAAGCTCTATACCTCAACCTCCAAGATCATTGGGATTATTACCACACTTTACCTAATCTTTGGGTTAGGGTCTCAACCCCCCTAGTACAGTGAAATGATGACAACATTCTCCCTTACTTTGGCATACTGGCTCATCTCTCTCAGAGCAATGAGTTTTTGACATGACCTTCCATAATCCATGGGTCACAGGCCCACCCCTCTCAGACCTATGGAGCATTTACCTCAACCTCCCTAATCTTTGGGGAATGTGTTCTACCCTCTGCGTATCCTGGGGTAACAAAAGTCTCCATGAATATTGGTTGGGAAAATTCACCCTCTTCAACTGCTGGGGTAAACTCACCCTCTCTGTACACATGAGTGGGGTACCTCTGTTTGACAAAGGTGAAGTCTTAATCCCAGATCTCACCTTCCAAGGTTTCCCTCGTCAAGGTGTTTCTTTTTCAATCTCTCTCTCCCACATCCCTTTTAATCCAAGCTGGCAGCAGTTTTGTTCATAGAGCTCTCTCAAAAATCTTGTTGGTTTAGCATGCAAGAAGGAGTGGTCCAAGCCATCAGACTTTCCACGAATCTTTCCTAGATAACTGCATTTTCAATTCTGATTTACAAGTTCAAATTTAGTTAAGTCCTCAAATGAGACACTATCATCTAGGGACTTGATTTCCAGAGGCTTGGAATTTCTGGAATCAGTTTCTTTTTCTTTGTGCACAACAGTTCAGTTCTCAGCTTATCTCTCTCACCTAGCATTTTGCTATAAGCTGCAAGGAGAAGCAAAGCTACTTTCTCTGCATTTACTTTGGAAAGTTCTTCAGCAAAATGCCCAGGCTTGGCATTTTCATATTCTGCCTTCCAATAACATCAGGAGTCAATCATGCTAAGTTTTCTGCAACTTTAAAACACAGATTGCTTTTCTACTGTTTTCCAATAGTTATTCCATTTACTTTTAAGATTTCATAAAAAAGTCTCTTTAGCATTAATATTCCTATCAAGAGTCTGTGCAAAGCAATGTGGCCTTTTTCTATCAAGCATCTTTCAATTCCTACAAAAAATACCCCTTACTCATTTACAAAACAATTCCAGCATTTTCGTAATTGTAAAAGCACTTCCCCACTCTCCAGTACCAAATTCTGTATTAGTCAGCCAAAGGGATGCTGTGCAAAATACCAGAATTCTTTTGGCTTTTATAAAGGGTATTTGTGTGTGGTAGGAACATACAGTTACCAGGAAAAAAAGCATAGGTTACTAACCTCCCCAATGCCTGTTGCCACTTGTTGGAGCAAGATGGATTTGGACTTTCAGCTTTCCTCCTCCTCTTAAGGTTCCATGGTCCCAGATTCTTCCAATATAAGCTGTAGGCTGGGATAAGTATTGCCTCTCTCCCAGGGCTCATTTCTCTCTGGGCTCAGCTGCTATGCTCTCTCCCATGTGTTTTCTTCCCAGGTTGCAGCTCAAAACTCCAACCTCTTTCTCTGCAGTGTGGTTTCTCTGTGAATTCCCACCCACCAAGGAGGTGGGGACCCAATTTCTTACTGACATGTCCCAAGCAAAGCCTTAATCATTATTTAATCAAATAAAAGTGAAAGATCTGAATCCAATGTAATCTAATATGCCCAGAAGAGCAGACCAGTTTATAAACATAATCCAATATTTATTTTTGCAATTCATGAACAATATCAAATTGCTGCAATGTTTCTTAGGTTTAGTCCATTTATCATGCTATTCAAGCTCTCTTTCTTTATTGATCCTCTGCCCAGATGTTCTGTCCAATGCTGAGAGTGGTGTATTAGGGTCTCCAACTATTATTGTAGAGGCATCTATTTTTCCCATCAGTTTTGCTAGTGTTTGCCTCCTATAATTTGGGGCATCCTGGTTATATTCATATACATCTATTTTTCTTATTTCTTCCTGGTGAATTTCCTCTGTTATTAACATATGCTGTCCTTCCTTGTCTTTAATAAGAGTTTTGCTTTTAAGGTCTGTTTCTTGTGATATAAGTATAGTGCAGCAGTTTGGCATTATTTATGAATTCCAAAAATAGATATTGGATTATGCTTGTAAACGTGTCTGCTCTTCTGGGCTTGATTAAGTTATGATTAGGGCTTTGATGGGCCATGTAAGTAGGACGTTGAGTCCCCTCGGTAGATGGGGACTCAGATAAAACTATATGACAGAGCAGAGGGGTTAGTTGGAGTTTTGAGTTGGGGTTCTGATATGGAGTTTTAATGCTGGAGCCTGGAGATGTAAGCAAACAAAGAAGTTTAGTTGTGAGGAAGGAGAGAAGGCCCATGGAAAAGAGATGAATCTTTCACCTGATAGTCTAAAGCTGGCCTTGTGGAGAGATGCAAGCTTCAGCACAGAGAGAAGCAAGCCCTGAGAAGAGAGGAACTCAGGAAGCCTGAAATCTTGTCAGATGTCAGCAGCAATCTTGCTCCAATATATGGCAACAAACTTTAGTGAGGGAAATAATTTATGCTTTATGGCCTGGTAACTGTAAGCCTCTACCCCAAATCAACACCCTTTATAGAAACCAATGGATTTTGATATTTTGCATCAGTACCCCTTTGGCTGGCTAATACATATAGCAACCCCCCCCCTTTCTTTTTCACTACCTGCATGGAATATCTTTTCCTAGGCTTTCACTTTTAATCAATTGATATCATGGGTCTAAGGTGAGTCTCTTGTACACAGCATACAAGTGGCTCACTTTTTCTTATTCTTCCAGTCTGTGTCTTCTTCCAACCCCTCCAAGATGCTTTCTCACATGTATGCTCACTATATTTTCTCATTGTCTGCTTTTGTCTCTGCTCGTTTGTCCACTCATTATCACCTCATTGTGTCTACTTGTCTACTTGTCTTCATTTAGCAGGCACCGGGAACTGATCCGGGACCTACCATATGGGAGGCGGGTGCCTAAATGCTTCAGCCATATCCTTTCCCTGCTTGTTGTGTCTGCTTATTGTGTCTGCCTGTTCATCACCTTGTTGATTCACCTCACTGCAGCAGCCTATTTCATCAGTGTATTGCATTTGCTTATCTTCTTTAGGAGACATGGAACCAAACCCAGAACCTCCCATGTGGCAGGTGGGTGCCCAACTGATTGAGCCACATCCATTCTCCTCAGTCTGTCTTCTAATTGGGAAGTTTAATCCATTAACGTTCAACTTTACTGCATATAGGCAGTTCTTTCTTCAACTATTTTGACCTTTGAGTTTTGTTTCTCATATTTTATTTTCACCACACTTTTCACACTTTTAGTTACTTTTGCTGATATCTTCATTTCTAGACCCTCTTCTAAGTCGCTCTCCCCTGTCTTTTCTTTTCAGGTTATAAAACTGCTTTTAATATTTCCTGCAATGCAGGTCTCTTGGTTACAAACTGTAGCAGTTTAGGATTATTTATGAATTCAAAAATAGATATTGGGTTATGTTTCTCAATTTTTTCTTCCTCTGGGCATGATAAAATTATAATCAAGGCATCGATTAGGCCACATCTATAGGATGTTGAGTCCCCACCACTTGGTGGGCAGGCATTCAGAGATAAAGCTACATGGCAGAGCAGAGTAATTAGTTGGAGTTTTGAGATGGAATTCTGATATTGTGTTTTCATGTTGGAGTTGGGGGAAGTAAGCACACAGAGGAGCTTGGTGAGGAAGGAGAGAGGGCCCCAGGAAAAGAGATGAGCCATTTCCCTGATAGTCTAAAGCTGGCATTTTGAAGAGCAGCAAAGCCTAGAGAGCCTCATAGTCTACAGTTGACATTGTGGCGATAGCAGAGGAGCTGAGCCTGGAGACAAGGTCTGGGAAGACAGGAACCCAAGAAGCCTGAACCCTTGCAGATATCAGCAGCCATATTGCTCCAACACTTGGCAATGAACGGGTTGGTGAGGGAAGCAAATTATGCTTTATTGCCTGGTAACTGTGGGTTTCTATCCCCAATAAGTACCCTTTTATTAATGCCAACAGATTTCAGGTAATTTGTATCAGCACCCCTTTGGCTGACTAATACACAAATGCTCTCAGTTTCTGTTTATTTGTGAGTACTGTAAACTCACCCTCACTTTTGAAAGACAATCTTGCCAGATATGAGATTCTTGGCTGGCAGTTTTTCTCTAGCAGCATCTTAAATATAAGACATAAGATATATATATATATATATATATGATAAATATATCATACTACTGCCTTCTTGCCTCCATGGTTTCTAATGAGAAAAAAGTATTTGTATATGATGCATCATTTTGCTCTTGCTGCTCTCAGAATTCTCTGTTTGTCTTTGGCATTTAACATTCTCAATAGTGTCTCAGAGTGTGTCCATTTGAATTTATTTGGATGGGAGTGCATTGTGCTTCTTGGACACAAATATATATGTCCTTCAGCAGGGTTGGGAAATTTTTTAACATTATTTCTTCAAATATTCCTTCTACCTCTTTTCCATTCTCTTCACCTTCTGGGACAGCCATGTCATGTAATTGTGCATGTCTCTTGCTGTTACAGTTTTTTGGGACCCTGTTCATTTTTTCCATTCTTTACTTTATCTGTTGTTTTTAATGTTGCTGTTGTTCACTTTTGGATGCAATGTCTTCAAGCTCACTAATCCTTTCTTCTGCTTCCTCAAATATGTTGTTTAATGCCTCCAAAATATTTTTAATTTCATTCATTGTTCCTTTCATTCCCATAAGATCTGCTGTTTTTCTGTGTAAGCTTTCAAATTCTTATTTGTACTCCCCCACTCTCTTTTTTTTTTTTTTTTAGATGTTCCAGGAATTGAACCCAGTGAACTCAGGACCTTGTACATGGGAAGCAGATGCTCATTTACTGAGGAACATATTTTCCCCAATGAAAGCTATTTTTAAATTTATTTGTTTGTTTGTTTTGCTTTTAGGAAGTACTGGGGATTGAACCTGGGACTTCATACATGTGTAGCAGGTGCTCAATCACTTGAGCTACATTAACTTTCCCCATGTCTTCTTTATATCCTTAATCTCTTTAGCCATCTCATTGAATTTATTATGGAGATTTGTTTGGACATCTATGATTTGGTAACTCATCTACTTTTTGTCATCTGGGCACTTATATTTTTCCTTTGAGTAGGCCATATCTTTCTCTTTCTTGGTATGGACTGTAATTTTTTGTCCACCATCCACCTTTTTTTAATTGTACTGGGTGAGTCCAATGAACTGGTCAGTAGGTTTTGCAACTCTGCTGAGACTCAGATTTCAACCTGCATATGAATAGACCAAAGATTTAAATCTGTCTTTTTCAATTGTAATGCTATCTTTTAAAAATAGATATATTTTTATTGCAGAAGTTGTGGACTTATTAAACAATCATGTACATGTGTGGAATTCACATACAATACCGCTCTACCTAAACACTACATTGTTGTGGAATATTTGTTGCAAATTATGAGATAATATCATCAGACTATTACCACTACTTTCTATAGCATATATTTTGTATATTTTTTCCATACTCTCCTGTTATTAACACAGCACATCTTTGGCTTTGATGCAAGAACATTAGAGCATTGCTGTTAACTATAATCCATATAAGTTACATTAATTGTATTTTTTCCATACTTCTCCACATTCTTACCACCTTGCAAAAGTGATGTACATATGTTCTAGTTCATAGAAGGGCATTCTTGTATTTGTACCATTAACCACAATATTCATCCACCTCTGAGTTCACTATGTTATTCAATCACTAGATTATTCTCTAGCTTTCTTTCAATTGATATTTACATCCCTAGATTACCCCTTTCAGCCACAATCCCATTCATACACCAGGTGTGTTAATTCTACTCAGTATAATGTGTTACCATCAACTCTATCCATTTCAACACTTTTACAGTAAAGTTTCTTAAATCTACATACATTAAGCATCAGTGCCCCTTCTCAGCCCTTCTCCTATCTCCTAATAGTCTATACTCTAGGTTTTAATACCATGCATTTATTATTAATATTAGTGAAACCATGAAGTATAAAATGTTTTGTGTCTGGCAATGTCTTTGAGTTTCATCCATGTTATCATATGGAACCCAACAACAATTCTTCTTATAGTACCATAGCATTCCTTCATTTGTATATACCACATTTTGTCTATCCATTCATTGGTTGATGGATACTTATGTTGTTTCCATCTCTTGGCAATTCTAAATAATACAGCTATAAATGGTGTGCAAATGTCTGTTCTCATGACAGTTTTTAGTTCTTCTGTATATATTACTAGTAGAGGAATTGCTGGATCATATAGAAGATCTATAATTAGATTCCTGAGGAACTGCCAAACTGTCTTCCACAAAGGTTGCACCAGTTTACAATCCCACCAACAGTGAAGGAGTATTTCTATTTCTCCTCTTCCTCTCCACCACTTATTTTTTCTGTTTTTTCAATAGTCATTCTATGCCCTGTGAGACGATCACTCACTGCCATTTTAATTTGTATTACCCTAATATCTATTGATAATGAACATTTTTTTTCATGTGATTTTTGGTCATTTGTATTTCCTTTTTGGAGAAATTTCTATATCCAGTTTTAATTGGATTGCATTCTGTTTTATTGTTGAGTTGTATGATTTCTTTATGTAAATTAGAAACCAAACCCTTATCAGATATATTAATTCCAAATATGTAAATTCATTTATTGTGCCTTTCATTCCCATAAAAGCTGCTATTTTTCTATGTATGCTTTCAAATTCTTATTTGTGCTCACCCAGTGTCTTCTTAATATCCTTAGTCTCTGTAGTCATTACATTGAATTTATTAAGAATATTTATTTGAACATCGATGATGAGTTATCTCAACTTCTTTATGTTTTCTAGAGGCTTATCTTGTTCTTTTTACTGGGCCATATCTTCCTGTTTCTTGGTAGGGTTGTAATTTTTTGTTGGTGTCTTGGCATCTGGCTTATTAGATGTATTTATTCTGTGTGCAGTTTGTCTCTTTAATGTAGGCTTTTCTTGCCCTTTCTTCATTGCTGGTTATGTAGTAGTAGCTGAGCATTTAGTTGATACTGTAGGTTGTGGAAGCTGAAGCTGCCTATATTGCCCAAGGGTCCAATGAAGTTTCTCCCAACTTTCTCCTCTGTCAATGTTAGGGGCAGAGACATAGCTATGTGTAGTAATTCAAGCTGTGCATGCCTAGATCATTTGTAGTTGCAAAGAGAGACTGATGAAGCTTCCCACCCCTTCCACCCTGCCTGGGTTAGGGATGAAGCTCCAGATGTGGCCAGCAAAATAATCCATGTGGGTCAAAACTGACTGCAGTTGCCCAGGTAGATTGACTTAGCACCATTCCCCTCCTCCCCTACCAGGTTGTGAATGGACCCTCTGGATTTCCTAACAATCTAATCAATTTGGACTGAAAGTGCCTACAGTTGCCCTGTGAGGCTGAGGGAGTACTATCCATTCAGCAATTTAAGGGGTGGGGAAAGAACTACAGGCACCCAACAAACCAGTACATGTGTACCCAAAGCACCTCCAGTTTTTAAGAGAACCTAAGGAAGCAGATCACATCCTATGCTATTGGGAGATGGGGTGGAGCCAAAGGCACCTAACAGTCCAGTACCTTCAGGCTGAAAGTGCCTGTGGTTGCCCTCTGAGTCAGAAGGAGTACTGTCAATTATGCCCTTTAAGGAATGGGGATAGAACCACAGGTACCCAACAAACCAGTACATGTGGGCCCAAAGCACCTCCAGTTTTCAAGAGAAGCTGAGGAAACACAGCTCACATCCTACCCTATTGAGTGATGGGGTTAGAGCCAAAGGCACCGAACTGTCCAGCAACTGCAGGCTGAAAGTGCCTGTAGTTGCCCAGACAAGCTGAGGAAATACCATCCCCTCCTATCATATAGGGATTTGGAGGTGGATCCATAGCACTCAACAGTCCTGTCCATGAAGGCCAAAAGCACCTGCAGTTGCCCAGAGAACCTTAGGAAACAACAGCCTGCTCCTATCCTATGGAGGAGCAGGGAGAGAGTCAAAGTTGTTCAACACACCAGTCTGTTTGGGCTGACAGCACCTGCAGTTGCCCAAAGAGGCTGAGAAATCATAGCTTACTCTTATCCCATTGGGATGTGGGGATGGAGTCCCCGTTGTCCAACTCTCCAGTATGTGCTGGCTGAAAGCATGAACAGTGGCCCAGAGAGGCTAGTGCATGTTACCCCAGCTTCATCCATGCCATTGGTGGGGCTGGAGCCTAGGCTAGGGCTACAATTCATTATGGGTGGAAAGAAGGCTGTCCCTACCTTCCTTGAGATTTACAATAAGCACAGCTTTCCCTCATGCTGGGGCAGAGTTAAAATGGTGACTACTAGCCTCTTTTTGACCTGAATAAGTTCAAACTTTAGCTGTTCTTAAGATTATATTTTAGCAAGCAAAATTTACTAATCAGTAGGTGAAGTCAATGCCCAAACATCTCTTCATTCTCTGTTTTTAGGAAATGGAGCTTCTAACTACAGCTATGGTGTAGCTCCTATATTAGTCAGGGATCTCTAGGGAAACAGAATCAATAGGAGATATCTGTAAATGGCATGAGATTTTATAAGAGTCTCTCATGTGACCATGGGGGTGCAGAAGTCCAGTTTCCACAGGCAGGCTCCAAACCAGGGGTTATGATAAAAGTTCAAAGAAGGTCCTAGATGAGTTTCCAGGAGAGGATGGTTGTGCAAAGATAAGCTGGGAAACTCTCTCCCAATGCTGAAATCACTTCCCCTTTTAAGGCATTCAATTGATTGGATAAAACATCACTCCTTGTTGATGGCAATCTCCCTAGTTGATGCAGATGTAATCAGCCATCTCTGCAGTAAACTCACCGATGACTGAAGCCCATAAATGTCCTTGGTCCTTTTATTACAATTAGCCCAGTGCTTCATTGACCAAACAACTGGGCACAATTACCTGGCCAAGTTGACACATTATGCTAACCATCACAGTCCCCACATTGTCAGCTCGGCAACCATACACATTACCTGAAACCATATTTTGTCTCTAAATGAAAACAATAAAAAGCATGCATATATATATTTCTGCCTAACAATGTTCAACTCTCCTGTTTACAACCAGAAATACATTAATTTCCCACAGAATATGGTGCAAGCCCTTTGGTAATATTCACTTTTAAATTTGACATCCTTAAATATTATGGCATGAAACTATTAGAATGTCATATGATAAGGAAAAAAGTTGGGGAAGAAAACAAAGAAATTTGTTTTCTTTACATATGCAATCATAGTCATAAAAAAATAGAAGAAAGATTCATAATTATTACAGTCCTTGTTTCTGTAACTGGTCACATGGATGAAGTTCATACTTATCACTAACTTCTTCCACTACCCATTCCATGTTTCCATTACCCTCAGCAAGCACTTCAGCTGGCCATGATTCTTTGCCTGGTGGCATGACCCAAACATTCATTCCTGAAAATTCTGGGCTATTGTTAGTCCTGCTTCAATTGGGTTGTTGCAATTTTCCAGTGACTTTAATCACAGGGCATGGTAGTACTAGGAGATGCCCTAGAGGATATCATGTATTCCAGGCAAACACTTCTTTACCCTCATTTTGTAGATGCAGTCCTATTTCCCCCGATAGTCAGGATCAATCACCCCAGCCAGTACAGTAATTCCCTTTGTTGTCTTTTGATTCAGAAGTAAGATGAGCCGAAAGTGAACAGGTTTCAGTCTTAACTTCCAATTCAATGGAATAATTGTTGTGTTTCCTGGTGGCAGCACTCCTTTTGAGACTAAGATCTGTAGACAAGCAGAGCTTAGGGTTGCAGGTACAGGAAGCAAACGTTTTTCTATTGGGTAAATAGGGGTAATAGTGAATGATGCCATGCCCATTTGATTCCTGGACCCATGAGTCCTGGCTATGGGATAAAAAGCATCAGAAATTGGATGCTGATTTAGAGCATAAACCACCTCCTGGAGAATATTGCTCCAGCCTTACAAGGTATTGCCACCTATTTGGTGCCATAATGGGCATGCCTCTTTGGAATATAAATATGTTCTAGTGTTCCTGGGGTGTTGTCTCAGTGAGTGGAGACCCACACAATATCCAACAAAATATTAAATTCCCATCCTGGTGTGTCCTGTTTCATTCTCTTAGTAGCAAGGATCTCTAGAGTTCATAGGCAATGCCTAGTGAAAAAGACAGACCAATACTCCAAGCCCTTGATATTAATGCTGGTACATATGAACCCTGTTCTTGTAAAATTGAAATTTATCCTACTAATATATAGTGTAAGAGTTACCTCCTCAAAACCTCCTTTTTCTCAAATGTGGCCTGTCTCTAAACCAACTCAGTATATAAGATCAATGTCTTCCCCCTGACATGGGACATGACTCCTAGGGATGGGCTTCCCTGGTACTGAGGGATTACTACCAATCACCAACTAGTAATGCATTTGGAAAAAGACCTTGGCAAAAAGGGGGAAATATTAAATGCAAATGATTTTTTTTTATGTGTAAGAGATTTCAAAGTGAGTCAGGTGGTCATTCCAGAGGTTAACCTTATTCATGGCTCAGAATGATCTCACTGAATGCCACAGTAAACAATACCTCAAGCAGTGGTGCTCCTGAGGGTTCTAGAGACATCTAGACAATAAAGGCAGGACAGTTACCCCAGGAACTTGGTATCCCCTTGGTGGGCTTTTCCTTTAAATATATGATAACTGATCTCCCCAAAGTAACAGAATTATACTCATTTATAATTTTCCTACATATGGCTCTTGTGCTTCTTTTATTTGAACCTGTAATTAACACTATACTCATTAAATATATGTTCCAGAAACTTAAATCTTCCAGCTTTTCTTATGCTGGGTGAGCCCTGAATCTCAGCATAGTTGCAGCCATCACCTACTCTTCAGTTCATTGGACTTGCCCAGGATAACTAATAAAAGGGTAATCATGGTCAATGCTTATTCCAAGAAACAGAGAGTATCTACAACTGCAAGCAAAACCACTCCACCCATCTGTCTGATGGGATCTAAGCACCCTCTAAATCAGAAGTAAAGTGAGCATCACCATACCAAAATCTTAAAGGTAGTGGAATAAACAAACATAAGGAGGGAATGCAACTATGGACTAAAGTAGACTTACTATTGTTCTAGTGATAAAAGAACTTGTAACAATGGTATAAAGACAGTGGTCACCAGAGTTGTGAGGAGAGGGTGTGTGAAGAATAGATATAACATGGGGCATTTGGGGGACATTAGAATTGTTCTGCATTATATTGCAATGATATATAATACATTTTGTCAAAACCTATAAAATTGTGTGGTGCAAAGTTTAAACCATAAAATAAACCATTGACCATAGTTAGTAGCAATGCTTCAATATTTGTTCATAAATTGTAACAAATGTACCACACTAATGAAAGATGTTGTTAATGGGGGGAGTGAGAGAGGGGGAAGGTGGGGGTATATGGAATCCCTTATTTTTAAAAAGTAACTTTTATGTAAACTAAATCTTCTTTTAAAATTGAGAAAAAAGGAAAAAAAAGTATATTGAACAAAAAAATATGTATACATATACGGAAAAAGGAAAAAAAAAATACTTTACCATAGATGTGATAGTGTATTTCTGATTTCTTGATTCAGTTCCATTTGTCAATCTATTTATATGCCAGTATCATTCTGTTTTTACCACTGTAGACAAGTAATCTTCTTTAAAGTAAGGTATTAAGAGTCTTCCAACATAATTTTTCTTTAAAAAAAAAAAAGATATCTTTGGATATTCAGGGTCTCTTACTCTTCCAACTAAATTTGATAATTGGTTTTTTTTATTTCTGCAAAAAAGTCTGCTGGGATTTTATTGAGATTGCTTCGAATCTATGTCAGTTTGGGTTAAATTGACAACTTAATGTTATCTATTCTTCTAGTCCATGAAGATGAAATGCCCTTCCATTTACTTAAGTCTTCTTGGGTTTCTCTAAGAAATATTTTGTACTTTTCTGAATACAGATACTTTATGTCCTTGGTTAAGTTTATTCCTAAATATTTGATTCTTTTAATCCCTATTATAATGGAATATTAAAATAAATTTCCTCCTCAGGTTGCTCATCAGTGGTGTATAGAAATTGTATTGATTTTTGGATATTAATCTTGTATTCTGATAATTTGTGAACTCATTTATTAGGTCTAGTAATTTTGTTGTGTATTTTTCAGGATTTTCTAGATATAGGATCATATAATCAGTAAAAAGCAAAAGTTTTACCTCTTCATTTCCTCTTTTGTTCCCTTTACTTTTTATTTTTTATTTGTTTTCAATTTTAAAAATTTGAGCATGAATTCTGTGCTTCAGTCTTCTCAAGTATGACCATAGAGATTTGCTTTTCTGTTATTGTTGTTTGTTTATTTATTATGGTAACGAGATTGTTCCTCATTTAGCTGTATGCAGTGTAAAAAGTTGTTTTACAAAACTTTATTTTTCTTTTTTTTTTTTGGAGCTACCAGGGATTGAACCCAGGACCTTCTACATGGGAAGCAGATGCCCAACCACTGAGCTACACACCTGCTTCCCCTTTTAATTCTTTAACAAACCTAGTTGTTTTAGCTAGAACTTGTATAGCACAATATTGAATAACAGTTGGGACAGTGGGCATCTTTGCCATTTTTCCGATCTAAGCAAGAAAGCTTTTGGTCTTTCACCATTGAGTACAATGCTAGCTGTAAGCTTTTCTTATATGTACTTTTCCATGTTGAGAAAGCTTCCTTCTATATCTATATTTTGTTTATTTTTTCTTAACTCAAGAAAGGATGCTTTATTTTGTCAAATGACTTTTCTACATCAATCAAGATGATCACGTGATTTTTATTCTTCAATTTATTAATATGGTTTTATACACTAATTGATTTTATGTGTTGAAAAAGTCTTGCATACCTGGGATAACACCGACTTGATCATAGTGCATCCTTCTTTTAATGTGCTTTTGGATTCTGTTTGCAAGTTCTTTGTTGAGGATTTTTGCATCTATATTCATTAGAGATGCTGGTTATTATTTTTTTGTTTTCATCATATCTTTATCTGGATTTGATATTGGGGTGAGACTGCCTTCATAGAATGAGTTTTGTAGCATTTCTTCTTGTTACTTTTTGAAAGATATTGAGCAAGATTGGTATTAGATCATCTTTGAATGATTTGGCGATCACCTGTACAACCACATGGTCTGGACTTTTCATCTTTGGGAGGTTTTATATGACTGTTTCAATATCTTTACTTGTGATTGGTTTATTGTGGTCTTCTATTTCTTCTAGGGTCAGTATAGGATGTTTGTGTGTTTCTAGGAATTTGTCCATTTCTTCTATGTTTTCTAGTTTTCTGGAGAAATACAGTTGTTAACAGTATCTCTCTTATTTCGGTGGGATCTGTGGTAATATCCCCACTTTCATTTCTGATTTTATTTATTTGTGTATTCTTTCTTTTTTTTCCTTTTCAGTTTAGGTAAGGTTTGTCTAATTTCTTGATATTATAAAAGAACCAGCTTTTGGTTTTGTTGATTCTCTCTATTGCTTTTTGTTGTTGTTGTTGTGGTTGTTCACAAATTCATTTATTTCTGCTTTGATTTTTGAGACCTGTTGTGACCCCACATATGGTCTGTCATGGAGAAGGATCCATGAGCTCTTGAAAAAATTGTATACTCCGTTTTTGGGTTGTTATGCTGTATAAATGTCTGTTTGGTCTAGTTCATTTTTTATATGGTTCAACCTAACTGTTTCCTTATTTATCTTCTGTACAGATATTCCATCCAATGCTGAGTGTGGTGTATTGAAGTCTCCAAATATTATTGTAGAGACATCAATTTCTCCCTTAAGATTTGCAGAAGTGTTCCTCATATATCTTGGGACACTTAGGTTAGGTGCATAAATATTTACTATAGTTATTTCTTCTTGGTGAATTTCCCCTTTTAGTATTATATAGTGAATATATTCAACTCTTATACCGGGTTTGCACTTAAAGTTTATTTGGTCCACTATTAGAATCAATACTGTAGATCTTTTTTGGTTATTATTTTCATGGAATATCTTTTTCCATGCTTTCACTTTCAACCTGAACGTGTCCTTATGTCTGAGCTAAGTCTCTTGTAGACAGTATGTATAAGGATCATTTTGAAAAAAATCCTTTCTATCTGTCTGTCATTTGGTTAGGGAGTTGAATCCATTAAAGTTCAATGTCATTAATGTAAATGTATTACTTATTTTACCATTTTATCCTTTTGCTTTCCATGATCATATCTCACCATTGTCCATCCTTTTGCCCTTTCACTCTTCCTAATAATGTTCATTTTGATACTCTTCTTCAAGTCTCTTGCCCTTGTCTTTTCCTTTCAGGCTGCAATCTCTTTTTACTATGTTCTATATATCCTGTGTTTTGGTAACTTATTCTTTCAATTTCATCTGTGAAGACTTTAAATTCACCCTCATTTTTGAAGGACAGTTTTCACTTCTTTTAATTTAAAAAAAGAATTATTGCCTGGCAGTTTTTCTGTTTCAGCACCTTAAATACATCATAGTCCTTTCTTCTTGCCTCCATGGTTTCTGATGAGGTATCGGCACTTAGTTCTATTGAGCTTCCCTATTTTGTGATGCATAGTTTTTCTCTTGCTGCTTTCAGAATCTTCTCTTTATCTCTGGCATTTTTCATTCTGAATAGTAAGTGTTTTAGAGTAGGTCTATTTAGATTTATTCTTTTTGGGGTGCATTGTTCTTCTTGGATACTAGGAAGTTTTAGTCACTATTTCCTCAAATAATCTTTCTGCCCCTTTTCCATAATCTTCTTCTGTGATGCTGATAATGTATATTCTTGTGTGCATTTTTTTTTGTTATTTAATTCCTTTAGAGAGTGATCGATTTTTTTGCATTATTTTCTCTTTCTGTTGCTCTGTCTTTTCAAATTCATATGCTCAATACTCCAATTCACTAATTCTGTCCTCCACCAAATCAAATCTACTGTTCTCTGCCTCTAATATATTTTGTTTTATTTTTTCTTTATTCTAAAGATGATTTAGATTACATAAATTTTACATAAAAAATATAGGGGATTCCCATATACCCCTGCCCCCTTCCCACACTTTCCCCCATTATAGGATCTTTCATTAATGTGTAAATTTGTTACAAATGATGAACACATACTGAAGCATTACTACAAACCATGGGATATAGTTTACATTATGGTTTACACTTTGCACTGTATATTTTTATGGGTTTTGACAAAATGTATAACAACTTGTATCCACCATTGCAATATTATTCAGAAAAATTTGAATACCCAAAACATGCCCAATTTTACACCTATTCTTCCCTCTCCTCCCCTCAGAACTTCTGGTGATCACTGTCTTTATATAAATGTTACAAATTCTTCCATTACTAGAATAATAATCAGCCTAATTAAGTCCATAGTTGCATTCTCCCATTATATATGTTCATTCCTCTAACTTGTGGATTTTGGTATGGTGATGCCAACTCTGCTTCCAATTGAGAGGGGTTTAAATCCCATGGGCATATGGATAGAACTGTCTTGTTTGCAGTTGTAGATATACTTTATGTTTTAGGATTAGCATTGTCCATCATCATCCTTTTGTTAGTTGTCCTAATTGACTCCAGTGCAGTGGAGAGTATGTGTTGGCTGCAACTCTGCTGAGAATCAATTCTCAACTGGCATATGAACACCTGGAAGATTTAAGACCTTGGGACATATGTTTAATGAGTAGAGTGCTAATCATAGGTTAAAGTAAAAGAGGCAGGAAAACCAAGTGTAGGAAATTTATATATGTGTCTAATTTATACCTTGGGCTGATAGGTTATCATAATATTCTAAGGTAAGGACCAGCAATGTGCTGCCAATTTCCTGGGGATGTCTTCTCTGCCTACAGTGTCTAGATGTCACTAGAAGCCTCAAGAGGGCCCCTGCTTGAGGGACTGTTTTATCTGGCACATGGTGAGGTTTCTCCTGAGACATGCATAAGTGTAACCTCTGGAATGATATCCTGACTCATTTTGAAATCTCTTAGCCATTAAGATTTGTTTTCATTTAGTATTTACCCTTTTGGTCTAGGCCTTTTTCCAAATGAATTACTATTTAGCTCTTGGTAGTAATCGCAGGGAGCCTTATCCCCAGCAGACATGATTTCATCAAATGTGTGCTTCATTCACATAAGCTCAGTTAGTGTTCTTTGCAGGGTTCCAAATTGTTCTTTATGCTCACACATTAACTTTATCCTTTATTTCTTTAGTCATATTTTCCTTGAACTCATTTAATTGATTTAGGAGATGTGGCAGTTTGATGTAATTATAAATTCCAAAAATATAATTAGATCATGCTTGTAAACGGATCCGTTAATCTAGGCATGATTAGGTTATGATTAGGGCATTGAGCCCCACCCCTTGGTGGGTGGGGAATCAAATATAAAAGTCAAGGCAAAGAACAGAGTTAAAGCAGTCTTTTGAGAAGCAGTTTTGATGTTGGAAAGAAGGCCCCAGGAGAAGAGAAGAAAGCCATTTGCCTGATAGTCTACAGCTGACCTTGTGGAGAAAACAGGAGCAAAGCCCAGAGAGAAATGCAGCCCCAGGGAAAGAGCAACCCCAGAAGCCTGAACCCTGGCAAACGCCAGCAACTGTCTTGTTCTAAAACATGGCAATGGACTCTAGTGAGAGCAGAAACTTAATGCTTTATGGACCGGTATCTGTGGACTTCTACCCCAAATAAATACCCTTTATAAAAACCAAAACATTTTTGGTATTTCTCATTAACACCCCTTTGGCTAACTAATACAGAATTTGGAACCAGAAGTGTGGTAGTGTTTTTGCATATACCAAAATGTTGGAATGGTTTTATAAACGGATAAGGGATCTTTTTTGGAGGAATTGTGAAATGCTTCATGAAAAAGGTCTAAATCAATTTGAAGAGACTGTTGATAGTAATAAGGATGCTGAAAAGACTTTCTGTGATGCTTTAGAAGTAAATAATGAAACTACTATTGGAAATTGGAGGAGCGGAGATCCATGTTGTAAAGTCACAGAGAACTTAACAAGATTAACTCCTGGTGTTATATGGAAGACAAAATTTGAAAATGGTGATCCAGAGCATTTAGCTGAAGAACTTTCCAAGGTAAACTCGGAGAATGTGGCTTGGCTTCTCCTTGCAGCTTATAGCAAAATACTAGATGAGCAAAGTACAGTAATGTTTAAACTTTTGGGCACAAAGGAAACAGAAACTGATTCCAGAACTTCCAAGTGTCTGGAAATAAAATTTCCAGATGAAAATACCCTATGTGAAGACTTTAGTAAACTTGGAACTCATAACTCAGAATTGAAGATGCAGTTATCTCGGAAAGACTTTTCGAAAGTCTTACTGTCTGATGGCTTGGACCCCTGCTTCTTGCACGCTAAACCAACAACGTTTTTGAGAATGCTATATGAACAAAACCACTGTCAGCTTGGACAAAAGAGGCCATGGAAAGGAGAGACTGAAGGAGAAAAAGCTTTTAGAAGAAAACCGTGGAAGCAGAGATCTGGGATTAAGACATCTCCTTGGTCCAAGAGCGGAGCCTCACGCATATATACAGAGAGGGTGAGTTTTCACCAGCATTTGAAGAGGGTGGCTGTCCCCACACTATATTCAAGAAGATTTTTGCCACCCCATGGTGCAGGGAGTTTGGAGCATGTTCCTCAAAGTTTAGGGCGGTTAAGGTCAACAACCTACAGGTGTGAGAGGTGTGTACATGCCCCCCATGGAGTAAGGAAGGTGGTCAACCCATTGATCTAAGAGGGTTGAGCCTGTATGAAAAAGGTTAGGAAAGTCCAGGTGGTCAACTCGTTGCTCTGAGGTGGTTGAGCCTGTATGCCAAAGGTTAGGGGGAATGTTGTCTTCACCTCACTCTGCTAGGGGGGCTAAAACTCTAACCCAAAGATTGGGTAAGGTGTGGCAATCACCCCAATACTCTTGGAGGGTGAGGTCGGGAGCTTGGTCGAAACCCAGATGCCTGATGAGGGTGGAACCAAGCAAATGGCCGTTGAGCAAGCCTGTAGAAAGGGTGGGTTCACCTGTGGCCCCAAGGAAAAGAAACCATCATCTTAAGAATAACTCTCAAATGTTGAAATCAAATGGAGGATGCCCTGCAGGTTTACTGAACTGTAGAGGATCCATGACTCATTTTTAACATCCCAATATCTCCTTATAATATTGAAAATGTTTATCCTTTGCCGTTCCATTTGTATATTGCAAGAAGTTAATTAGTTTTCTAAGTTTCAGAGGTCTATAGCAAACGGGATTTTGCCTGAAAACAAATTGTATTTCTTTAAAATAATTTTGATATGATTTTGTACTTGGATTGTTACTGATTTAAGTTTTTTAAAATATTGTAATGTATTTTTTGGATTCAGAGGGTGGAATGTGGCAGTTTGATGTAATTATGAATTCCAAAAATATAATTAGATCATGCTTCTAAACTGATCTGTTAATATGGGCATGATTACGTTATGATTAGGGCTTGAGCCCCACCCCTTGGTGGGTGGGGAATCGAATATAAAAGGCAAGGCAAAGGACTGAGTTAAGCAGTCTATTGAGAAGCAATTTTGATGTTGGAAAGAAGGCCCCAGGAGAAGAGAAGCAAGCCATTTGCCTGACAGTATACAGCTGACCTTGTGGAGAAAACAGGAGCAAAGTCCAGAGAGAAATACAGCCCCAGGGAAAGAGCAAACCCAGAAACCTGAACCCTGGCAAACGCCGGCAGCTGTCTTGCTCTAACACGTGGCATTGGACTGTAGTGAGAGCAGAAACTTAACGATTTATGTCCCAGTATCTGTGGATTTCTACCCCAAATAAATACCCTTTATAAAATACAATACATTTTTGGTATTTCACATCAACACCCCTTTGGCTAACTAATACAGAATTTGGTACCAGATATGGGGTAGTGCTCTTGGATATACCAAAATGTTGGGATGGTTTTATAAATGGGTAAGGGGTATTTTTTGGAGGAATTGTGAAATGCTTCATGAAAAAGGCCTAAATCACTTTGAAGAGACTGTTGATAGTAATATGGATGCTGAAGAGACTTTCTATGATGCCTTAGAAGTAAATGATGAAACTATTATTGGATACTGGACGAAAGGCGATCCATGTTTTAAAGTTGCGGAGAACTTAACAAGATTAACTCCTGGTGTTATATGGAAGACAAAATTTGAAAATGGTGATCCAGAGCATTTAGCTGAAGAACTTTCAAAGGTAAACTCGGAGAATGTGGCTTGGCTTCTCCTTGCAGCTTATAGCAAAATACTAGATGAGCAAAGTACAGTAATGTTTAAACATTTGGGCACAAAGAAAACAGAAACTGATTCCAGAACTTCCAAGTGTCTGGAAATAAAATTTCCAGATGAAAATGCCCTATGTGAAGACTTTAGTAAACTTGGAACTCATAACTCAGAATTGAAGATGCAGTTATCTCAGAAAGACTTGTTGAAAGTTTTACTGTCTGATGGCTTGGACCCCTGCTTCTTGCACGCTAAACCAACAACGTTTTTGAGAATGCTATATGAACAAAACCACTGTCAGCTTGAACAAAAGAGGCCATGGAAAGGAGAGACTGAAGGAGAAAAAGCTTTAAGAAGAAAACCGTGGAAACAGAGATCTGGGATTAAGACATCTCCTTGGGCCAAGAGAGGAGCCCCACACATATATACAGAGAGGGTGACTTTTCCCCAGCAGTTGAAGAGGGTGGCTGTCCCAACCCTATGTTCAAGAAGATTTTTGCTACCCCATGGTGCAGGGAGGTTGGAGCACATTCCTCAACACGCTATAGGTTTGAGAGGGGTGTACCTGTCCCCCATGGAGTAGGGAAGGCCAGGTGGTCAACCCATTGCTCTAAGAGGGTTGAGCCTGTATGCCAAAGGTTAGGGAAGGCCAGGTGGTCAACTCGTTGCTCTGAGGTGGTTGAGCCTGTATGCCAAAGTTTAGGGGGAATATTGTCAATGTTGTCTTCACCTCACTGTGCTAGGAGGGCTGAAACTCTAACCCAAAGATTGGGTAAGGTGTGGCAATCACCCCAATACTCTTGGAGGGTGAGGTCTGGAGCTTGATTGACACCCAAATGCCTGATGAGGGTGGTACCAAGAAAATGGCCGTTGAGCAAGCCTGTGGAAAATGTGGGTTCACATGTGGCCCCAAGGAAAAAAGACATCATCTTAAGAATAACTCTCAAACTTTTAAATCAAATGGAGGATACCCTGAATGTTTACTGAAGTGTAGAGGATCCATGACTCATGTTTAATATCTCAATTTCTCCTTATGATATTGAAAATGTTTATCCTTTGTCTTTCCATTTGTATATTGGAAGCAGTTATTTAAATTTCAGAGGTCTATATCAAATGGGATTTTGCCTGAAAACAAACTGTCTTTCTTCAAAATGAGCTTGATATGATTTTGTACTTGGATTGTTACTGATTTCAGTTTTTTAAAAATATTGTAATGCATTTTTGGAATTCAGACGGTGGAATGTGGCAGTTTGATGTAATTATGAATTCCAAAATTATAATTAGATCATGCTTGTAAATCGATTAATCTGGGCATGATTAGAATATGATTAGGGAGATGAGCCCCACCCCTTGGTGGGTGGGGAGTTGAATATAAGAGGCAAGGCAAAGAACAGAGTTAAAGCAGTCTTTTGAGAAGCAGTTTTGATGTTAGAAAGAAGGCCCCAGGAGAAGAGAAGCAAGCCATTTGCTTGATAGTCTACAGCTAACGTTGTGGAGAAAACAGGAGCAAAGCCTGGAGAAAAATGCAGCCCCCAAAAAAGAGGAACCCAGAAGGCTGAACCCTGGCAAATGCCGGCAGCTGTCTTGCTCTAACACGTGGCAATGGACTGTAGTGAAAAAAAAAAAACAACGCTTTATGGCCCGGCATCTGTGGACTTCTACCCAAATAAATACCCTTTATAAATACCAACCAATTTTTGATATTTCACATTAATTCCCCTTAGACTAACTAATACAGGAGATTTTTGTGATTATCATTGATTAGTTAACTTAAATCCTGTGTCTCATCAGGATTTTTCGTTTGTTCCTTTTGCTGAGCCATCTCTTCCTGTTTTTAGTATGGCTTTTATTTTTTTGCCAATGTCTAGGCCTCTGAATATGTTGGTGTATTTATTCTGATAGTCATTTTTTCTTTCTTGGCTACTGGTTTTGTTTCATGGCTCTTCTTTACTTTTGTTCAACTTATTCTAAGTCTTTATGATTTCCCAGGTTATCAAAATTGGATCAGGGTCTCATTAATTGGGTGCATATCTGATTCGTGGGGACTCCAAAAAGCATTTTTTTCTATATGAAGTTTGCTGGTCAGCTAGCAGATGGTACTTTTGGGCAAATCATTCCAGAAGATTTCTCAACCTCCACTTGCCCACAATTCTGGTCTGACCAGAGCCAAAAATCAAAGTGGGCTCTGCCATCCAAACTCAGTGAGGAGAAACCACTCTCTGTCCTCTGCCAGTCTCTTTATTGTCAGGGAGGAAGGTGTGTGTTCACCTTTCAGTTCGTTGCAGTGAACCATTGGTTTTATTCAGCTAGTTCTTCTTGAGGGTAATATGGATGCTGTTCCTGGTCTCAGGGACTAGTAACTCAGTTTTTGTTTTCACTTCATCTCTTTGCCCCTTGCACTCCTGGACAATTTGCAAAACTCTCCTGGTCTTCAGATCCTCAAAGAAGCTCCCTCAGAGAGCCTTTTGCCTTTCCTTCATTGTTTTTGTGAGAACGTTATGCCCTGCTTACTGATTCTGACAAAATCTTCACAGAAGACCTCTAGCACTTAATTTTATTGAGACTATCTTATGTGTGACAAATTCTTCTCTATTATGGATCTTAGAATTCTTTCTATCTTTGGCTTGTGGCAGTTTGAGTGTACTATGCTGTGGAGTGGTTTCATTTTGTTATAATTTGTTTGGAATTTATTAAGCAGCTTGATATATATTCATGTATTTCATTAAATTTGGGAATATTTTAGCTATTACTATTATTTTTTGACTTTTTTATTGTGGGTAAAAATCAAAATTTTCATATTACCTACCAATATTTGTAAAATGATATATAAATATATATACATATATGTGCATTTGCTTACATATATATATATATATCTTTTTAAAAGGTGCTTAGATTACCTAAATATTACACAGAAATTACAGGGATTCCCATGTTCCCCACCTCCCACACCTCCCACAACATCCCAAACAAAGATCCTTCATCAGTGTGGCACATCAACCACAATGGATATACAGAGTCTGGGGACTTGCCACCAAGCGTAGACAACAGTTCACATCATAGACCACACTCTTTCTCACACAGTTCTGCATGGTATATGCTGATGTAAAATGGCCTACATCTGTTGCTGCAATGCCACTCAGGACAACCCCCAAGTCCAGGAAAAGCCCCTATATTTCAACTGCCCTTCCCCTCCCTGCCCCAAAAGCATCCAGTGGCCACTGGCTCCACCTCACTGTTATAATTTCTTCCATTGCTTGAATCCCAATATGTCTACAACAGAACACCATTAAGTCCACTCTAGTCCATAGCTCTTCCCCAATCCTGAGGGGACTGGGATGGTGACGTCCACTCCACCTGCAAGGGAGAGAGAGCTTATATCCCATGGATATGGTGAATGGGATTATGCTGCCTGCAGCTGCAGGCCCTCTCCATTTCCTGGGGTGGCCATTGCCCATCGTAGTCTCCTCACAAGGTGACTTGGATGAGTCCATTGAGCTGAACGGTAGGAGTTGCAGCTCCACTGAGATTCCTGGCACAGCTGGCATATAGGTAGGCCAGAGGCTCCAGTCTCTGGAAATACACCCCAAAACTCCAGCATCACATATAGGTTTGAATAGAAGGGACTGATGGACCATGTGGAGGGAGGACTTATTTGAGTCCAACTCTGTCACTCTCAGGAGTAGATTCCAAAGTAAAACCCACTAATAAGGCATCAATCTCTGGGGCTATCCCCCCTTATATAGGACCTGGGTGTCTCCAGAGCCCTCAGGAGCCCCTCTGTGTGGGATGATATCCACTTTGGTGTTCTATGTGATCCTACTGAGGTATGCGTAAGCCTTACCTCTGGAATGACCTCCTGACTCTCTTTGAAATCTCTTAGCCACATCAACTCATTTCTCTTTACATTTTCCCCCTTTTATTCAAGGTCTTTTTCCAATCATGTTGCTAGTTGGCCCTTGGTATTAATCCCTCATTGCAAGGGGGGCTCATCCCCAGGAATCATGTCCCACATTGGGGGGAAGGTAATGCATTCATTTGCTGAGTTTGGCTTAGAGAGAGGCCACCTTTGAGCAACCAGGAGGTTCTCAGGTGGCAACCCTTAGGCACCCCATAACAGTAGGCTAAGTTTCAATTACAAGAGCAAAGACTCATAGGCTTGTCATAAATAACAAGAACCCATCAGTGGGCCATCCTCTTTTGCCAGACACTGCCCCCTCTCTCAGGGAACTGTTGCTGCTCCCTTGGAGAATGTGGCAGAGATCTCCAGGCTGGGAATTCAGATTCTCTCATTTATTGAGTGATTTTCTCCCCACTTTGACCATGCCCCATACCTTGATTTTATGAACAATTTTATATATCTTTCATGTATACTCAGATGAACTTACCATCATGAATCCCCCATCCCAGACACACCCCACCAATGATCCTCTGCAGCCCCCATTGTAACCCTTTGGTGATCCAAACCTTCCTTGAACAATTAGATATTATTTATTTGAATATTCTCTCTCCACACTTCTCACTTTCTCCTCCTTCAGGGACTGCTCCAACATACATATTGGTAAGCTTTATGGTGTCCCACTTTCTCCTTCGATTATGCTCACTCTTCTTCATCCTTTCTTCATACTTATCTTCAGATTAAATGATTTCAGTAGTCTTATTTTCAAGTTCATTAATTCTTTCTTCTCCTAGGTCCAATCTACTGTTGAACTCTTTTAGATTTTTTGAAAGATCATTAGTCGTTTATTAAATTATTCTGAAAAAGTTATTTTAAAAATTTCCTGACATCTCTTCTTCCTTTCAAAAAATATTTTAACATAAATACACTGCCTGTTACCCTCACCAAATTTCCCTCCTTCCCCATCTCCTCTCTCATTCTTGGCAGTAGACCTCACACCAGAGCTAAATAAATAAGTTACCTATTTCAGAGCAGGCCCCACTCACTACCAAATTCTGGCTACTTGTAACACTGCAAATGATTCTGTCATCTTCAGCTCACCTGAGAATTTCCATCTGTCCCCCTCCATGCTCCATGACAGGATAGTTCCTAGCTTTAGGTTGGGCAATTATGGTGGAGTTTTTAGGTATTGGAGAGTGCAAACTAGGTGCCCTTTAATTTCCCTTGATTCCTCTCTGGAATAGGCAAAAAAAAAAAAAAAAAAAAAGCCCAAAATTGTCCTCCAGACCATTTCCTATGCTCTCTCCCTAAGAGCTATTCCACATTTCCTCTGACTCACTCCTTTTTCCTCCTTAGCCCTTCCCTCCTTCCCCATGCTCTGACCTCCGACTTAGCCTCTTGCATGACCTCTGCTCTCTCAGGAGGAAGCCCACCAAGTTCAGTGGGGAAAGCCAAGGAACATCTCATTCCCACTCTCAAGCAAACCCTCCTCTTCCCCTAAATTCCTGGGGGTGCATCTGGCATCTCATATCTGATAGACCTTACAGACCCAGTGTTTAGGTGGCTTAGGGTGCAGTGCAGAGGTTCTCCATGGCTCTCTCTCACCTGGTCCTTCAAATCTCTCTCTCTCTCTCTCTCTCTCTCTCTGGCAAGTCTCTCAGGAGAGGGAGCACTGCATGCCCCAATGCAGGTGCCCTGGTCACCCATCCCCTCAGAAACAGTGTTGCAGAAGAAATTGTCCTGCCAGTGGCAGGACTGGGTGCCAGACTTGCTGGGTTCAGTTCCCCTGGTTACCTGCTGAGAAGGATGGGCATGTTCTCCTGCTTGCAGAGGACTTGAGTCAGGCCAGTTCTTTGATCTCCTCTTCAATCACCTCCAGCAGGCTGGGGTGACAGGAGCAGCAGTGGTGGCATCCTAGACTGGGTCTGGCTTGGGGAATCCTTGAGCTGACTGCAGGGCTGGAGTGTGTAGATAGTGGCCTGCTGGACTCCAGAGGTATATGCAGAGAACCCCAGGTTGTAGCTTCCCATGAAGTCTGGGGCCAGTGAATGATAAGTGATAGAAGAAAGGGCCTCCAAATACATCTTCCCCAGGTCCTAGAGGGGATCCAATTTCAAGCATCCCAGGAAAGGGATGGAGATATGGCATTAAGATTTAGGGCCTTGGGCATGGACTCGTGCAGGTGGAAGGTGAGGGGCTGGACTTGTGCCAATTCTTTCCAGCCAGTCCCAATTCAGTAGGATGTGCATGGGTGGGCAGGGAAGACCTCCCTTGTGGTGACAGGCCTGGTAAGCTGGCAGGTCACCGACAATGCTGTGCATCTCTTTCCATGCTCCCCTCAGTGGTGGATCCTGGCTCCCAGGCTTTTAGCCCCCTGGATCCTCACTGGGATTCCTGAAGCCACGGGGCCTCTGTCCTCAATCTCCATCTTGCCAGGACTGTGGTCCCTGCAGTGCCAGGCCCAGGCACCCTCCTCAGCCTTGTCCAGCTCCTTTGCCTTGCTCTTTACATATAGGACTTTCCTCTGCAGAACCCAGGTTTCCCCAAACCTCATGACACCCATCTTCCTTTCTTTTTCTGATGTCCCCACATTTGTGATGGCATGGGCACAAGTGATGCTGGCAAAGTCATCCCCATTGGCCCTGTCTTTCTGAAGCTGGATCTTGTCCATGAGGGAGGGTGCCCCAACACCACAGACCTTATTCAACACTCCCCCAGCCTTGAAGCTCTCATAGGAAGGGTGTTTCTTGAGCCCAGTTGCTGCAGCTGGGTATGTCCAGAAAATGGCCAGGGAGCCTGTTGTAGGGTATGGAAGGCTCTGGGAAGAGGCCAAGCAGCTGCAGTGGTGGAGGATGCTAGCTGCTACCCCCATAGCCCAGCCATGGAGTCTGTACGTCCTTAGCATGGGGGACCTCGAGCTGGTGCACAGCCACCCAATAAGGACAGAAATTTCCTTCTCCATCTTTGGTCTCTAGAACCCAGGCACAGACCCACCAGCAGGACAGAGTGTATGTTTAGCTTGACTGCTGAATACTCCATGGTATAAGCCACAGCCTTGTCCTTTGGGGGCCCAGGATGCAAGGTGTCCATGCCAGGGGAGTCTGCTGACACCTTCACCATCATTGGGCAAATCAGGCAGTGGGAGTTGGGAGCTGGACAGAGCCCTGTGGTGGCAATGGTGTTGAGTGGCTCTGGGCCCAGACTGAAGGTTGCAGCAGCAACAGGTTCACAGCAGCAGGATAGGTCATGGGGAAGTGTTTCCTGCTCCAGTGCAGGCACATGGGAAGCTGGTTCCTTGTACTGGCAGAGAACTCATAGGCTTGAGACCCCATTGCCCGTGGTTCAGGAAGCAGACTTGAGGTGAGGGAATGCCAGGACTGGGGGCTGGTGCTGAATAAGGCTGGGGAAAGTTGGGATGATTTTTCAAGGAGTGGATTTGTTGGGCATCCCATTCCTCTGGCTTAGGAGGGCTGAAGCTGGGCAGGGGTGGGTGTGGGGCTGGAGAGCAAGAGGCTCGTGTGGCAAACAGGCCACTGTCAGTGGGGACACTATTGGCCCAGCTTTCCCCAGCCTCCTCAGGCAGCAGGTATTTCATCTCCTCATCTATGACCTCACTCTATTCAGAGTCTGAGTGTTGGAAAACTGGAGTAATTGGATCCTACTCCTAAGAGGAGGCTTACTCAGGTGACCTCCACTTCTTCCTTCTGCTCTGAAACCATCCCTTACCATCTCAATGTACACAGGTTCATCTTCCTGGGCATCCACATCATGTTCCCTAGATAAGTGGGGCCCCTGACTGAGACACTGAAGGGGCAAGATTCCCCCAGCAGGAGATGGTGCAAGGGGGCAGAAGGAGATAGAGAACTGGGTGTTGGGGCTTCTCCTGGGCTTCTGCCAAGGGACCCTCTGGCTGGATTCCTGGGTCTTTCCAGTGGGTTTCCGAAAGCCTTCTTTCTTGCTGTGGGGCATCTTGGCTTCAAACCTGCCATGCTGAACTTGGTGCTGGGATGTCTCTGGGGCATGGCTGGGGTCCTCATGGTGCCACTGTCCTCTATGAGATGCCTGCTACTGTCCCTGGACCTGGATCCATCCTTCACACTGTCCATGCTACCCAGCAATTGGCAGGAGAAGGGAAATGGAGCTGTGAATCTTTAGCAGGGATGGAGCTTGTGCTTCTTGATGGAAGACATCATTTTGAAGCCCATCCTGAAGGATCAGCATAGCCATGTCCAGCACATAGACTCCTGGCATGCAGGCACCATGTCCTTCCTGAAGCAACTTTTAGCCTCTTTCTCCTTGTGCTGCTTCTACTCCTACTTGGTCTTTTGGGAGAGGAGGTTCATGTTGTGGGACAAGAGGTGGGGGCTGGGGGACCCTGCTGAGTGCCACCAGGCTCATGGTGTGGCCCTTCCTGTGTCCTAGATCCACTGGCCTGGCAGGTGCTGCCACACCTCTCACACACCTACTATGCCAGTCTCTGCCCCAAGAAGGAGAAGTGAGGACAGTTAGAGAGCACAAGGTGTTTTTATTTTCTCTTAATGTGGTCTTCAGCTCTGTTTGATTCCTTTTCATTATTTCCATCTTTCTCTTGTTATTCGATTTGTCTATTATTTTTCTGATTTCCATTTGTTCTTTGTCCCATGCAGGAGTTTCCTGCAAAGTCTTGCAGGGATCTGTCCAGAGGAACCCATGATGGCACAAGGAATTTCTCTGAACACTGAGGTTGAGAGACACGAGGGGGAAAACAGCTAAAGAAGCTATCCTCTCAAGCTGATCCCCAGCATGATTTTTAATCAGAATTTTTTCACAGTAAAGTTCAGGTGTCTGTAGAAAGGGCAGGAAGGCAGTGAATATGTGAGGGGTCATTAAACATCACAAGCATTCCAAGCAGAAGGATAATGAAATATTGTGGCTTACTTTATATATAAGGTGGAGGTAAAGGTCCTGGTTAACTAATTAATTGAACAGACCAAGAATGTTCTTGTTTAAAGTAGGAACTGATAGTACTGACTTCCCTGCATTGACAGAGAAGCAGGCTGCTAAACTATTTCTTAGAAGTAAAGATCAGAAAAACCCCACATTTCCCCCTTCCTTAAAATATATACAGAAAGGCAAGGGTGATGCTGAGACAAGTTTGGAGCACTTCTGAAGGGTTTTTGGTTTATCTGAATGTGGGAATAAAAGTGTAAAGGGAAAAATCTCCTTCCTTGGAAGGGATTGGGCCAGTTTGCCAATGCAATCTTCCTCAATAATACTTGCTCATCCCTAAGAAACTGTGCCTTTCTTAGGTTGTTCCTTACCTGAGGGATCTTACCTATCTTTGGCTAACCAGCCCTTTTTCTTTTTGGAGCTAGGTAAAGCAGAATAGAAATCAAAAGATTTTTTCCCATGATTTCCACACTCAGCATACAAAACAAAGCTCCTTTTGTTGTACATTTATACAAGATCTGAAATTATATTTGGTAAATATAAGGTAACGCTTATGCAGAGTAATACAGCACAAATATGAGGTTGATAGTCAACATGGAGTAGGGAAAGTTTGGGAAAATGAGGAGGTAGAAAGAGGACAAGAATTAAAGATGTTTAAGCCAAAGAGCTCTGAAGCTTCTCTCTTCTGGAGACCCAAAGGCAGGTTGCAGGGATGAAGTTGTGGCAAAGCAAAGATTTTCTGTTCAACATTGTGAGCTTGAGAGAGGGCACTGCAAATCAACTAGAGAATTGCTATTAAAATAATAAAGAGAATTATTCCAACAAGAGAGATTATCCAAATTCTAATATTTAGGCCATTAAACCAGTTAGAAGAATTTAACCATTGTAAATTATCATTAAGTGTTGGAAACACGTTTTGCTGAGCAAGAAGTTGAATTTGAGATATTAGATGTTCCAGCATTGCTGGAGAGCAGGTACTTCTCACTGTTAATGGGAAGAGAAGGCTCCTTGAAAGTGAGTTTTAAATTGTTCCCAAGAAAGTTGGGAGCAATTCCAAGGCAAAGGGGTAACACAAATTTTAATATGTTCCCAGTTGCAGTGCCAATCTTATCTGGTAAACAGAGCTTGTTGTTTTAGACCTATCCAGAGGATAGAGGCTACTAAAACATCAAGTTTGGTAAGAATATCATTACTGATATGTGTTTGGGTCAAAATCTTCCCCTCTTTTATTTCTTTGTTTTAGATCATATGACATATCTTAAATATTTTTAAGGCTGAGTTAATTAAATTTTATTATGGGTTATTTGGAAACTGGCTTGGGTAAGAAAATTTTGGAGATGTTTATAGATTTCTGTTAAAAGTGTTTTTGGTTCTTATATTTAGATCTTTGATCCATCTTGAGTTGATTTTTGTATAAGGTGTGAGATGGTATTCTTCTCTCATTCTTTTGGATATGGATATCCAGTTCTCTAAGCATATACAAGGGTTTGATTGTTATATTTCAACCTTTCATGGTTTGTCTAATAAGTTTATTCTGATAATTAGAATGAGAAACAAGAATAACATAATTAATTAAAAGATTGAATTAATATTGAACAGAGTTATAGAATGATAGATAAATAGAGCATTTATACATATAAACTCACCTACATCAAGGTTTTGTCTGCTAGGTTTTGAATTAGCAGCCAATACCAGAGTTTTGATTGAAAACACTTGTGTAGAGTACCTTCTCTTAGGGTGGGACTTTAACTGACTTGATTAGGGACTATCTTTTTATTGTGTTCATGATTAATGAACTTGATGCTATAGATGTTAACTTGTGAGAACTATGTAAATTCTTGAGGAAGTGGTCAGCCTCTTCAGGAAGGAACACGATGCTTCCTGGGCAGTACATACCTAGGTTTATGTGTTAGTTCCTGGGAAAGTTACCAGCTTTCCCAGGGAGGAACACAAAACTTTCTGGAATGCACTTTATCTGTTTTTATTTGTTACAAAACATTTCTGATGTGCTCACTGTTTTCGTTTTCATTGTTTTTCCTGAAATATAAAAAGTGCTAACTAGCATGGCATTGGTTTGTTGAATAATAAAGTTTCCTGCATGATGTTTTACTTTTAGGTTTTAATAATACCCAGTAATATTTTTCCTAATATATTTAGTTTTAGGATTGTTCAAGCTTAAAAGAAGAGATTTACATATACATTTAATAATATATATTTATATTTGACTTTCAAGTTATCAAATTACTTAAGTATGCAATGTATTGTATTATTAAAGTTTTGATTAGTATTTAAGTATTTTATACATAATTTATAACTACAGTAGATTATATAACAACAAACAATAATAAGACTCCTAACTAGCAGACATACAAAGAATAAACTTTTATGTTTTATGGTTTTAAGATTTTAATGAGTGAAGTTATATAGGTTAGTAGCATGATCAAAATGACTTCATTTCTCCATTTTATATAGTTTGAAGCATAGGCAACAACAAATTATTATTTCTTATTTGGGCTTTAGGGTAGCATATTAACTTGTAACCTTAATACTTGCATTGGTCCTGCTGTTAGAATTTAAATCAGAACTGGGGCTGTGACTCACAGTGTTGAAATAAACGTAGTTTATTGTTGGCTTTCTTATAGGAAGAGGAATATGAGCTGTCTTGATTTATTTAAGGAGATATTAAAGAAAGTTTTAGCAAGTTTCAAAACAAAGTGATATTGACATAAATGGATATTATTTTTTGCAACAAACTAGCAAAATTTTGGACTGCTGTATACTGCAGTGATGTTATTTTAATTTACCATAACTTGCTGTTATGCACTACCCCTGGCAGCTCTTACTGGCTGCTCTTTTTAATGCATCTATAGAGCTGTTCTTTCAGCAGAGATGAGGTAAATTAGATGAACATGAGTTAAAGCATCTGCCTCTTGACTTTTAGGTGTAGAAGTTGTTTCTGTGACACAAATGTTAAAATTTTAGGAAATTTATCAATTTTTATGTATTTATAGGAATCTTTTATTCATATAATTTTAACTAATAGAGGGTTAAGAATACTCTTTAATTTTATAACAGTTTTAAATAATTTATATTTAAAATATAACATATTAAAGAAACAACTATTTTATTACTTAATTTTTTTCAAGGTGAAAGAACAATTTTTTTGCAATAATTTGAAATAAAAAGATACTTTTCAGGATTTGACTTTGAGAAAGCAGGTTTGAACATTAAGTTCCTTTAAAAGTGATTACTTGTTTCTCCAAGGAAATGATAAGATTAAAGTACAAGAAGATATTTTGATAAAACAGACTGTCTTTTTTGTATACAGATTATTCAGGAGAAAAACTCTTTGTAAACTTTTACTAAAATAGACTAACGACTTGTGAAACTTTGAGAAAGAAAAAAATTTAATTTTGCATTATTATTCTATTTGATACTAAAGCTTTTAAAAGTTTATAGATAAACCCACTAAATTTTACTTCAATTTAACCACAAATTTTTTTTCCACATACCTTTTCCATTTTCTGTATTCATTTAGCTTTTGTTCCACATTTTACTTATTTTTAACAACTAGTTATTTTATCTTAGGACAAAATTATTATTATTTTTCTTAATAATAAAAACACATTCTATATATCTTATATACATAAATTACCAAAATCATTTTGGAAACTCTTTCCAAGCAAAACTCATACAATTGCCATTAACACTAAACAAACTTGTCAGAAAAATGATTCAATTTGGTTATAACTATCTTTATTATTTAAAATTAGTATTTATATTTATTTATTAATATAAGTGCTTATTTTATTTTTGGCCATTTGAAGAGAGCTCTTTTAATAATTTTCATTTATGAATTTAATAATACCATGTGGAGACATCAAAATATACACTGACACTGAACAAACAGACAAACACAAAATGAGTTACAACACATCAATAGAAACACAAAGTTTACTAATTTGACCTGTAATTCTTCCTTTTTTGGTATGGCTGTTTTCAAGCCCTCCATCATTTTACATCTTAGATTTTACTGTTTTTGAGTATTTTTCTGGAAACTGCATTGTCAAGTTTTCCTACTCTTCCAGTGGTTTAATTTTATCAGCTCCCACCTACCCACAGCAACATTATCATATAGGCAGTAAGGGGTTTGGAGAGTTGCTGCTGAAATGTTTATTTTAGTTAATTCTTTGGCAGAATGTTTTCTTACAAGCATGATTTCATTGATAGGGGATTTATTCAGCACTTCTGAGTGTTGAGTGCAGTCTTCTTGATGTTGTAGTTGCCAAACACGAAATTGAGATGAGGAAAAAAATAGTCTTTACAAGATCTTTCCAATCCCAGGGGTACATTTGATACCTATTAGTAATGGAGTTCAAAATTCCCTTTGTGAAGGAATTGTGGAGCCTATTTTTAACAAAACTTTTATGTAGCTCTTTAAAGACTGAAAAGGGAAGTGAGTCATGATGTGGCAGCTCATTTTGGAAAATTACAGGAAAAGTATGACTTTCACTTAAGTCTACAGCTTCTTTTAAGCACCTTTCCATACATGGCCAAGGTTTTTTAATTTCAAAAAAGATTGGGGGAGGTGGAGGAGGAAAAGTTGTTTCTTCCTTTTCAGGGAATACAAGGTTTTTAACCAGAAGATCCTCTGAGGGAACTGTGGGATGAGATTTATATAGTGAACACTAGGCCGTTTTCACTATGGTCCAAGTTACTAGTATAGAAATGTGAATTTTTTCTTCTTGCTCATATTTTATTTTTGAAAAATTTCCCTACTTGCTTCCATAATTCCAAATCTAATGTTTTTCTTCTAGGAAGCTAAGGAAATACTTTTGAATTGTTTGCAATTAGGATTGCAATTGACATTTTTGGACTGTGCAATCAGCTGTTTTTAAGAGCTGTTGTATTGTTTTTACAAAAATATCCTGTTCTTTATAAATTCTTGGTCCCATGAACATTTAGAAATTTCCCCTTACTGAATTCAGATGGGTAGGCAACTCTCCCCAGTGGGAGTTGCTGTTCACTTACCTTGGGATGATGAAGTATCGGGATGAAATTCATCCTGTTGATGTGCCAATAGAGCCACCTCTTCATCTGATGACATCGGGGTCACCGCTTGCAGCAATCCATCCTGCAAAGTCCTGTGGGGGATCTGTTCAGCAGAGCCTGCAATGATGTTAAGAATTACTCTGAACTCTGAGGTTGAGAGACATGAGGGGGAGAACAGTTAAGAAGCTATCCTCTCAAGCTGATCCCCAGGATGATTTTTAATCAGAATTTTTTCACAGTAAAGGACCGGGTGTCCATGAGAAGGGGCAGGTAGACAGTGTGTATGTGAGAGGTCATTAAACGTCACAAGTATTACAAGCAGAAAGGTAAAGAAGACATAGTGGCTTATGTCAAAGATAAGGTGGAGGTAAAGGTTCTGGTTAGCTAATTAACTGAACAGACTAAGAATGTTCCTGTTTAAGATAGGAACCGACAGTGCTGACTTCCCTGAATGGGCAGGGGAGCAGGCCTCTATACTATTTCTTAGAAGTAAAGATCAGAAAAATGCCACAGTTCCATGCTTTCCTTTAGCTCTTTGAGCACATTTGAGGTAATTTTTTAAAAGTCTTTGTTTCACTTGCCACATGTCTTGTCCTCCATATTGATGGTTTCTAATTCTTTAATCTCCTTTGCCTAGGCCATCACTTTCTGTTTCTTTGTATGTTTCAAAATGTTTTATTGAAACCTGAACATTTTGATATTTTAATGTTTTATCTCTGGAATTTAGACTCTGAGGCATCTGTTCCTTTAACTTGAATCAGCTAGCATTTTCCTTGAATGCCAGTAACTAACCACAACAAAAAGAAAAAAGAAAACACCAGTGCCAGGCTTTGTGGTCTGACTTGTGTAACTGTTCTCCTTCTGAGTTTATACATAAATTGAGATTAGAGAATAGCTCCAAGTATAAGAATAGGGACTGCCCTAATTCTTTCTGCATGTTCATCTTGCCTTGAGCATGTGCATGTACCCCTAGGAATTCACCATTTACATGGATAGGAATCCCTCTTTCCCAGGATAGTTTCCTTATTATCCTGGGCACAACACTATGTGTCCTACAGCCAGCAAGCCCTTGCCCCAATCAGCATGACTTGAAAGCTTTGAGTGCATTTTGTAGGAGAGTTCAGTGATCTGCCTTCTACATGCAGGGCAAGTTATGGGCACCACTGACAGATTGGGCCAGGCTTCATTTCCCCAATGTGTGCATGAGAATTACTCTTCTCCTTCCATAACCCATACCAGGGACCTGCTCTGAAAGTGCAGGCTGGCTTCACAGCTAGCCAGTAAAGGATGGGGTGAGGGACCAGTCAGGTTGCTGTGAGGTCCTTCTGCTATTAAGCAACACTTTTCTTTATTCAGAACTTGCCCTATAACAACAGTCCTTTAACTGTTTTCTGAATCTTTAAGAAAGGGATTTCTTCCAGTTATTCCTAGTTTCATAGAGCTTCTGTTGGAGGATGGAGTCCTGGAGCATCTCATCTCACCACCTTGATGTGGTGGGGCCTGAGACCCAATCTTATTCTTATGCTTATGTCTTTGGTACTTGGCACAGTGCCTGGCACATGGGGGCTTCTTAATAAATGTTGGTTGAGTGAATGTAGATGGGAGCATCAGGTTCTATTATAGAGTAAACTTTTAAAAAAATCAACCCAGCAAACATTTATTAACAATCTCCATTAAAAAAAAAACAGCAAAAATTCAGATTATTTGGATTTTTCCATGTCCTCAGTGAATCTGGAAGTTTATGGGGGAAGCCAGCCATCTAAAAACTGCTTTTCTGTTTTTTTAATTTAAGGTGGAATGAAATTATTTCTATGTTGATGTGTAAGGAATGTGGTAGTGCTAATGGAGGAGGATAAGACATCACTGGGGCATTTGGGTAAGACTGAGCTGAACTGGGGTGTGATGAAGTAAGATTTTAATGGATCATTAAGTGGAGAATAAGTCAAATGTAAGAGGCATGAAAGCAACTGGACTGTTCAGGGATGAATAATTAACATGGGAATGTGAATGAAACAATGGATGTAAATTGAAGGAAATTTCCTCCATCCTGAGAGAACATATTTATTTTTCCAGTTGTAGTATATTCAACTATTATAGATTGAATTGCATCTGCCAAGAATATATTTTTAAGTCCAACCCCTGGTGTCTGTACATGTGGCCTTATTTTGAAATAGGAATACTATAGATGGAATTAGTTAAGATGAGCTCATACTGAGCAGGGTGGACTCTTAATCCAATGTGACTAGTGTCCTTATAAGAAGCAGAAAAGAGACATAAAAACACAGGGGAGGGAGAATGCCAGGAGAGAATGTCACATAAGGATACAGGTAGACACTGAAATATGCTGCCATACTCAATGAATGCTGGGGATTACTTGCACACCATAAATAAGGAAAGAGGTGTCAGAGGTAGCTTAGCCTTGCTGATTCCTTGTGTTCAGACATTAAGCCAACACATTTCAGTTACTTTAAGGCACCCAGTCACAGCAGTCCTAATAAGCAAAGACACCATCATTCTTATAAACCTGGGAAAAAAGGGGGACATTGATACCCTTATGTGAATGTGGATTGAATAAAATCCAAAGAGAAAAACAAACATCAAGACAAAAGTTGTTTAAGCTTACACACTCAGTAAGTGCAATTACTGCACTAAATCTGGGTCTCTAAGTGTAATGGCCTCATTGCTTTAGGCTAAAGGATACATATGCTTTTTGGCTCTACTTACAGCTGGCTTCTCCTTAATTCTTTCTCCAGAACTGGCAGAAATCCTTTCTTAGATCATAAATGAAGGTGGATTAAGGTTCAAGGAAAAATGTCTTTCCTTCTTTGGAAGGGTGGTCCCTCCCATTGGAGACTCAACAGCAGCTGGACAAGAGTAGGGGCTCAGCAACACTTTAGGGACAGTGGCACAAAGGGTTAGCAATAGCTTTGCTCCTTTCCTCAGGTGGTATTTTTTTAATGTATTTTCAATTTCTTTAAAAGATACTTAAATTGTATAAATGTTACAAAAAAAAAAGATGGAATTTGCATATGCCCCACACCCTACACCTCCCACAAATTCCCATATTAACAACATTCATCATTAGTGTGGTACATTCATTACAACTGATGAACACATGTTGGAGCATTGTCACTAAACATGGATTATAGTTTACATTGTAGTTTACACTCACTTCCACACAATTTTGTATGTTATGGCAAAATATACAATGGCCTGTATCTGTCATTGCAATGTCATTCAGGACAATTCCCAAGTCACAAAATGCCCCATATTACACCTGTTTTTCCCTCTCCCTGCCCTCAGAACCTCCAGTCGCCACAGCTTCCACATCAGTGATATAAATTCTTACATTACTACAACCACAAGTCTGTAGTAAAATACCAATAAGTCTACTTTAGTCCATTGTTTATTCCCCAATCATGAGGATTCTGGGATGGTGATACCCCCTCTACCTCTAATTGAAAGGTGGCTACAATTGCATAGGACAGGAGGATGGGTCTTTCTTGTTTGCATTTGTAGACACTCTCAGTTACTTGGGCTAGTCATTGTCCATCATTGACCCTTTTTTAGTTGTCTTGTGTGAGTTCATTGAACTGGAGGGTAGATGTTGCAACTCCATTGAGATTCAGGGCCCAGTTGATACAAGAAAAAGCACAAAGATTTAAGCCTCTTGTACAAACACCTCTTAACTCTAGTACTAATTATAGATTCAAATAGAAGGGTCAGAAGAGCCACATGTAAGGAAATCACAACTGAGTCCAACTCTCTCATACTGGGCAGCATAAATTCCAAAGTGAGGGACACTGGAAAAGCAACAAACTACTGAGATATCTGCCCTGGCTACAGTCTCTGGATGTCTCCAGAGCCCTCAGGAGCCCTGCTATTTGAGGTAGTATCTACTTTGAGAGTCAATGAGTTCCTGTTGAAACATCCATTAGTGTGACCTCTGGAATGACTTCCCAATTCACCTTGAAATCTCTTAGCCATATAAACTCATTTGTTTTACCTTTTCCACCTCTTGGTCAAGGTCTTTCTCTAGTTGAATTGCTGATTGGTGCTTACTAGTAATCCCTACTCCCAAGGAGGCTCATCCTTGGGACTCATGTTTTATGCTGGGGGTAGGTAATGCATTTATATGCTGATTTCAGCTTAGAGAGAGGCCACCTTTTAGCAAAAAGGATGCTCTCAAGAGGTAACTCTTAGGCACCCTATAATACTAAGGTAAGTTTCAATTTCAAAAGAAAAGTTCACAAATACAGTCATCAATATCAGGGGCCCTTCAATGGACCATCCTCCTTCAATAGTCATTGCCCTTGTACTCAGGAGATTCTTGCTGTTCCATTAGAGAATGTGGCAGAGCTCACAAGAATGGGTATTCAATATTCCTTTGGTTATTTTGTGAATCTGCACCCACTGTGACAATGCCCTATGAACACCTGACTACATTTATATGCCTTATATATATGCAGCAAGTGAACTTCTTCAGGGTGTGGTTTTGTAGGTGTGAGAAGAAGAAGAAATGTAGGAGAAAAACAAAACCAACATCTCAAAAAACTGTGTATGTAAAGATGATTTCAGAAGTGAATTTTAGAAGGGTAGTGACTTCACAGAAGAAATGGTGAATCTCCTTCAAAACACAAATCGAAGCAGTGATGTGCTAGTAAACTAGCTCTCTAAACAACAACCTATATTTGGATTCATTCATAATGGAGGACTGTGTGTACAGAAGAATCAACAATGCCAACAGTTTGGTGGTTCAGTCATTGTAACATTAGTGGCTTTAATTTGTACTCATGTTGCTGGTGAAAATGGAGTACATCTGAGAAATTAAAGGATAATTTCAGAAGAAAGTCTTATAGTGTTGAATTAAATTAAAGAGAACATATTTGCCACCTCCCTATCTCCTTCCTTCACTCTCTTTATATCTTTCTCTGAATCCTCTATTCTGAGATTCTCAGTTTCCTTCTAGTTTGAAATTAACTCCTCAGCTAAGATCCTTTCCAACATTGCCGGTTTTGGTTTATCCAACTAAACATGTCTCTGGATTTATTTCAAATTTAAAGATGTTGCAGATGTTGCAAGGAAAATTTTAGAGAAAGGGGAATGGTTATTCTCAGAGCATACTGGCATCTGAGTACCATGTAGTTCTGGGTTCATTCACAGAGGAAGATATTTATCCTCTTTACCCTGGATGACTTTGAATTTTGCCCATCAATGTGAAACTCTGGATGTATGATGTTGGAAAGTTATGAAGGTTGAAGATTCATTCAAATGACTTGGTGTTTTTGTTTGCATATTAACAAATATATGCATAGTTGAAATTTCCAGTCTTGTCAGAGCAGAGGACATAAGAGCTTTCTGGAAGTAAGATGTAGTTTCAGGTCTAAGAATCCAGTGAAAGGAGGATAAATTGCTTGGACATTTTGCATACATTCTTAAATGTTGACATGGGGATAGATTAATATTAGATGATAAAAGATAATTTTCTAACCTTAAATACTAGGTGATCAATGAAAGAAAAAGCTAAAACATTCCAAACTAAAATGTTCAGTTATTTTCTTTCAGCGTAAAATATAAGATATTTAATTATATTGCTTTTATAAAATGAATAGAAAATAAAAAACTTTATTCAATGTGTAAAAACACTTGAAAATGTTTTGATTGAAATTGTACAGAGATTCTATTTTGGTGGATCATAAAAGTTTGGTAATGGATGGTGCTGTTGGTAGCAAAACATTCTGAACATAATTAACAGCACTGAATTATATATTTGAATGTGGTTAAAAGGGAGAAATTTTAGGTTGTAAATTTATTACTAGAGCTCTGGAGACACCCAGGTCCTATATAAGGGGGAATAGACTGAGACATTGATGCCTTATCAGTGGGCTCTATTTTGGAATCTGTGCTCCTGAGAGTGATAGAATTGGACTCAAATAAATCCTCCCTGCACATGGTTCATCAGTCCCTTCTATTCAAACCTATATGTGATGAAGAAGTTTTTAGGTATACTTCCAGAGACTGGAGCCTCTGGCCTACCTATGAGCCAGGTGTGCGTGGAATCTCGGTGGAGCTGCAACTCCTACCCTACAGCTCAATGGACTCATCCAAGTCACCTGGCGAGGAGACAACAATGGGCGAGGAGACAACGATGGTCAACGGCCATCCCAGAGAATGAAGAGGGCCTGCATCTGCAGGAAGGATCATCCCACCCACCATATCCATGGGATATAAGCCCTCTCACACTTGGAGGTGGAGTGAATATCACCATCCCAGTCACCTCAGGATTAGGGGAAGAACTATGGGCTAGAGTGGACTTGATGGTATTCTGTTGTACACATATGGTGATTCTAGCAATGGAAGAAATTATAACAATGAGGTGGAGCCAGTGGCCACTTGGCACTTTGGGGCAGAGAGGGGATGAGTAGTTGAAATACAGGGGCTTCTTTGGGATTTGGAGGTTGTCCTGAGTACCGTTATGGCAATGGATGTAGGCCATTTTAAATCAGCACACAACACTCAGAACTCTGTGGGAGAGAGTGTGGTCTACGATGTGAACTGTGGTCTATGTTTGGTAGCAAGGCCCCAGGATGTGTAAGTCCATTGAGGGTGGTGGGCCACACTTGTGGGAGAGGTTTGTGTGGGATGTGGTGGGAGGTGTGGGAGGTGGGCAACATGGGAATCCCGGGGGGTTCTGTGTAATATTTTCGGTAATCTAAGCACCTCTTAAAATATATTTATATATATATAAATAACATTTTTGTAAGCAAATGTATCATTTTAAAAATAGTGGTATGTATTGTGAAAATTTTGATTTTAACCCACAATAAAAAATAAATTAATTTAAAAAAATGTAGTAGTGTAAAACACAAACAGGTTAGCCTATTGAAAATGATGAACTATGTTTAATTGTACAATTATAAAAATGTTCATTGATGAATTTTAACAAATGTACCACACTAAGGCAAGGTGTGAATAGTAGGATGGTTCTGGGGAAGTTTGTATTTTATGCATAATTGTCTGTAAACCTACAACTTCTCTAATTAAAATAATAATAATTGGGGTTGAATTAAAAAAATGTTCTGTTTGCAACATTTCAAAATAGAGAATGGGGTAATAATGGGAAAATGTCAAAAAATATTTGGGGAAAGGAAGGGGAAGGAGTCTGGAAAAAGACCACACATAGCAAAAGAATTGAAGAAAGGTCAGTGATAAATAAAGAAGGGGATGGAAAGAGAGATAAGCTATGTTAGAGAATGAAAGGGCTCAGGGAGACTAAGAGAAAGACAGGAGGCCTGAGAATGAGGACTAATCACATAAGAAGTCAGACATAATGAGAGATGGGTAGAAACAGAGAGAAAGGAAGAAAGCTTATTTCAGAAGAGAGGGAGAGTGGCTGAGTGGGGGTGAGGTGAATATTCACAGCCTGTAAGATGCATATTTCTGCCTTCTTTGACTGTGTGTTTCTAATGCCTTGTGTTTTTCTTAACTGCTGGGTTGATTATGCTTCCCATTATCCATACCCACCCTCTTTTGACAAGTGCTGTGAGCTGGCATCAACACCAGTGTATGGGTGGATAAGAGCCTTGCCTGGGGATGATTCTTTCCATGTCCTTCCCTTTTATTATATTTTAAAAATGAGTATTCTCTTTTTGAAATGGAGAAAAATGTATGGCTCCTGGATCTAGTTCTTTAAATTCACTCATCTATTAAAACTCAAGAATCTTCAGCCCTATAATAGGATGGTGCATTGTTGTTAAAATCACATGGAGGCTAGATATTTCTCAGCCCCATGCTAAGTGGTTACATAATTTTATTTTATTTTAAAGATTGGGTGGGCTTATTTCAGTGTAACCTTAGGTTTGTGTCTGATCTGGTTGAGCCCATAGAGCAGGAGCATGCTTTCCTACTGGTCAAACCAGAAGGGAAAAATCAGGCTAAAAACATTTCTAGACAATTCACATTCTATCGAGTTAAAGAGTGGGAACCCAAACCCAAGGCATTCAAATAAGGGTGTTGCAAGCATACGTTACAAATATTTGTCAAAGTTGCATTGGCATGGGAAAAATATAACTAACATAATGTATAAACTATAATTAACAGTAATATTGTAATATATTTTTATAGCAAGGACAAAGAACGTACTGTATCGATGCTAAGGGTGCATACTGATGCTTATAAGGGATATGGGAGTTTTCCTTTTGGAATAATGAAAACATGAAATAGACTGAGTTGATGACAGCACAACTCTGTGATGAAGCTGAGAAACACTGAGTGTACACTTTGGATTGATTGAAAAAGACAGTGGACCATATAACACAATGGTCCTTGTACAAATGTTATCATGTTCTCATGAACTATAACAAATATACAGTACTAATACATGATATTAATAAAAGGATGGTTTGCAGTAAAAAACATACCAAGTATAAACTATGCCTTATAGATAGCAGTAATATTATGACTTCTTTCATTTTTGTAACAAATGAGTCACAACAATATAAGGTGAGGATGGTGGGACCATGTATGGGAATCCTGTATGGGATGCATGATTGTTTTGTTAACTCATAACTTCTCAACAATTATATATAACATACTAGAGCTGCATCATATTCTCTTATATGGGGTGCACCATCCATATTTTTTCAATCATTCTTCTATATTGGGGAAATTTAAAGTGTTTCCTATTTCTTCCCTTATGTACATCTTTTAATTTCTTTGTCTCTTGACCGGTGAGTTTAATCTATTATCATTCAGCGTTATTACTATATTTTTCTCTCTCTCCCTTTTTTTATTGTTGATACTTTGTATTTGAATGGTACTTTAAAAAAACTATATTTTAAAAGATGTTTAGATTATATAAATGTTATACAAAAATTACAGGGATTCCCACGTTTCCCACCTCCCACACCTCCCATAATATCCCACATAAACATCTTTCATTAGTGTGGCACATCAACTGCAATGGATATACACATCCTGGGGCTTTGCCTCTAAGCATGGACCATAGTTCACATTGTAGGCCACACTTTCTCCCACAGAGTTCTGCATGGCATATGCTGATGTAAAATGGCCTATATCTGTCATTGTAATGTCACTCAGGATAAGTCCCAAGTCCTGAAAAAGCAACTCTATTACAACTGTTGTTCACTTCCCTGCCCCAAAAGCATCCAGTGGCCACTGGTTCCATCTCACTCTTGGAAGTTCTTCTATTGCTAGTATCACAATTTGTCTACAACACAATACCTTTAAGTCCACTCTAGTCCATAGCCCTTCCCCTAATCCTGAGTAGACTGGGGTGGTGATATCCACTCCACCTCCAAGAAAGAGGGGGCCCATATCCCATGGATATGATGGATGGGATTATCATGCCTGCAGCTGCAGGTTCTCTCCATTCCCTGGGATGTCCATTGTCCATCATCATCTACTCACCAGGTGATTTGGATGAGACCATTGAGCTGTAGTGTAGGAGTTGCAGCTCTACTGAGATTCCAGGCACAGCTGGCACATGGGCAGGCCAAAGGTTCCAGGCTCTGGAAGTACACCTAAAACTCCAGCATCACATATAGGTTTGAAGAGAAGGGACTGATGGACCATGTGCAGGGAGGACTTATTTTAACCCAACTCTGTCATTTTCAAGAGCACAGATTCCAAAGTAGGGCCCACTGATTAGGCATCAATCTCTGATGCTACTCCCCCCCCCATATAGGACTTGGTGTCTCCAATCTCTCAGGAGCCCCTCTGTGTGGGGTGATATCCTCTTTGATGTTATATGAGATCCTACTGAGGTGTGCATAAGCATTACCTCTGGGATGACCTCCCAACACTCTTTGAAGTCTCTTAGCCACATGAACTCATTTCTCTTGACCTTTCCCCCCTTTTATTGAAGGTCTTTTTCCAATCATGTTGCCAGTTGGCACTTTGTATTAATCCCTCATTGCCAGGGAGGATCATCCCCGGGTGTCATGTCCCACGCTGGGAGGAAGGTAATTCATATGCTAACTTTGGCTTAGAGAGAGGCCACATTTGAGCAACAAGCAGGCTCTCTGGTGGCAACCCTTAGGAACCCCATAACAGTAGGCTAAGTTTCAATTACAAGAGCAAAGACTCAAAAGACTAGTCATCAATAAACAGAACCCATCAATGGATCATACTCCTTTGCCAGACACTGCCCCTGCACTTGGGGGACTGTTGCTGCTCTCTTGGAGAATGTGGCAGAACTCTCCAGGCTGGGAATTCAGTATTCCCTCATTTATTGTGTGATTGCCAACCCACAGTGACCATTGATCATTTGAACAATTTTATAGATCTTTCATGTATATTCAGGTGAACTTCCTCCCATCAAACCATCATCCTAGACACCCCCCACCAATGGTCCTCTACTGCCACTCTTGTAACCTTTCTGTGATCTAAACCTTCCTTGAAGATGAAGCCCATATAATAGCGAAATACAATTAATAGGAAAATGAAATAATGATAAGTTTAAATGTAAGAGATAAAATACATCGAAACTCAGAAAAAAAAAAACTTAAATTAAAATAAAATTAAAGGATTGGGACAAAAACTGGGAAAAAAACAAAAATAAATAAATAAAATTATTATTATTATGTTTTCCTTTTATCACTGCATTATTGGGTGTCCAGTCTGTACCGTGGCACCTTCCCCCTCTCACTCTCCAGTGTCTCCCAAATTTTCATTTAATTTTCAAAGAAGTTTTAGGTCACAGCAAAGTCATACACAGAATACTAGAGACTCTCATATACCCAACCTCCTTCCCCTTTACTCACCCCATATTAAAACCTTTTTTATGTGGATGGTGGCATTGTTAAAACTGTTATACAGATATTGAAACATAGCTACTAATTATTGTCAATGGTTTACACTATAGTTTACAATTTAAAAGGTAGAGTTTAATAACTTTTCATGATATTTACCATGTCCTGTGTCTATTACTGTAAGGTAATGAAAAACATTTCCCCTGACAAGTAAGTCCTCCCCATTTGATCTTTTCTGTTCCTTCCTCCCCATCCCCCTGGAGCACATAATCCACCCTTGTTTTGACTCATTGGATGACAAGATTCATAGTTACATGCAACAAGAAATCTTGACAAGCTTATTATCCTCCCCTATTAGGCACCTGGTCCCCCTCCCATCTCTTCCCCCAGTATCCTGGGTCTTCTAATCTGCCCTTCCTAATCTACACACCTCTTGACCCTACACCACCAAACCCAGTAATATCACTACGTACCTGTCCTATCCTTCAATATTCAACTATACTCTATCACTTTACCAAAGATTATGTCCATATGGGTGATGGATCACTACCTTCTGTTCTCTTTCTCTCCCTTGTTAACCTATCTTTCAGACAATGGTTCTCTGGAACTGCTCGCTTTCCTCAATTCAAATCAGTGAGGTCATATAATGTTCATCCTTCAATGCCTGACTTACTTCACTTAACATAATGTCTTCAAGATTCATCCATGTTATTCCGTGTGTTAGCACTTTATTCCTTCTTACAGCTGAGTAATATTCCATTGTATGTATCTAACACATTTTGTTTATTCATTCATCTGTTGATGGGCATTGGGGCTGATTCCAACTTTTGGCAATTTTGAATAACGCCAATATGAGCATTGGTTACCATATATCTGTTTGTGTCTTTGCTTTCAGTTCTTCTGGATATATATGCAGCTGTGGAATTGCTGGATCATACAGAAGATCTATTTTTAGTTTTCTGAGGAACAGCCAAACTGTCCTCCACAGTGGCTGGATCATTGCACAATCCCACCAGCAGTGGATGAGGGTTCCTATTCCTTCACATCCTCTCCAACACTTATATTCTGGTGATTTTTTAAAAGCTGCCATTCTGATGGTTCTTAGATGTTATCTCATTGTAGTTTTTATTTGCATTTCCCTAATAGCTAGTGATGTCGAGCATTTTTTCATGTGCTTTTTAGCCATTTGTATTTCTTCCTTGGAGAAATGTCTTTTCAGGTCACTTGCCCATTTTTTAAATGGGTTGCCTATCTTTTTATTTTTGAAGTGTAGGATTTATTTATATATGCAGGATATTAGGCTCCTATCAGATATATGGTTGCCAAATATTTTTTCCCATTTGTTATGCTGCCTTTTTATTTTCTTAATAACATCCTTTTAGGTGCAGAAATTTTTAATTTTGAGGAGATCTCATTTACCTGTTTTTTTTTTCTTGCTGCTCGTCCTTAGGGTATGAAGTTCATGAAGCCATTTCCTATCACAAGGTCCTGTAGATGCTTCCCTACATTATCTTCCAAGGTCTTTATGGTTTGGGCTCTTATATTTAGATCTTTGATCCATCTGGAGTTGATTTTTTTATAAGGTGTGAGATGGTATTCCTCTCTCATTCTTTTGGATATGGATATCCAGTTCTCCAAAATCCACTGGTTCAAGAGACCATTCTCTCCCAACTCAGTGGGATTGAATGGTTTGTCAAATATCAGATGACTGTTTATGCAAGGATCTATATCACAACTCTCATTTCTGTTCCATTGGTCAGTACGGCCATCCTTGTGCCAATACCATGCATTTTTGTTCACTGTAGCTTTGTAGTATGTTTTAAAGTCAGGTAATGTGACCTCCAACTTCATTTTTCTTTTTCAATATGTCTTTGACAATTCAGAGCCTCTTAACTTTCCAAATATTTTTTGTAGTTAGTTTTTCCAGTTTCTTAAAAAATACAGTGTTGATTGTTATTGGGATTGCATTGAATCTGTAGATTAGTTTGGGTAAGATAGACATCTTGATGATGTTTATTCTTACTATCCATGAACAGGGAAAATTCTCTCATTTATTTAAGTCCTTTTTGATTTCCTTTAACAGTGTTGTGTAGTTTTATGTCTGTAAGTCCTTTACATCTTTAGTTAACTTTATTCCTAGGTATTTGAATCTTTTATTAACTATTGTAAATGATATTTTTTTCTTGATTTCCTTCTCAGATTGCTCGTTATTGGTGTACAGAATAACTACCTGTTTTTGAGCATTGATTTTATAACCTGCAACATTACTGAATTCCATTATAAGTTCTAGAAGCTTTGTTGTAGATTTCTCAGGGCTTTCTATGTATAGGATCACGTCATCTGCAAATAATGATATTTTTACTAATTCTTTTCCAATCAGTATGCCTTTAATATCCTTTTCTTGCCTCAGGGCTCTAGCAAGTACTTTTAAGCCAATGTTAAATAGTAGTGGTGATAGTGGGCATCCTTGTATTTTACCCAATCTCAGAGAGAAGGCTTTTAGGATTTCACCATTGAAGATGATGTTAGCTTTGGGTTTTTCATATATACCATTTATCATATTAAGAAAGTTTCCTTCTATTCCTAACTTTTGCAGTGTTTTTATCAGAAAAGAGTTCTTTATTTTGTCTAATGCTTTTTCTGCATCTATAGGGATGATCTTATGATTTTTTTTTTCAATCTGTTTTTATGGTGCACTACAGTGATTAATTTTCTTATATTGTAGCATCCTTGCATACCCGGGATGAAACCCACTTTGTCATAATTTATAATCCTTTTGATATGGTGTTGAATGCGATTAGCAAGTATTTTGTTTAGGATTTTAGCATCTAGGCTCATTAGAGAAATTGGCCTGTAATTTTCCTTTCTTGTGGTAACTTTGTTGGTTTTGGTATTAGGGTAATATTGGCATGGTAGAATGAGTTATGCAATATTCCCTCTACTTCTATTTTTTGGAAATGCTTAAGCAGAATTGCTGTTATCTCTTTGCAGGATGTTTGGTAGAATTCAGCTGTGAAGCCATCTTGTCCTGGGCTCTTCATATTGGGGAGGATTTTGATAACTGAGTAACTCTTTACTTGCAATTGATCTGTTGAGTTCTTCAGTTTCTTCTTTCATCAATGTAGGCTGTTTGTGAGTTTCTAGAAACTTTTCCATTTCCTCTAAATTATCATTCTTGTTGGCACATATTTTTTCAAAGTATCCTCTTGTGATACTCTTTATTTCTGTGGGATCAGTAGTGATATCCACTTGCTCATTCCTTATTTTCTGTATTTGCATCTGTTCTCTCTTTTTCTTTGTTAGTCTGGTTAAGGGTTTGTCAATTTTATTGATCTTCTCGAAGAACAAGCTATTGGTTTTGTTTATTTTTTCTATTGCTTCCTTATCCTCTATTTCATTTACTTCTGCTCTAAACTTTGTTATTTCCTTCTTTCTACTTCCTTTAGGTTTAGTTTGTTGTTGTTTTTTCCCATTCCTCCAAGTGTGCAGTTAGGTCTTCAATTTTATCTCTTTCTTCTTTTTTAATATATGTATTTATGGCTATGAAATTCTCTCTCAGGACAGCTTTTGCTGCATCCCATAGGTTTTGATATGTTTTGTTTTCATTTTCATTAGTTTCAAGGTGGTTACTGAATTATTTTGAGATTTCCTACTCGACCCACTCTTTGTCTAATAATGTGTTGTTTCATTTCCATATCTTTGTGCCTAAACTGTTTCTCTAGAACTTATTGATTTCCAATTTCAGTCCATTGTTGTCAGAGAAATTACTTTGTATAATCTCAATCTTTCTGAATTAATTGGGAGTTGTTCTGTGACCTAGAATGTGGTCTAGCTTAGAGTATGATCCATGTGCACTAGAGAAGAATGTAAATCTTGCTGTATTTGAGTGTAGTGTTTTGTATATGTCTATTAAGTCCATGTCCTCTAATGTATTGTTCAGAGTCTTTGTTTCTTTATTGATTCTCTTTCTAGATGTTCTATCTAATGATGATAATGGTGTATTAAAGTCCACACCTATAAATGTAGAGGTATTTACTTTCCCACTTTTTTTTTCCAGAATTTGTCTCATGTATTTTGAGGCACCCCGATTAGGTGCATAAATGTTTATGACTGTTCCCTCTTCTTGAGAGATTACCCCGTTTACTAATATATAGTGTCCATCTTTGTCTTTTACAATAGTTTTGCATTTATTTATTTTTTTGTGATTACACTTTTTATTGTTGTGAAGTCACATAAAAATTAACCATTTTAAAGTAAACAATCATGACATTTAGTACATTCACAATGTTGGATATCAGCTTTATCTAAAGCCAGAACATTTCTGACATCCCCAAAGGAAACCCCATCCCCACATAGTCACTCCCCATTCCCCACTCCTACCAAATCCTGCTGACTAGTAATCTTCTTTCTGATATGTATTCTTGATATTGAATATAAGTGGAATCATTTTTAAAATGTGAGCTTTTACATCTCTCTTGTTTTACTTTACATGTTAACCTGTTTGTCTGATGTTGTATCATGTACTGTTGTTGTATCTAATTGCGGCTGAATAGTTTTCTTTTTTTAAATTTATTTATTTTTTATTGTGGGTAAAAATAAAAATTTTCAGAATACATACCACTATTTGTAAAATGATATATAAATATATATGCATATATGGGCATTTTGCTTACAAAAATGTTATATATATATATATATATATATGAGGTGCTTAGATTACCTAAAATATTACACAGAACCCACTGGGATTCCCATGTTGCCCACCTCCCACACCTCCCACCACATACTCTTTTGTCTGATATTCGGATAGGTACTCCTGTCCTTTTTTGGCTATTGTTAGCTTATAAAATTGTTTTCCAGCCATTCACTTTCAGCCTCCTTGAATCCTTGGGTCGAAGGTGGGTTTCTTGTAGACAGCATATAGATGGATCATATTTCCTTATGCATTCTGCCAGTCTGTGTTTCTTGAGTGGTGTATTTATTCCATTAACATTCAGTGTTATTACTCACAAGGAATTTCTTACTTTAGCCATATATTCTTTGGGTTAATGGATGTCATATGTTGTTTTGTTAATGTTTTTGTCTTTTTAGTTATTTTTAAACTCTCGTCCATCTCTCTCCCTTGTTTTTTCCTTTGAACTTGTAGAGCTTCCTTTAGTATTTCTTGAAGTGCTGGTTTCTTATTGGCATACTCTCTTTACTTCTTTTTATCTGTGAATATTTTGATCTCTCCATCATTTTTGAATGCCAGTTTTGCTGGACAGAGAATTCATGGCTGGAATTTTTTTTTCTTTTAATACTTTGTCTATGTCATACCACTGTCTTCTTGCCTCCATGGTTTCAGATGAGAAATCTGCACTTGATCTTACTGTGCTTCCCTTGTATGTGATGGTTCTCTTTTCTCTTGCTGCCTTGATTATTTTCTCTTTGTCTTGAGCATTGGACATTTTGACAAGTATATGTCTTGGAGTTGGCCTGTTGGGATTTATACTGTTTGGGGTGCACTGTGCTTCCTGGATCTGCACATCCATCTATCTTAAAAGGGTTGGGAACTTTTCAGTCATTATTTCCTTCAACACTCCTTCTGTTCCCTTTCCCTTCTCTTCTTCATGTGAGATACCTGTAATGCATATGTTTGTGTGTTTTGTATTGTCAGGTAAATCCCTGAGTCCTTGCTGGATTTTTTTTATCTTTTTTCTATCCGTACTGCTATCTGTTTCATTTCACATGTATTGTCTTCCATGTCACTAATTCTTTCTTCTGCCTTTTCAAAAATGCTGTTATGTGAATCCAGTGTCTTTTTAATTTTTTTGGATTGTGCCATTGATCACTATCACATCCTTTATCTTTTTATGTATATTTACAATTTCTTCAGTATGTTCTCCCAGTGTCTTCTTAATATCCTTAATCTCTTCATTCACTTCACTAAGTTGTCTATATTTGTTTGGAAAGCTTTGATTAGTTGTTCGATGCTTTCCAATTCTTCCTGGGTTTTAGTTTGATCATTGGACAGGTCCAGGTCTTCCTGTTTCTCAGTGTGGTTTGTAATTTTTTGTTGCCCTCTCATCATCATTTTATCTCGATGGGTTTATTCAGTTGATTAGCTTCTCTCTGCTCTGGAGTTTTATTTACCTAGTGATTCTGTGGGTGTGTTAGTTTTTCTTTTTGACACTTTTTCTTCTTATTTTATTTTGTTGCTTATTTCTATGTTCACTTGAAGGCAAACGATTAGGACCAGAGGAATTGAAAGATTGAGAAATGAAGAAGGGTTATACTAATATGGATAAAAGTTATAAAAAGGGCCATATAAAGTAAATATTTAACTCATGTAGGCAGTGTAAAGTAAAAGGAAAAAAAAAGTTGAGTACCTACAATGGGCTGGGAAACCAAACAGAGGAATATATATATAATGAGTTAGAAGGCTAGAATGATGAAGAGGGAGAGAAAGAGTATAGAAAAGGCTGAAAAGAAAAAAGTTAATATCAATTAAAAGAAGAAGATATTAGAAGAGATAGAATAGAAATCGACACCCTTAAGTTGTGGGGTAATAAAAAGGTGGTATGTAAGAACCACAATAGAAAGCAGAAGGCAGAAATATGAAGGAAGGAAATTAGATAGCTTGGGGGGTCGAAATCAATATAGACAGAGAATGGGAAATCACTGAATAAGAAGCACAGTAAAGAAGAGACCAGCTAGCAGCACCTAATTAAAAAAAAAAAAAGGAAAGAAAGAAAAAAAAATGGGGCAGGAAAGATGAAAGAAAAGCAAGAGACAACAAATAAACAAAGAAAAACCAAACAATTACACAAGCAAGCAGTCAAAGAAAGCTAAGGAAGAACAGTGTTCCTTCTTGGGCCCTTGTGGAACCTCTCAGCCTGCTTGTATTAATCAATCAATTGCCCTACAAGGTTCTATCTGAGGTTTTGAGGCAGATTTTAGCTCTTAAACTAAAAAAGAGAAACTCATTTTTTAAAATTTTTAAAGTTATTGTCTTTTTTTTCTTTGGTGAAATAAGGCACCCAAAAGAAGTCCTCTTCTAGACCACCCCCTTCTCTGAGGGGACCTTAACAGGCTCATGGAAACTAATCAATCACTTCCTACATCCTGGCCTCCTCAGGGAAGTTGAAGCTCTGATGCTTGACAGTGCAGAATAATAAAAATGGCTGACTCTACACCCTCTGGAGCCAAGTCTCAGTGTCACTTGGCTGCTAGGTAAATCAGGCTTCCTCAATAGATTTGCATATCCCCTCAGCATGGTGCTGTTTCAAGCCAGCTTATCTGCTCCCCAAAGCTATGAGGGGGTCCAGGCATCCAAATCACAGAAATGAAACCCCTCTCCACCTTCTGTCAGAACCTTCCCACTCTCAGAGAATGCTTCCTCTCACTGGGTTGCTGACAGGGGTTTGGGCATATCCCTGGGCAGCTAGGTAAATCAACTTCCTCAGCAGCTTCACCACTCCCCTCCACCTGATACTGCTTCAAGCCAGCTATTTTGATCCCCAAAGCTGCAAGGGGTTTCAGGCAGCCAAATCCACAGAAAGGAAACCCCTCTCAACCTTTCATCATAACCCTACCACTCTCAGAGAACACTCCCTCTCAACAGGTTGCCAGCAGGAGTCGTGGCTCAAACCAGCCTTTTTCCCTGAGGATGGGGCTCAGCCAACTGTGTTAACCACCACAGTCAAGATTAAAACTTATGAATCTCTCCTGAGCAATGTCCAGCTCCCTCCAGATAGATGTCCTCAAACGTTCTTGCTCTGTGCACCTACAGCACAGACCCCCAGGCAGGACCCTTTCCCCATTCTGCATCCTCAAAGAGCAAGCCAGCAAGTACCCTCCTAAACTGATGCCATCTTCCTTCCTCCTGTTATGTACATCTTTTTTTTTAAGAGTTAATTTTTTTTTTATTTCAAGAATAAAGATATAGTTTCAATGGATATGTGGAATTATAGGGTGATTTGAGGACTCCAGGTAAGTTATATGTAGCATTGAGAAGGGGAGGAATTTGCTTATATTTATACAAGTATAAGCTGCAGAGATGAAAAAAGACCCCATTTACAGAGCTAGAAAATGACCAGGTCCCTTGGCCTGTAGATAATATAGCAAAGCTGTGGAATCTGGCATCAAGAACAACTTCATATCTTATGTCTGTTACTTTATATATCAATGACTTTGTGTATTTAATTGAACCCTCCTATGCCTATAAATGCTCCTTATATAAAATGAGAATAAGAATAGTAACTCTTACTCCTGTTGTTATGGGATTTAATACATGCAAAATATTTATAAAATATTAGGATTATAATATGCTTTCATTAAGTTTCATTTGATATCATTAAAATACCCTAATCTAAAAAGATTTTAAACAATTAAGAGCTGTAATAAATCCACTATGACCTACATATTTTTTTTTTTTGCTTACAAAAATGTTATTATGGTTCATGGCAAGGCTCCAGGATGTGTAAGTTCATTGAGGGTGGTGGGCCACACTGTGGGAAATGTTTATGTACATCTTGATACATAAAAAAGTGTATTGGTGTGGGAGAGGGAGGAAGAGCATAACATAAATAGCCAAAGTGTAGACCATAAGTCAACCATGGCAGAAAAAAAAAAGAATCAACAGAGGGATCTGAAATTGTTGGGCCATAATAGAAATTTAGGAGGGAATACATTGCTATATTCAGTAATAAATTATGGTTTGGTAGTGAGGATGCTGGCCTTCTAATTCTTCATGTCAGAGGAAGAGGACAATAAATGACCCATGGCAATTTCAGTGTTCTGCAAAGAGTATTTTTTTTTTTCATTTCAGTGAACACCCAATGGGTATATCAAAGACAAGGAGTCAAATATTCTGTATTATTAAGAGCTAAGTTTATATAAGAGAATGTCAAAAGCTTCTTCTCCAAAAAAGAGAATAATAAGTTTCACATTCTATCCTGTCCCCACTCTGTCACAGTCCATTATATTTTTGTCTTTTGAATACATCTCACTAATTTTCAGAACTTTAGGTAGCAAGATTGCACTAGATAGCTTTATTAACCTTTTTTTCCCCCTTTATCTATTTCTAGAGAGTGGTTTCTAATTAGATCAGGAAGAAATGGTTTCTCTGACAGGACTTTGGTCTGCATGGAAAGAAATTTGAACAGGCACAGGGATCTCTGATGGATGCAGGGGCTACCTTGTCTTTTTCTTAACTGCTGGGTTGATTTTGCTTCCCATACACCAAAATATCCCTCTTTTGACAACTGCTGTGAGCTGGCATCAGCAGCAGTGTATAAGTGGATAAGAGCCTTGCTTGGGGACTTTTCTTTCCAAGTCCATTCCTTTTATTATCTTTTAAAAAACAATACATCTAAGCCCCATTTTGTTCCTGCCTGAAGGTAGATGGTATTTATGCAATTTTGTTTGTATGAAGACATGGTACTCCAAAAGTAGGCAATACCTATGGATCTCACTTCCATTTTAATCTCAAGTCTCATAAAGTGAACTCCTTCTGCTCCATCCCAGTTGTGGAAGACTGTCCTACCATGTGGGTTGCTGTACTTAATGAGACTTAATAGGTGTCATTATAATGCCTTCTCCAAATTGTGATAGCACCTTAAATGAAACAAATTGAAGCAGAATGCTAGCCTGACTAAGAATATTTTTAACCTGATGCATGGGACATTTCTAAACCACCCCTTCTTGTTTTTTTTTTTTTTTTTTTTAATGAATAGAATGGTTATATCAGAGAGAAAACTGAAGTGCAAGGACTTCAGCTTTATTTGTCAGAAATAGAAATGCTCAAATCTGATAGTTGAGGCTGAGGAAAATGAGTAAATGCTTATAGGATAAATCACATGTCCTTGGGTTCATCTGCTCAGTGACTGTCAAAAAGTCTCCTGACTTATACACCTCCCCTTCCCTCCCTCCTATATACATTGTTTGGCACATAATACCTTCCTTTGGCAGATGATTTATATTAATCATTTATATGGAGAATGTATAAAATCTTTGCTTTGTTACTTATCCATCTTGTAGATCAAAATATGTCTTCCATATAATAGTGTATTTTGAATTAAAAGTATCATCTATTATATTTCAGGATTTCAGAGATGATTTGGATACACCTATTTTCTATCCCTTCATTTCATTCTTAGCTAGGTTTCACTTCTTAATCCTTTCTTTTCCTTCTGACTTTTAAAGGACTGTGTCTAAATTACTATCCATTGTGCTAATTCAAACAAACAATCAGAATAATCAAAATGGTATGAAATTTATTAGTAAATTATTAAATCCCTTAGGTTCAGTTGCAGTCCATTTATGCTCATACTGTGAGAACTTAGGACAGTACTATTTCCACATTTATATATTCAACTACATCCACTCTATTTTCCTTTCAGTTAAAATGTGAATATTTATTCCTGTGAAACTGCATGACAGAAAGGCACAAACAATATTCCTTTTCCATCAAGTACAATATTATTATGTATTCTTAAGATAAAAAGTTGAAACTGAAAAAGTCTCAATATATATTCTTTTTGGTAATGAGAGCAATTTATACAATAATTAAATAGGTAGTAAAAGAGTATTTAAAATAGTTTAATTAAATTGGTTTTTATTTATGTCTATAAAAGACCTTAGAAATAATCTTATCTAGACCCTTCATTTTAAAGATTCATAACCAAGAACACTTCTCAGTTTTTTGTCTTTTCTAAAGGATTTTTTTTGTAGTTAAAGCATTTCTGGACTTATGGAAATTGGCTTCTTTCGAGGTCTGAAAGTGAATGAAATTATGCTTTGTGGTTGCATAAAGCAACGTTGATACAGTTTTCTTGGTGAAATTTCTTCATGATATTACACCACCACTACCACCACCACCATCAGTAAAATGTACACCACCACTACCACCACCATCACCATCACTACCACAATAATCACCTTCACCATGACCACCAACATCACCTCCATCTCCACTATCACCACCACCATCACCACCACCACTACCACCACTACCACCATATATCCTGGAGTGCATAACTCCCAGAGGCTCACAGTATGAGTGTGGTTCTAATGTTCCAAAAGAGGCATGAAAAAAGATAATATGTTTCACCAGTTTTATGCTTCCCCTAAACTGTATAACTACAGATATACAGTTATAGAGTATAAACTAACTGACTTCATGGAACCAGCAGTCTCATTGCAATTTCAAGATAAGAGCAGAGACCTTCCACCTCTGAGGAAGGCTGCTTTAGACCAAAAAACCCAAAAATAAACAAGCAAAAATAATCCCAAAATGTTAATGATTAAAATCCATCATATAACCCTGGTGTAATTCATGCAATATACCAGCACCTTTTTCAGTGCACCCACCACCTCCTTGTTCCTAAGACTGTAGATAAGGGGATTCAACATGGGGTTGATGATGGCACCAAGCATAAATAGAAACTGGTCAAGCTTGGATCTGTGGTAAGAACTGGGCCTCATGTAGGCCAGCATGGCTGGACCAAAGTAGAGGCTTACTCAGATGGGAGGAGCAGGCAGTCACAGATTTGTTCCTTCCCTCATGGGAGATCATGTGGAGAACAGTGAGGAAGATGAGAGCATAAGAAGTCAGAATGATGCACAAGAGAATGAGGAGAACTAAAATGCTTGTAACCAACACAGCCTTCCCATAAGCATAGATGTTGTCACTGAACAACTTTAGGATGCCCATTACTTCACAGAGGAAATGGGAAATCTCCCTGAAACTATAGATGGGGAAATGCAAAGAGTAGGCTGTGTGTGCCAATGATAAAAGGGCACCCCCAGCCCAGGAGATACCAACTTTTGAGGTCAGACCTTCTGACTCATGAATCTTTATCTCAGAAGGTTGCAAATGGCTACATATCAGTCATAGGACATGAGGACAGTTAAGATGCACTCAACAATTCCTAGAGTCAGAAAGAAGATCTGAGTACCACAGGCCACTTGTGTTACTTTTTTCTTCCCTGAGAAGAAATTGGTTGCCATCTTGGGTACAGTGCTACAGATTAATATCAGGTCCATGGGAGCCAGCTGACTGAGCAGGAAGTACATGGGCTTGTGAAGGTGAGAATCCACCCAGATCAGGAGAATGAGGATGCTGTTTGCAGTAAGAGCTACAATGTAGATCAGAAGGATGACAGTGATAAAGAAGTTGGCATGATTCATACCACTGAAGAGCCCAATAGAATGAAATCTGTATGTGAAGATTCATTTCTTTTATCCATGTCTCTACTGTGTCTGCTAGAAGTAATAAAACCTGTAAAATAAGAAAAGCCAGCATTAGAGAGGTTGTGAAGATTTATTGGATTTTTTCACAACCTTTTTTCTTTCTTACCCTTGATCAGGATCAACAGGTTGTGATGCTTCAGAAAAGGACAGCATTCTGGCCATTTTCAGGGATAAGCAGGTCCAACCTAACCTCTTTACTCCCCCAATAAGTTTCCAACTTCCAGGATAGTTAGTATCCAGCCCACATCCTGTGGTACCTTAGAACCTCTACTATAATACCTCCTCCTGCTCACCTTATTGCTCAGACACCATTTTCCCTTCTCCTCCTTATGCTGTCTCACTCTCCTGCTTGAAACTTTAATATACAAAACACAAGTGTTAGAGTTTGGGGAGACAAGGATGAATAAAATACAGTCTCTGGTGATAAATAATTTTAACCTACAGAAAAAGGTGACCAGTGAAAATATATATGAAAAAATAAGAAAGATAGTATAATGGAAAAGAAATATGTGATACAGTATAAAAGGGAGGTGCAGTCTTCTTCATTTTCAAAAGCTAGAGATGAAAGTCTACTTACAAAGTCCCCACCCCCCTTTTTGACAGAACTATCAATTTTGAGCCTTAGCAACTTGTAATTGTAGGCTTTTAGAGAAGATTGTTCAGAGTTCATCTAGCCCAGAGAGGTTAAGTGACTTGTCCAAAGTCACATCACTACTTAATGTCAGAGAGAAATGACTAAAACCCATGACTCAGCAATATTTCCAATTAAAGCAAACTCCTGGATCCTTAGTAAGTATATTCATAGTAGCATTTCATTAAATTAGTGTTATTGTTCTCTGCTTTATTTATTAGAGTAAGGCTATATACCATAATAGAAAGCATCCCAAATCTCAGTGGATTAAGAAAATAAAAGTACGTGTCTAATAAGCTGAAGCACAGAATAACTGTCCATAAGCAGATTCCCTTACTTTAAGTGATATTTCAAGGCCTCAGGCTTGTTCTATCTTGTTGTTTATTTTCAACAGGAGCTTATAAGTTCATTATGTTCATTTACATCAAGCAAATGATGTAAATCATTTACAGTAAAGACATGGGAGTGTTAATAGGCCATGTTTGAAAGTACTGCATGGGTCCTCCCCATTCAGAGGAGGCTGAGAAGTGCATTTAGCTGAGTGTTCATGGAGAAGATGAAAAGGGTTTGGTAAAGAGCTTCTAACCCATGTCACATTTACTTACTTCATTTGTGTCTGCACAAGGCCCATAAGCTGATTCACAGTGGGTACAATACTTTGAATTCCTTACCATTTTACTAACTGGGGAGCTATCAGAACTTGAGTTGAATTGACCATATATTTCTCTCTACTTAGGAGAGTAATTCCTCATTCCCTATATTTTATGGATCCAATTCTTGGCCCTTTTGAAATATAATTTATCTTGCTATGGTGACTAGTATTAGTTGTCTATCAAGGATAATATTACACCAAGACTGGTGGCTTAAAAGAAGACACATTTATTATCTCAGAGTTTCTTTGCTTAGATGGTTGCATCTCCCTCAAGGTCTCTGGCAGGGACCAGAGATGAAGGAGTTGGCTGTCACTCTGCTTTCATTTGAAGGTATGCCCTGGGGAGGATCTGCTTCCCTGCTCATTCAGTGGTTGTTTACAAGGTCCATTGTCTTCTGGGCTATCAGACCAAGGGTTTCAAATCCTTGCTGTTGTTAGCCAGGGCTCCCCCTCACTTGCTTACCTCTTCAAGAGGCAGCTCACCACATGGCTTCCCTAAGCATGAGGAAGTGAGAGGGAGAGAGAGAAAAATGGAAACCATGGTCTTTTTGCAAACTAACTTCAGAAATAGTATCTTATATTAGATTTTTCCACGTTCTGTTCATTAGAAGTGAGTCACAAGGTCTAGCCCCTGCTCAGAGGAAAAGGATTACTCAAGGGCTTGAATACTGGTAGGTGAGATAAGTGGGAGCATTGTTCAGACTGCTTATCACAAAGATTCTAAAACTTCATTGTATTTTTATAAATCCCTGAATGTTACAACTAGAAGGTGTGTTAGAAAAATTTTCTTCACTTCTATCCCCTGCCACTTTTATCACCCTGTCATTCTAGTGATAAAAAAATTACAATTGAGAGAAATTAAAGGATTAGTCCCTGATGACACAGCTAGTTTAACAATGAAGGAACTGTAATTCTAGTTTACTATCACCCTGACTTTCTTAACTACTTGCAGGATTTTATTATATATAATTTCTTGAGTTGTTTTCAACTTATTCATATTAATCCTTTCACTCCCAGATTCTTTAGAGAACAACTAAATGTGCTCCAAATCCATGTATAATATACTCTTAAGGATAAGGACTGTGAGGGAATATTTAGAAAGCTGTCAATATAACTAATTTTAATTTTAAAATGATCAGTTCATTAGCATTTATATGCTGATTCTTGCTGCACAGAACATACTCTAAATATAAATACATTTTAATTTTATATATTTATATATTTTGTACATGCTTAAAACATAAAGATGTCTCCCCATTTAAAAGATATTTACATTTAGCCCCCAAGTCTTGAAAGGAGAAAGTATGTATAGATATACATTTCATCACTACATTTTGAGGTATGTCTGTATCTTTGTAGATGAAATGCTGCAATAACCATCTTGTCTATAACTGTCAGCTGAACAAATCATTTCAGGTAGCTTTGAGGTAGTATGACTGGAAGGGAAGATTTTAAAAATCAGTTTTGGCAGGTACATTTTATTGTAGACTCTGCTAATTGATTTAAACTCACATTATCAGATATAGTGGCTTAGTTCTCCGCCAGTACTGTGACTCATCCTTTTCTGTATCTGAATCTTTCTATTGTCATATGTGTAGTTTCAGAGCTTTGTTTCACAATGCTCAGTTTGAACTCAGAGTAGTCAATAGGTTCATTACACAAAGTGGAGTGTGCAAACACTTTGAATCTTCTGGCAAAGATGATGCAAAGTGGATTTGCCAGATTATTCTTTGACTGGTGATGTGAGAGGGAGCATTCAATCTGAGATCTGTCCCCATTCTCAGCATTACCTTGTTGGTGACTTGCTTACCTTCCACTTTGGAAGGACCCGGTGTACCCTTGCTTGAATGCCCTTTCTCTCAGCAAAGGATCTGATAAATAGAGGCCCTAACGGGAAACGGATGTGGCTCAAGAGGTTCGGCGTCCGTCTACCATATGGAGAGACCCGGGTTCGATCCCCGGGACCTCCTGGTAAAAAAAAAAAAAAAAAAAAAATAGAGGCCCTATCATTTATAGACTTCCCTCTATGAGGAGGTATTGACATCCATAGGGAATAAAGACAGGAGTCAAAGGCACAGATCTATGGTGTAGTCATCACTGGTTTCTGGAACCAGCTAATAGCGAAGCAGAGTGTGGGGACATTTCTGGTATCCCTCCAACATGCAGGAAAATCACATGCTTCTTTCTTTGTCCTATCTCTCTCTTACATATACTTATTCTCCTTTATCCACACACCTATTCAAGTATACACACCACATAGTCACAAGTTAGTCTCCAAAGAGCATTGCAATCTTGCTTTTTCACATTTCAAATTTACTCTTCCACTCATCTTTTCCTCTCTGCTTCTTTACTTAGCTCATCACCAACTCTGTTTACTATTCTTTATAAGACCACCTCCAAAATCCTCTTACACACAGTCACTCCCTTTTCACCTTGCCCTTTCAAAGGGAAATCAAAGTCTAATTTCTCTGATGGCTGCCAGGGGGAAAGGAAAATATATTTGGACAGAAGATATGTCAGCTTACAAAGTGGTTCATTGTAGGATCAATGTTTTGCATTTCTGTACCATTTTTCTTGGTTATAATGGGGGTTTTGTACATATTTGTTGAACTCGATTGAACATACCTTTCTAGCAGATTCTTGGTTCCATCAAAATAGAAAATGGTGCAAGGAGATGAGCCTTATTATTTTCTGATTACTTGCTGACTAATCTATCATGATGAATGGCATATTCTTTACTGAATATGACATGGTTATAGGAGTCCATATTTACTTCTACTTTTGGGAGTAATGCCATTTTTAATTAAGTGTTCTAAATATAAATATAAAAACATCATGTAGAAATTAATTTGAAATGTTGGATTTGCTTGTGAAACATTTTTTATCTTAATCAAAAGAATAAGTTCATGACTTCACCAGCTTGAGTTATTCACAAAATATTCAGTAAATGAAATCAAGGTAAATGCTACTAAAAATCATGACTTTTTCTTTCTCCTCTTACCTTTGTTTTCTGGTTGTATCTATGAATATACAGTTTGACAACTTATGCTTGTTTTTGCTTTTATCCATTTACTTGTGATAATCCAGGCAGGAAAACAATACCCACTCTTTCTTGTTGCCATCTTTACAGGAAATCTTGAAATTGTCAATTAAGTGGCCTTTTTATGCTCAAGAAGTTCTCCCTAGTTTTGGATTTCAACCAGCTGAAATGATAAGAACCATCAACCTCCCCTTTCTATGCTGTCTTTTCCCATGGGGCTCAGAGGGAGAGCAGGGTCAAAATGCCCCATGGTTTGATGTAGATCCTATTGTTTGTCCTGGCTGCCTCTCAGACTCCACCATTTGTCCATGGGAGCAGTGGTGGGTCTATAATTGTAATTCAGGTGGTTCTGCATTGAGATTGAAACAGCCAGTTGTATTTGTTCTGAAATTTAGAGATTAAAAAATACTTTAACCTACTTTATCTCACATAATCCTCATGACCACAGTGTGAAGTACAGACAGTATGCATTATTATCTCAGCAGTAGGACTAGTGAGAATGTTATCCAGAGATCATACAGCTACTAGGGCTCAGGGATGGGAATCATACTATTTCCTCTAGATTTCAGATGACCCTGGATTTGCCTTTCAAAGAACCATTCCTGGATTTATACCATTTGTAAAATGAAAATTTCTGTTTTCCTTCAAACTACGATTCTACAACTCAGGGATAACTTAAGTTGGAAAATATTAGTTTCTGAAGAGATTATTGATCTGGTTATACATGTTGGAGTGACTGTATGGTGTGTGTGTGTATCTTAGTATATACAATAGCTGGGTGTATAAAGCTTATTTCATATATATTTTCATTTTTTAATATTTTTTAAAGAAGTTTTAGGTTACATAAGTGTAACATTAAAAATATGGGGGATTCCCATATACTCCACCCCTCCCCCTTGCACACTTGCTCACATTAACATCCTTCTTTAGTGTTTGTATTTGTTACAATTGATGAGCACGTATTGAAGCATTGTACTAGCCAAGGAGTATAGTTTACATTATAGTTTACACTTTGCACCACGCAATTTTATAGGTTTGACAAAATGTATAGTGTCCTGTATCCATCATTGAAATGTCATGCAGAAAAATTCCAATGTCCCCAAAATCCCCCAGGTTGCACCAATTCTTCCATCTTCCTCCCCTCAGAACTTCTGGTGGCCACTGCGTTTATATCAGTGATACAATTTCTTCCATTTGTAGAATAATCATAAGTCTACTTTAGCCCATAGTTGCTTTCTGCCCTAATGTTTGTTCACTCCTCAATCTTGAGGATTTTGGTATGGTGATGCCAACTCTGTTACTGACAGAGAAGGGGCTTAGATCTCATGATGCAGATGGATGGAACTGCTTGCAGTCGCAGACACTCTCTGCTTCCTGGGATGGGCATTGTCCATCAGCATCCTTTTGTTAGCTGTTCTGAGAGAGTCCAATGAACCAGTGAGTAGGTTTTGCAACTCACTTAGATTTAAGGCAAAACCAGCATATGAACAGATCAAAGATTTAAGTCTCTGGGACATATATTTAAAAATTATATTGCTAATTATATGTTCAAATAAAAGAGGCAGAAGTGTCATGTGTAGGGAAACTATAAATGAGTCTAATTCTTTTACATTAGGGAGCCTATATTCCAAAGAAAGGCCCACTGACAGGGTGCTGAATTCCTGAGATTGTCTACCTTGCCTATAGTGCCTAGATGTCTCTAGAGTCCTCAGGTGCCCTGATATTTGGAGCACTGCTTACTGTGGTAGCCAATGAGATACTGCTGAGACATGCATAAGAGTAACCTCTGGAATAAACTCCTACTCAATTTGAAGTCTCTTAGCCATAAAAATTCATTTGTATTTACCATTTACTCCTTTTGGTCAAGGTATTTTTCCAAATGCATTGCTAGTTGGTACTTGATAATAATCCCTTGGTGCCAGGGAGGCTCATCCCTGGAAGTTATGTCCCATCATGGGGGAGAGGTAGTGTGCTTATATGCTGAGTTTGGTTTAGCAACAGGCCACATTTGAGCAACAAGGAGGTGTTCAGGAGGTAACTCATATTTCATATATGCTTTCAGTCAGAAGCAACTGCAGATGTTTATTAGGTTAATACTGCGACTGATCATAGCCCTAAAACCCCAGCAATGCATTAACAAGGCATTGTAACTGTTGTCATATATATGCTGATTTTGCCTGAATGAATGAAAATATGACATATGTGAAAAGTCTAAGAAATGCATATAATTCTACTTGAAGGAGGTGATTTAGTTCTTAACCTTAACAATCACATTATAGTCCACACTCACAGTTTGTCTTGAGTTTTGACTGAGTCAGTCTCAGAAGATATTTCTGCTATCCTCTGAAGTACATTATTTTATTTAGGGTGTTGAAGATGACAACAACAACAAAATGTTAGTAACAAACATTTATAGAGTGTTTTCTAAGTGCTTGGCACTCTGCTAACCTGACTCTCTGTCTCATTCAATCCTTACAATCTTCATAACAGTCTTGTGAAGTCATCATTAATGGTCATCACAATTTTTTTCCTAACTTACAAGATTTAAACAGCTTCATGAACAATAAAAATTCAAATAATTTTTCTGAAATCTAATACCATCAACAACCCAGTAATTAGAAGGATGCTCATTTTTCACTGCCTCAAAAGCAAAGATACTCTTAAAAATTTCTTCTAGGTAAGAATTATTGACACTTTGTTAAATAATGAAATAAAAGTATATACTTTGTAGGTATTAATGGAAAATGAACATTGACATAGTCCTCTTGGGGACAGTGGCTTGCTGTTTTAGTCTCTAATGTAATTGGGCTAGTGAGTATACTGGATTGATGGTCAGAGGAAAGGCCTGTAGGATATAGTTTAGAAACATTTCTAATGGGGGGACCTGAGACCTCCCAAGGAAAAAAATTTCCAGGACCATCTTACCCCAAGACATTAACTGGGATGTGGAACTGTGGAACTGGCTTCCATGAAACAGTTTTCTAAAGAGGAGTATCCGCTCACTTATAAAGTCAACTGACTTTTGACAAAACTACCAAGTCCATGTTAATGGGACAAAACAGTCTCTTCAACAACTGGTATTGGAAGAACTGGATATCTATAACCAAAAGAATGAAAGAGGATTCCTATCTCACACCTATATAAGAACCAACACAAAATGGATCAAAGATCTAAATATAAAAGCCAGGATCTTGAAACGACTAGGAGAAAATGTAGGGAAACATCTTCAAGACCTTGTAGTAGGTGGTGGTTTCTTGGAACTTATATCCAAAGCATGTGCAACGAAAGAAGAAAATAGATAAATGTGACCTCCTCAAAACTAAACACTTTTGCACTTCACAGGACTTTGTCAAAAGAGTGAAAAGGCAGCCAACTCAATGGGAAAAATATTTGGAAATCACATATCTGATAAGAGCTTAATATCCAGGAAATATAAAGAGATGTTACAATTCAACAATAAAAAAATGACCCATTTCAAAAATGGTCAAAAGAGTTGAATAGACATTTGTCCAAAGAATAAATACAAATGGCAAAAAAACCCACAAAAACACATTATGAAATGCTCAACAAAATTCATGATTAAGGAAATGTAAACCAAAACTACAATATGATATCATTTCACTCCTATCAGAATGGCCACTATTAAAGAGACAAAGAACAACAACTGTTGGAGAGGATGTAGAGAGATAGGAACACTTATTCACTGTTCGTGGGAATGCAGAATTTTACAGCAACTGTGGAGGACTGTTTGTCAGTTCTTAAAGAAGTTGGAGATAGACTTGCCACATGACCTGGCAATACCACCACTGGGTATATACTCAGAAGAACTGAGAGCAGTGACATTAGCAGACACCTGCATACCAATGTTCATAGCAGCGTTATTCATGATTGCCAAAAGTTGAAAACAACCCAGGTGTCCAACAACAGATGAATGGATAAACAAACTGTGGTCTATTTAAATGATGAAATATTATGCAGCTGTAAAAAGAAATGAAGTTGTAAATCATATAACGACATGGATGAACCTGGAGGACATTATGTTGAGTGAAGCAAGCCAGACATAAAAGGATAAATACTGTATGATTGCATTACTAGGAACCAAATATATTATGTAACATATGGTTTGATTTAAAAAAATTATGTGTCCAGTACATTTATTTGAGAAATTATTTATTCATCTGAGTTTACATTTTAGTTATTTAATTGTTTATATTTTCAATTATTAAATGTACAAAATAAAGTTAAAGAAAAGAAGAGTAGCTAGCTTTCCATCCACTTGGTCTGAATCTCCTCCAGAAGGACAATAGCTCTCTTCTCAGGTGTTTACATAACTTGTGGTCTCAGCCCATTTTGTCCCTTGATTGAATTTTCAGAAAAGTGAATTAAGTTGGATCACTCCCCTTGCTAATATAATTCATGTCACAAATGGAAACCTCTCTTTAATGCAGAATCTCTTGAGTTCAATGCCCAGCTCTTGATCATCTATCATAATTTTATACAACAATTGTTATCTTTAAGAAATTTCCAAACAATAATTATCCAAGTAACTCTTTTTAAAATTTCTTTAAGATATTTTTGCAATACTATCGGGATGTGTGGGGGAAGATGGGAACAAAAGTGTGTGTGCAGGAATAAGCAATGGATATCACTAGAATAAAGTCATATTGCTAGATGTAGGGAAAGAGAATTTAAGTGAAGGATTTTTTCCCCTAAATTTCAAAAAAAGCAATATATTGATTATTATATATTTACATATGTATGTGTGTGTATATATATACACACACACACAAATACAAATATGCACACAAATGTATTTTATTGCTAAAGGATTTTCTGATAAACCTGCTTAACTCTCATACTCTTGAGAATGAAGCTTTTTTCCCATAGAATGCTTCCTTAAGATTCCACAACTTTAAAGATATGAAGCCTTATAGCCTCATATTATTAGAGAGTAATCTCTAATTGGTGTGGTACTATGGTTTTATAAACTGGTGGAGAAATTCACCTCAAGGATGTATGTTTTATTGCTCACTGAACCAAATGGTGGTACTGGTAACCATTTGCAAATAGGGCTATTTCCCTGGTTTTCCTAAGGCAAATTTCCCTAAGAGTTGTCTTAGTCTTCAGGGAAATTATCTTCTCCTCCTTCATTTTCTTCTCTTCTTGTTTACCAAAGTTCGAAATTGGAATTCCTACAATCACAAGAAAACCCAGGCTTTGAGCAACAAAGGAGAAAAACTGGATGATTGCCTTGCCTTATTTTGGTACCTTTCTATAATCTCAGCAAAAGCAGTCTCCATGGATCCAGTTGACTTTACCTTTATTTTGTTGTTGTTCTATTGTACATTTTATGTACTTTTTCTTATTTTTCAATTCTATTTTATTTTTTTGAATGATACCCAAAACGTAAGCCACAGAAGTGCTTATATTGCCTCCTCTTTTCACTTCATCCCTTACAATTCACCCAGGTCCTATGCTGGAATGCACCAATAATGCCAGTTTTCTTTTATGTACACAGGCAAATGTGAATTATTTATCTCTTTCTTGCACAAATGTTGGCATACTGCATATACTTATTTTTATATACCCTTTACTTTTTTCACATACCAATATATAATGAAGAATTTTTTATATTCAATAATAAAGAACTGCCTCATTCTTTTTATCATTGACAACATATTCCATTCTAAAGATGTTCCAAAATTTATGTATCTACACTCTTTTGGATGGGGACTTGAGTTGTTTCTGATATTTTCTATTTATCACAAACAAACAGCATTGCAGTGGGTGTCTGTGCACTTTTACCACTTCCACATGTGCACATGTATTTACAGGATAAATCCTGGAAGCAATATTGACAGCCATAGTGATTTTCCTGCTGAAGACCTTGAAGCAGTTTGCCTTCCCATTGGTACATATCTAAGCATCTGTTTCCATACACAACACAATACATTATTAGGCATTTTGTTCTTAGCCAACTGGGTAGATGATGAATGGCTGTTTACTGCAGTTTGCATTTCTCTTATGAGTGGTTAAGCATTTTTATTTTAACTTTTTAAGAGCCATTTGTATTTCTTTTCTCAGGATCTTTCTGTACATACTAATCAGAATGTCAAATGCCAAAGACAGAGAATTCTTATAGCAGCAAAAGAAAAACTTTTCATCACAATAAGGGAGTCTCAATAAGACAAAGGTAAATTTCTCATCATATATTTAAGGTACTAAAAGAAAAAAATGCTAGGCAAAAATTCTTTATCTGGCAAAAATATCCTTCAAAAATGAGGGAGAGTTTAAAATATTCAAAGACAAATAGAAACTGATAGAGTTCATCAACAAATGACCAGTTCTACCAAAATTACTAAAGGGAGTTCTGCAGGTTGAAAGGAAAAGTAAGGAGAGAGGGGCTTGTAGTAGTGTGAATAAATGAAGATTATTAGTAAGAGTAACTAAAGGTAAATGTAAAACCCAATACTACTGTATCATCAATATGCAAATCTACTTTTCATTTCCTATAAGAATCCTGATAATGGACATGTAAAATATAAAGTAGTAAATTGGGACAAAAACAACATAAAAAGAGTGAAACAGGATGTATTATTCAGCTAAAAGGGTGCTGATGCAAAAGACAAGATTTTGATTGGTTTTTATAAAGGGTATTTATTTGAGGTAGAAGCTTACAGTTACCAGGCCATAAAGCAAAAGTTACTTCTCTCATCAAAATCTATGGTCACATATTGGAGCAAGATGGCTGCTGATATCTGCCAGGGTTCAGACTTCATGAGTTCCTCTCTTCCAGGGCCTTGCTTCTCTCTTGGCTCAGGTTTGCTTCTGTCCACAAGGCCACCTGTAGACTATCTGGAGAATGGCTGATCTCTTTTCCCAGGGCCATCTCTCCTTCCTCATGAACAAGCTCCTCTGTGTGTGTATTAGTCAGCCAAAGGGGTGCTAATGTGAAATACCAAAAATGGGTTGGTTTTTATATTTGGGGTAGAAGTCTACAGATAACAGGCCATAAAGTGTTAAGTTTCTTCTCTCACCACAGTCCATTGCCACGTGTTAGAGCAAGACAGCTGCTGGTGTTTGCCAGGGCTCAGGCTTCTGGTGTTCCTCTCTTCCCAGGGTGGTGTTTCTCACCAGGCTTAGCTCCTGTTTCCTCCACAAGGTCAGCTGTAGACTCTCAGGTGAACAGCTTGCTTCTCTTCTCCTGGGGCCTTCTTTCCAACAACAAAACTGCTTTTCAAAAGACTGCTTCAACTGTCCTTTGCCTTGCCTTTTATATTCGATTCCCCACCCACCAAGGGGTGGGGCTCAACACCCTAATCCTAACTTAATCATTCCCACATTAACAGATCAGTTTACAAGCATGATTCAATCATATTTTTGGCATTCATAATTACATCAAACTGCCACATTCCACCCTCTGAATTCCAAAAATACATTACAATATTAAAATAAACTTAAATCAGTAACAATCCAAGTACAAAATCATATCAAAATCACTTTAAAGAAATACAGTTTGTCTTCAGGCAAAGTTCCATCTGCTATAGACCTATGAATCTTACAAAACCATTTAACTGCTTCCAATCCACAAATGGAAAGACAAAAGATAAACATTTTCAATATTATAAGGAGAAATTGGGATGTTAAACATGAGTCATGGATCCTCTACAGTTCAGTAAACTTGCAGGGCATCCTCCATTCAATTTCAAAGTCTGAGAGTCATTTTTAAGAAGTTGTTTTCTTTTCCTTGGAGCCACATGGGAACCTACCCTTTCCACAGGCTTGCCCAATGGCCATTTTCTTGGTTCCACCATCATCAAGCATCTGGGTGTTGACCAAACTACAGACCTCACCCTCCAAGAGTATTGGGGTGATTGCCACATCTTACCCAATGTTTGGCTTGGAGTCTTAGCCCCCCTTGCACAGTGAGGTGAAGACAACATTCCCCCTAACCTTTGACATACAGGCTCAACCCTCTCAGAGGAACGACTTGACCACTTGGCCTTCCCTGACCTTTGGCATACAGGCTCAACCCTCTCAGAGCAACGAGTTGACCACCTGGCCTTACCTAACCTTTGGCATACAGGCTCAACCCTCTCAGAGCAATGAGTTGACCACCTGGCCTTCTCTACTCTATGGGGGACAGGTACACCCCTCTCAGACCAATGGGGTGTTGACCTTAACTGCCCTAATCTTTGAGGAATGTGCTCCACCCTTTCTGCACCCTGGGGTGGCAAAACTCTCCCAGAACATCTGGTGGGGACGTCCACCCTCTTCAACTACTAGGGAAAATTCACCCTCTCTGTACATATGGGTTGGGCTCCTTTCTTGGCCCAAGGAGATGTCTTAATCCCAGATCTCTGCTTCCATAGTTTTCTACTTAAAGCTGATTCTCCTTCATCCTCTCCTTTCCATGTCCTCTTTTGTCCAAGCTGACAGTGGTTTTGTTCATATAGCTCTCTCAAAAACTCTGTTGGTTTAGCATGCAGGAAGCAGGGGTCCAAGCCATCAGACAGTAAGACTTTCCACAAGTCTTTCCGAGATAACTGCATCTTCAATTCTGATTTACAAGTTCCAAGTTTAGCTAAGTCTTCAAATGGGGCACTTCCATCTGGGAATTTGATTTCCAGAAAGTTGGAATTTCCGGAATCAGTTTCTGATTTCTTTGTGCCCAAAAGTTCAGTCCTTAGTTTATTTCTCTCATCTAGTATTTTGCTATAAGCTGTGAGGAGAAGCCAAGCCACATTGTCCGAGTTTACCTTGGAAAGTTATTTAGCTAAATGCTCTGGTTCATCATTTTCAAATTCTGTCTTCAATATAACACCAGGAGTTAATCTTGTTAACTTCTCTGCAACTTTAAAACATGGGTTTCCTTTCCTCCAGTTTCCAATAAAAGTTTCATCATTTACTTGTAAGGCATCATAGAAAGTCTCTTTAGTGTCCATATTACTATGAACAGTCTCTTCAAAGTGATCTAGGCCTTTTCCATCAAGGATTTCAAAGTTCCTGCAAAAAATACCCCCTACCCATTTATAAAACCATTCCAACATTTTGGTAACTACAAAAGCACTTCCCCACTTCTCGGTACCAAATTCCGTATTAGTCAGCCAAAGGGGTCCTAATGTGAAATACCAAAATTGGGCTGGTTTTTATAAAGGGTATTTATTTGGGGTAGAAGTCTACAGATAACAGGCCATAAAGTGTTAAGTTTCTTTTCTCACCACAGTCCATTGCCATGGGTTAGAGCAAGACAGCTGCTGGCATTTGCCAGGGCTCAGGCTTCTGGGGTACCTCTCTTTGTGGGGCTGCATTTCTCTCAGGGCTTAGCTACTGTTTCCTCCACAAGGTCAGCTGTAGACGATCAGGCAAACAGTTTGCTTCTCTTCTCCTGGGGCCTTCATTCCAACATCAAAACTACTTTTCAAAAGACTGCTTCAACTGTCCTTAGCCTTGCCTTTTATATTCTATTCCCCACCCACCAAGGGGTGGGGCTCAACACCCTAATCCTAACCTAATCATGCCCACATTAACAGATCAGTTTACAAGCATGATTCAATTATATTTTTGGAATTCATAATTACATCAAACTGCCACAGTGTGCTTATTTCCCAGACTCCAAAATTAAAACTCCAACATCAAATCTAGCACTCTGATCCTTTCCATGTCTTTTAACTATGAGTCCCCACCCACCAAAAGGTTGGGACTCAATGCCCCAATTATGTGGCCCAATCAAAGCCCTAATTCTAATTTAATCATGCCCAGAGGAACAGATCAGTTTACAAGCATAATCCAATATCTATTTTTGGAATTCATGAACAGTGCCAAAGTGCTCCACAGAGATATGGGAGCACAGAATGTGCAGGCTATTCAAACTAAGTTGGTATTTTTTTTTTCAGATTAATAGGTTACAGATACAGGTTGTGTAATATAAACCCCAAAGTAATGAGGAAATAATTAAAAATATACAGAATCAGAAATGAGTTAGATACATCACAAAAGATCAAAAGAACAGAAAAAAAAGTAGCAATAAAAGTAAAGAGAGGCAAAAACTCCCCACACAAAACAAAAGACATATACAAGCCAAAGAACAAAATGGCTGAAGTAAATACTGGCTTTAATGTTAGTGGATTAAACTCCACAGTCAAAAGATACATAGAGGCAGAATGGATAAAAAAGCATATTCTTACTATATGTTGTGTACAAGAGATTCATATTATACCCAAAGACACAAAAAGGTTAAAAGTGAAAGAATGAACAAACATTCATGTAAATAGAAATAAAAATGATTTGGGATAGCTGTACTAATATCAGACAAAATGGACTATATGTCAAAAGCTGCCCATCAAAACCAAGCAAAGCAAAACAAAATGAAACAAAAAACAGTATCTACAACTGCAAGCAAGAGAGTTCCATCAGTCTGCTTAATGGGATCTAAGGCCCCTCTCAACCATAAGCAGAGTGGGCATCACCATTCCCAAATCCTTCACAGAGGAATGAACTAACATATGGGAGGACTGCAACTATGGATTAAAGTAGACTTATTATTCTAGCATTGGAAAAGCTTCCATCATTGATATGAAGGCACTGGCCAAGAGAGGCTCTGAAGGAAGGGAGGGGTAAGGATAGGTGGAACATGGGTCATTTGGGGGACATTGGAAATGTCCTGCATGAAACTGCATTGATGGATACAAGCCATTATACATTCTGTCAAAACCTAAAAAATTGTGCACTGCAAAGTGTAAAATATAATATAAACTATAAACCATGGTTAGTAGCCATGTTTCAATATGTTTTCATCAATTGTAGGAAATGTACAACACCAATGAAATATGTAAATGTGGAAAACTGTGGGAGGGGGAGGGGATAGTGTATATGGGAATCCCCCTATGATTTTTTTAATAAACTTTTTAAAAACGTTTTTTAAAAGAACCTTTAATTACATAAATGTACACAAAAATATAGGGGATTCCCATATGCTCCACTCCCTAGCCCTCCTACATTTGCCCTCACCAGCAATATCCTTCATTAGTGTTGTACATTTGTCACAATTGATTAACACATCTTGGATCATTGCCAATAAGCAGTGATTATTGTTTACATTGTAGTTTACACTCTCTCCTGCACATTTTTGCAAGTTATTACATGATATGCACTGGTTTGTATCTGTCATTGACCCCCTATATTTTTCGTAGAACATTTATGTAATTATAAGCTTCTTTCAAAAGAAAATAAAAGCTGTTATGAGACATAGAAGGACACTACATGTTAATAAAAGTGGAAATCCAGCAAGAAGAAATAACAATCATAAATATTTATGCACATAACCATGATACTCCAAAATACATGAAGAAAACAGTACCAAAACTAAAGGAAGAAACAGACACATTTACAATAGTAATTGGATGTCAATATACCACTCCAGTCAATAGGTAGAACATCTAGACAGAGGATAAATAAAGAAACTGAGGACTTGAATAATATGATAAATGAACTGGACCTAACAGACATATACAGATCATTGTACCCCAAAACAGCAGGATATACATTATTCATAAGTGCACATGGATCATTCTCCTGGGTAGACCATGTTGGGTAACAAAACCAGTCACTAAATTTAAAAAGGTTGAAATTGTACAATTGATCTTCTCTGACCGAAGGGAATGAAGCTGGCTGAGGAAGTTTGGCAGAGAGCTATAAATTTCACAAATACATATGGTGGTTAAACAACACACTAGTAAACAATCAGAGGGTGAAATAAGACATTGAAAAAGAAATCAGTATCTTGAGATGAATGAAAATGAGTATGACACATATAAAAATTATGGGAGACAGACTCTCTCTGCCTAGAGAGGCCCACTTCAAATCTTGGTGTATATTTCTGTCTTTCTCTCCCATTCCTCAGCAAGCTCTCTTCTTTCCCCCATTTCCCAAATAAATTATTTTTATTAGCCTAACTGGAAAAAAAAATTCATGGGATGCAGTGAGGGCAATATAGAGAGGGAAATTAATAGCCCTCAATGCTTACATTAGAAAAGAAGAAAGGGTTAAAATCAAAGACCTAACTGTACATCTGGGGGAACAAGAATAAGAACAGCAAACTAATCTCAAAGCAAGCAAAAGGAAAGACAATAAAAAATTAGAGCAGAAATAAATGAAATTGATAATAAAAGAGAGAAAAAACACAACCATATGTTGGTTCTTTGAAATGATCAATAAAATTGACAAACCCTTAGCTAGATTTACAAAGAGAAAAAGAGACAAGATGCAAATAAATAAAATCAGAAATGGGAGTCATTACTATTGACATCACATAAAATGAAAGGGTTCTAATGGATACCATGGACAATGTATGCTAACAAATTCTATAATCAAGATGAAATGGACAAATTTCTAGAAACACTCAAACAACCTATACTGACTGTAGAAGAAATAGAAGGCCAGAACAGACCAATTACAAGTAATGAGATTGAGTCAGTTATCAAAAACTTCCTAAAAAAGAATGATCCAAGGCCAAATGACCTCCCAGGTGAATTCTACCCATCATTCCAAGAAGGATTAATACCAATATAACTCATATTCCTCCAAAAAGTTGAAGAGGAAGGAAGACTACTTATTTCATTCTATGAGACTTAATACCAAAGCCAGACTAAGATACTACAAGAAAATAAAATAACAAATAAAGTTCTCTTAGGAATATAGATGCAAACATCTTGAAAAAAAAAATACATGCAAATTGAATCCAAGAGCACATTAAAAGAATTATGAACCATGATAAAATAGATTTTATCCCCATACACAAGGGTGATTCATCATAAGAAAATCAATTAATGTAATATATTACATTAACAAAAGGAAGGGAAAAACACATGATCATCTCATTTGATGCAGAAAAGGCATTTGACAAAATCCAACATCCTTTCTTGATAAAAACAATTAGGAAAATAGGAAAAAAGAAACTTATTTTACATGATAAATGGCATATATGAAAAACTCAAAACTAAAATCATACTCAATGGAGAAAGACTGAAGGCTTTTTCTCTAAGATATGAATCAAGACAAGGATGCCCACTGTCACTACTGTTATTCAATAGTGTATGGGAAGTTTTAGCCAGAAGCTTTAAGAAAGAAAATGAAATAAATGTCTTCCAAATTGGAAAGGAATGAGTAAAACTCAATGTTTGTAGATGAGATCATTGTATATTTGGAAAGTCACAAAAAACTTCAACAACTCTCCTAGAGCTAATAAATTAATTCAGCAAAGTGGCAGGGTACAAGATCAACATGCAAAATCCAGGATTTCTATATACTAGTAATGAGCAATCTTGGGAGGAAATCAAGAAAAAATTCAATTTTCAATAACAACTAAAAGAAACAAATATTTAGGATTATTAATTTTTACCCTCCCCTGCCATATTTGTCAAAAGAACATTCCCAACATTGTAGTTTTAACCACAGACATACAAAACTACAGAGTTCACCTGCTCCTTCCTCCAACCCTACCCCTAGTTCTGTGGATAATCCAACCCCAAACCCCGAACCTACTCCCCTTCACAGGTCAGCACTGCCAAAACCAATCACATCACTGCACCACTCTCATGCCCATCCACTGCCCAGCTATACCCTTCCACCTTATCATAGATTCTGCCCATATTCTAGGATTAAATTTAACCAAGGAGGTAAAGGATTTGTATGCAAAAACTAAAAAACATTGCTAAAAGAAATCAAAGAAGACCTTAAGGTCCTAAAGGATATTCTGTCTTCATGAATTGGAAGAGTAAATAGTCTTAAGATGTCAATTCTACTCAAATAGATTTACAGATCCAATGCAGTCCCAAACAAAATTCCAACAGACTTTTATGCAGAAATAAAAAAGATAATTATCAAATTTATTTGGAAGTGTAAGTGGCCCAAATAGTAAAAAAATCTTTAAAAAGAAGAAGAAAGTTGGAGGTCTCACATTTCCTGACTTTAAAACATATCTACTGTGGTCAAAGCTGCATGATAGGCTGAATGGCAAAGCCATTGATGGCACAGCCATCATTCTATCCAATGATGGGCATGATTTATTGAAGTCTCTATTATTGTAGACACATCTCTTTCTCTCTTCAGTTCTGCAAGTATGTGACTCATCTAATTTTGGGCACCATGTTTAGGAGTATAAATATTTATTATATATTATTTCTTCTTGGTGAATGCTCCTTTTATTAATATATAATATTCTTCTTCATCTCTATAGTGGTTTAGTATAAAGCCTATTTTGTCCAATAATAATATCTCTACTCCAGCTCTATTTAAATTACTGTTTACATGCAATATATTTATCCTACTTTTCCCTTTCAGTCTGTGTCCTTTTGTGTATGGTAAGTCTCTTGTAGACAGCATATAGATGGCTCATTTTTAAAAATTTGTTCTGTCAGTTGGTGTCTTTTGTTTCAGGAGTTCAATCCATTAACATTCAGTGTTATTACTGTAAAGGCATTACTTATTTCATTCCATTACATCTTTTGGCTTTCCATTGACCTATATATTTATTATCTGTGTTTTTACCCATTTTGTTACCCTTAGTAATAATCTTCAATTCTACACTTCTCCAGGTCTCTCTTTCCTGTCTATATTTCAGGATACAACACTACGTTCAGTATCTATTATAAATACAGTCTCTTGGTGACATACTGCTTCAGTTTGTCACCTGTAAACCCTCTAGTTCAGAGGGGATGTGAATAAACAACATGAGGGAAATTGGTTCAATGGATAAATAAATATGAAAAATACTTTATAAAAATTAAGTAATTTTTTTAAGGGGCATGATCTCCCAGATTGTTTAATATATAAATGTATCAAATGTGATGGTTAGAAATTTGTTTTAACCACTCTCTTCTAGGATCTATATCATCCTCTGCAAACTGCTTAATTCCTCTTATTTTATTACTGTTATTATTAAAAAGAATAGTAGAAACATTATCAGCAAAATCCCTTTAGCTTCTTGATACTTTATCTTCCTGATGCCTCAAATCTGAATGTTTCAATGTTTCCACTTATCTAGCTTTTAAAGACATGTTTAAAAGCATCCAAAATATTGAATGATTTTATCCCCAGACATTTACACGACTTCCTGTTACATGTATACCAATGGCCAAATTAAATATCACGTTGTTACCAAAAAAATAAGCATTTCAATTGATGTTCACATACCTTGTTATTATTTTTCCATTTCTACCTCAAAACTCTTCTTTGCCTTCAATTTTCTTTGCCTCATCTGAATTCAGAGAATAATAACACATATGATTTAAGAGTTATAAAGCCAACTTTTTAGAAGATTCTATATGGAATATTTTGGAAATATTTCCTTAGAAAGATGTTGAACTCAAATACAGAACTAATGAACAAAGAATTTTGGAAGGGGGAGAGAACTTGCAGCAGACTGGCAGAACAAATCACACTGGCTGTTAGATACTGTAGACCATGAGAAACAGTCTAGGTTATTCACAGGCAGTCATGGCCAGTTCCAGGTACAGCCATACACCCCACCGGTGGCTGATCACTCTATCTGCACAGACAGCCAGGACTCTAGGAATGCCTCTAGATACAGAATACCAAAGGAGGACCTATGCAGGGATTCCAGACCATGGCAGTAGTTGTTCATGAGGAATCACATCCTTACCGGAACATGGATACATGGTGTCTGGTAACCACACCACCAGAGATAGATCATCATTTGAACACTGATTAAAAATTACAGCTGTAATACATGTCAAACGGTACATACATTGTACCAAAAAGTGAAGTCTAAGTGACCTAAGTGGTATTCTTGGTTTCTGTTGAAAACTATTGCAGCTGTGTCATTAACAAGGTCATTGTTAATTATCCCATCATTCATTCAAACTATCTTGCCCCATATTTGGATCCAACCAATAAATCTCTTAAAATTCAGAAATTGGTTCAGTTTGGGAAAGCATTTATATTGAAAGTGAGGTGATCTCATTATGTGTATTTTTCTTCATGAACTTATAGAAAAAGTCAGGAGACCAAGACATGGGGCAAGGAAATCAATCCACTACCACAGATTTCATTCTCCTGGGCCTCTTTGACTCACAGAATCCTGACTTACTCATTGCTATTGTCCTCCTGATTCCCTTGGTGGCTATCATTGGAAACTCCACCTCGGCCCTGCTGATTTGTGGTGATTCCCACTTCCACATCCCCATATGCTTCCTGCTCAGCCAACTCTCCCTCATTGACCTGACACTCATCTCCACCACAGTCCCCAAAATGGACATTGTCTTCTTCTCAGGACATAGAGGCACCTCTTATATTGGCAGTGGATTTCAAATCATTCTTTACTTGATGCTAGGAGTGGCAGAGTGTGTTTTCCTGACACTCATCGCCTTTGGCTGATACTTGGCCATCTGTAGCCCCCTCAGATAGCATGTCATCATGACCTCCAGAGTCTGTGTGCAAATGCCTGCTGGGTCATGTGCTGCAGGTATTCTTATCGACTTAATGCACACTACCTGTGCCATGTATTTTTATACCTGTGGTGCCAGGAAAATTCAGCATTTCTACTGTAAAGTCATGGCCCTTCTGAAGGTCTCTTGTGAGGACAACTCAATCTATGAGAAGGTGTGTTGGTATCAGGCATTGTTTTCCTTCTCATCCTTATTGGACTCATCCTGACATCCTACACCCTCATCTTCCTCCACATGAACTCTCCTGACATCCTACACCCTCATCTTCCTCCACATGAACTCTCCTGAGGGCAAGAACAAAGATCTGGCCACCTGTTCTTCCCACCTTAGTGTGGAGAGCCTCTACTTTGCTCCAGCCACGATTATCTAAATGGCTTCCAATTCTTCTCTCTCCCCAGAGGTAGATCAGCATCTTTTTTTTTGCATTAGATGCTATCATCACCCCCAAGCTGAACCTTCTCATCTACAACCTGAGAAACAAGGAGGTGCTAGCTGCTTTGATGAAGACTCTGGGGATTAAACTGAGGTTTAAACAGGAAAGGAGATTACATTTAAATATAAGGATAGTAATAATAGAGCTTACTAAGTAAGCATCTTCCATAGATAGACACCTTTACTACTCAAAGTGATCCAATGTGGTAATATTATCATCTTTACCTTACAGATGTAAAAACTGAGGCCTATGGTCACACAGACAGTAACTGAGGATTCAGGTTAAAAGAAATAGTCTACCTTCCTATTTCCTATACTCCTTTTTTAAAAACATGGATTCAATATTCTTCTCCAAACTAACAGGGTGAATGTGAAAATTTACCTTACTCCTTTAAGTTTCACTTTATCATCAACAGAACATCATGAATTCTTATATATGGGATACAACATTTATCAGTCTTTTCCAAGCAAGTCTGATCAATAGGCTGTTAAAGTTCCACAGTCCTTGTCACTGCATTAGACTTACTGAATCAGAACTTGCAGAGAAAAGTCCAGAGAGTTTGTCATTTTAAACAACCCCATGGCTAATTTAGGATCAGACATGCCTTCGAATCCCTGCTCTGTGATGTGGTCCTACCCACTCTTTTTGCATCCTCTCCTCCCTTCATTGTAACCCACATTACCACCTTAATGGAATATTCCAACACTCTCAGGAGACATCACAGATACTCTTGATATCCTCCAGTCTGGAAAGGTCTGAACACCCAGTGAAGTGTTAGTCATTCCACAAACCCACAACTGGATCTATCAGCACATTCCTGTGGAGCCAGGTGGAAAGCTTCCTCTGAATTCTGTGGTTTCCTCTGATGTAGAAGATTATGAAACCAGATGGAACAAGTCATTATGAGTATTTATTAGTCTCATTCAACCTTTTTCCCTCTCTGTTGTTCTTCAACTCTCTGGCATTTCCTTGCATTTCTGCCTATCCTTTTATGTTTACAACACAATATGTATCACATCTTATCCATCACAATTCACAAATCTTCACCTGTGTATTTCATTTCTGAATTTCAAATAATTTTTATATATTTAAACTTAAAAGGAAACCACATATTAGATAATCTCTTGGTGATGTTACTCTATTGTGGAAATAAAAATTGAGAACAAAATATTTTGTCACAGAGTGCAATGACAATCAAGGTTTAAAGTATAATCAAGAAAAACCAACCACCATAGAGAAAAATTTTAAATTCAAGAAAAAAATAATAATCAAAAAAGAAAAAAGAAGAAACATTGATAATTTCTAACCATAGCGCTGGTTAAAATTTTCCAGTTTTGCACCTTCCTGTACTCTGACTGTAGATTAACCTACATGCAAGTCAGCAGAAGCTTTCTAAGAATGGGAATTGATTAATAATTGTTACATTTCATGGGTTTATTACTGGACAAAATTTCAGCTAATACATATTCATGCCTCTCTTCTCCACATGTCTTCCACATGAACTCCCCCAAAGGAAGGAAAAAAGTCTCTACCACCTACTCTTCCTACCTGAATGTAGTGAGCCTCTATTTCATTCAGTCATGATTATCTACATTACCCCAGATTCCTCTCTTCCCCAGAGCTAGACCAACCTCTCTGTATTCGACACCATAAATACTCCCTTGCTGTAACCCCTTATCTACAGCCTCTGAAACAAGGAAGTAAAGAGGGCTGTTGATGGCTGAGTGAACACTAAATAAGTGCCCACTTGTTTTCTGGGTTTCTTTAATGAATTACTCAATATAATAATAGACCCAAGGGGTATATCCATAAAGGACTCTGTGGGCTGGGTAGCTAACCAATTTTGATGTCATTCTAAGAACCAATTTTAGTGACCTTGGTTAGTCATGGAGAATGACTATACATAGCAGGACTATGGATGAACAGTCTGGTGCTATCATTCTTAATGTAATGTTTATATTTTGAATGGCAGGATAGCTTCAAAATTAGAAGGAAACTTACATTCCTTTTTTACTTTATTTCTATAATATTCATTCTTTTTACTTTAATAGTTCAGTTAACTAAAAATAAAAAGTTTCTAAATAAAATTCCAAAAACCAGCCTATTATTATTACATTTACATGAAACCAAATGGCAAATACAATTTTTAGAAAAGAAAATATTAGTTGATTTTTTAAAAAAATGAGCCAGTTGCAATTTATCCCCAAGTTGCATGCTTAAGTCTGTGAAGGAAAGTTTTAGCTTCATGACTGAGAAATAAAAAGAGTCTTAGTAGTATACTGGAGGATTTCATTTTTTAAAATATTGCACAGTGTATTCAGTATGATGGATAATTCATCTTAAAATACAAGCAAAGTTTTTTTTCTTGACAACAAGTGTAGGGAAGTTTTAGGAAAAATCACTGCATAATGTGGTCTTGTCAAACAGATAAGTAGTTTTGAGTAAATATGTCATTGATTAAGACAATGAAGGTTGGTAACCCCAATTGGTTGCTTGCCCAAATTTGCTGAGTGTCCTTGTTTGAGTCCTTTTTTATTTTTATAGTTCTCTTCTTTTTTTAAATATATATTTTTATTTTTATTTTTTAAAGTTATTTAGATTACATAAATGTTACACAAAAATATAGGGATTCCCATATACCCCACTTCCCACACTTCCCACATTTTTCCACATTAACAATATTCTTCATTAGTGAGGCACATTTATTACAATTGATGAAAACATTTTAGAGCATTGCTGCTGAGCATGGATTATAGTTGACATGTAGTTTACACTCTCTCCTGCACAATTCAGCAGGTTATGGCAAGACACGCAATGGCCCATGTCTGACATTGCAATGCCACTCAGACAAAATCCCAAATCCCCCAAATGGCCCCTCATTTCACCTGTGTTTCCCTCTCCCTGCCCTCAGAACCTCCAGGGGCCACTGCCTCCACATGAGTCATATAGTTTCTTCCATTGCCAGAATCACAAGTCCATAGTAGAATACCAATAATTCCACTCAAGTCCATAGTTCACTCCCAATCCTGAAGACCCTGGGATGGTGTTGCCCATTCCAATTCTAATTGAGAGGAGGCTTTGATACCATGGGGCAGATAGATGGGACTCTCTTGCTTATAGTTGTAGAGTCTCTCGGTTCCTTGGGATGGCCATTGTCCATTATTATCTCCTTGTTAGTTGTGCTGGGTGAGTCCAATGAACTGGAGAGTAGGTATTGCAACTCCATTGAATTTAAGGCCCAGCTGACACATGGACAGCAGAGAGATTAAAGTCTCTTGGACATACACCTACCAAATCCAGCACCAACTATAGGTTGAAATAAAAGGGACAGAAGAGGCATGTGTAGAGAAGTCATATCTGAGTCTAACTGTGTTACATTCAGGAGCACAAACTCTAAAGTAGAGCCACTGGCAAGGCATGAAACTCTGGAGCTATCTGCCATGACCATAGGTGTCCCAGAGCCCTCAGGATCCCCACTATTTGGGGTAGTATCTACCACAAAAAATTCATTTAAATTCATTTAATAATTTAGAGAAACTAAAACTAAAATAAAGTAAACAAGATTGAGGTATTTAAAAAATGAAAAACACTTAAAAATAAAATAGATCAGTTTGGACGTTTTTCCTTTCATCACTCTAATATCAGTTTTCCTATTTGTACAGTGGTATTTTCTTCCATTTCTTCCATAGAGTCTTACTTTTTTCTTTTTAATATTGGCTTCAAAGAAATTTTAGGTCACAGTAAGTTTACATTTAGAATATAGGGGATTCTCCTACACCCAACATCCTCCCCCTTTCCCCCTTCCCTATTAATAATCTTTTTACATGTGGATGGTACATTTGTTACAACTTATGTATAAATATTGAAACATACCTACCAACCATGGTCAATGGCTTACATTATAGTTTACATTTTACACCATACACTTATGTAAATTTTTAATGAAATTTAACATGGCCTGTATCCATGATTACATGATCATGAAGAACACTTACACTGCCCCCAAATACCCCCTCTTCAATCTCTTCTATTCTTCCCTCCCACTCCCCTCTGAGCCAGTGGAGACCACCTGGCTTCATTCCTTGAAGTACAAGATTCTTAGATACTTTCAATAATGCTGAGGGCTAGATTCATTAGTCTGCCCTCCCCTATTAGGAACTGCCTATGCTCTAAAGAACACACCCCCGCTGTTTAAGAACATATCAGGCCTGCACAGCATGAGAGTCCAATTCCTTCATATATACCCTTTATCATATTCAGAAAATTTCCATCTATTCCTATCTTTTGTAATGTTTTTATGAAGAAAGAATGCTGTATTTTGTCGAATGCTTTTTCTGCATCTATAGAGATGATCATGTGATTTTTTTATTTCAGTCTTTTTGTGTGGTGTATTACATTGATTGTTTTTCTTATATTGAACCATCCTTGCATATCTGGGAAGAAACCACCTTGGTCAGGGTGTATAATCCTTTTGATATGTTGTTGAATGCAATTAGGAAATATTTTGTTGAGTAGTTTAGCCCAGGTTCATTAGAGAAATCGGTCTTTAATTTTCCTTTCTTGTGGTATCTTTATTTGGTTTTGGTATTAGGGTAATTTTGGCATCATAGAATGAGTTAGGCAATATACCTTCTACTTCTATTTTTTGGAAGAGCTTAAGTAGAATTGGTGTTAGCTCTTTCCAGAATGTTGACAGAATTCGGCTGTGAAGCCATCTGGTCCTAGGCTCTTCTTAGTTGGGAATTTTTTGATGTCTGAGTCTATCTCTTTACTTGTAATTGGACAGTTGAGTTCATCTATTTCTTCTTTCATCAATGTAGGCTGTTTGTGGGTTTCTAGAAACTTGTCCATTTCCACTAAATTATCATTTTTGTTGGCATATAATTTTTCAAAGTATCCTTTTATGATACTCTTTATTTCTGTGGGGTCAGTAGTGATATCCCATTGCTCATTCCTTATTTTATGAATTTGCATCTGTTCTCTCTTTTTCTTTGTTATTCTGGCTAAGGGTTTGTCAATTTAATTGATATTCTCAAAGAACTAGCTTTTTTTTTTTTATTGTTTCCAGTGCTTTCTTATTCTCTATTTCATTTAGTTCTGCTCTAATCTTTGTTATTTCTTTCTTTCTACTTCCTTTAGGTTTAGTTTGTTGTTGTTTTTCCAATTCCTCCAAGTGTGCAGTTAGGTCTTCAATTTTAGTGCTTTCTTTTTTTTAAATATATGAATTTATGGCTATGATCTTCCCCCTTAGGACTGCTTTCGCTGCATCACATAAGTTTTGATATTTTGTGTTGTCATTTTCATTAGTTTCAAGGTAGTTATTGATTTCTTTTGAGATTTCCTCTTTGACCCACTGTCTGTCTAAGAGTGTGTTGTTTAACTTCCATATCCTTGTGCCTAACCTGTTTCTCTGGCCCTTAGTGATTTCCTATTTCATTCTGTTGTGCTCAGAGGAATTACTTTGCATACTCTCAATCTTTCTGAATTCATTGAGAGTTGTTCTGTGGCCTAGCATGTGGTCTATTTTGGAGTATGTTCCATGTGCACTCGAGAAGAATGTAAATCCTGCTGTATTTGGATGTAGTGTTCTGTATATATATATTAAGTTCTGGTCTTCTAATGTATTGTTTAGTGCCTTTGTTTCTTTCTTTATTCTCCACCTAGATGTTCTGTCTAATGATGATAGTGGTATGTTGAAGTCCCCTTCTATAATTTTAGAGGCATTTATTTCTCCTCTTAGTTTTTCCAGAGTTGCCTCACATATTTTGAGGCACCCTGATTAGGTGCATTAATGTTGATGATTGTTCTCTCTTCTTGAGAGATTACTCCTTTTACCAATACGTAGTCTCCATCTTTGTCTCTTAGAATTGTTTTGCATTAAAATCTATTTTTTTCTGATATTAGAATAGCTACACCTGCCCTTTTTTGGCTATTGTTAGCTTGTAAAATGGTTTTCCAGCCATTCACTTTCAGCCTCCTTGAATCCCTGGGTCGAAGGTGGGTTTCTTGTACACAGCATATAGATGGATCATATTTTCTTATCCATTCTGCCAATCTGTGTCTCTTGATTGGTGAATTTAATCCATTAACATTCAGTGTTATTACTCGTAATGAATTTCTTACTTCAGCCATTTTTTCTTTGGGTTAATGTATATCATATGTTATTTTGTTTCTCTTTTGTCATTTCAGTTGTTTTTAAACTCCCCTCCAACTCTCGCTCCCTTGTTGTTTCATTTCAACTTGTAGAGATTCCTTTAGTATTTCTTGAAGTACAGGTTTCTTATTGACATACTCTCTTAATTTCTGTTTAACTGTGAATATTTTGGACTCTCCATAATTTTTGAATGCCAATTTTGCTGGATAGAGAATTCATGGCTGGAAGTTATTTTCTTTTATTATTTTGACTATGTCATACCACTGTCTTCTTGCCTCCATGGTTTCAGCTGAGAAATCAGCACTTAATCTTATTGTGCTTCCCTTGTATGTGATGGTTATTTTTTCTCTTGATGCCTTGAGTATTTTATCTTTGTCTTGAGCATTGGACCCTTTGACAAGTATATGTCTTGGAGTTGGCCTGTTGGGATTTATATTATTTGGGGTGTGCTGTGCTTCCTGTATCTGCACATCCATCTCTCTCAATAGGGTTGGGAAGTTTTCAGCCATTATTTTCTTTAATACTCCTCCTGTTCCTTTTCCCTTCTCTTCTACTTCTGGGATGCCCATAATGCACGTGTTTGTGCATTTTGTGTTATTGGTTAACTCACTGAGTCCATGCTGGATTTTTTCTATCTTTTTTGTCTATCTGTTCTACCATCTCTTTGATTACTGCTGTATTGTCTTCCATATCATTAATTCTTTCCTCTGCCCATTCAAATCTGCTGTTATGTAAGTCCAGCGTCTTTTTGATTTCTTGGATTGTGCCATTGTTCACCATCATATCCATCATCATTTTAGGAATGTTTGCAATTTCTTCAGTATGTTCTCCCAGTGTCTTCTTTATATCCTTAATCTCTTCCTTCACTTCTTTAAGTTGGGCCATGATATTTGTTTGGATAGCTTTGATTAGTTGTTTGATGTTCTGTATCACTTCCTGGTTTTTAATTTGTTCATTGGACTGGTCCATGTTTTCCTGTTTCTCAGAGTCATTTGTATTTTTTGTTGTTGTTGTTGCCCTCTGGTCGTCATTTTATCTTCATGCGTTTGTTCAGTTGATTAGCTTTTCTCTATGCAATAGAGTTTTATTTTGCTGTTGGTTCTGCATGTATGTTAAGTTTTCTCTTTGGTACTTTTTCTTCTTAGTTTATTTTATTGCTTCTTTCTATGTCCCAAATCTTTACCTTTCTGTCCACAACATTGATCCGTGCAGATAGATGTCCCAAGCTTCTCATTCCACGTGTGCACAGCACTGACCCCTGAGCAGGACCCCGTCCACAATCTGCCTTGCTCTGGGGGCTTGCAGGGTGTGCCCTCCTACACTAATGCCATCTTCTAGTGCTTTCTTACTTTCTACTTCAGGTTGGTTTGTTGTTCTTTTTCTAATCCCTCCAGGTTTGCAGTGAGGTGTTCTATTTTAGCTCTTTCTTCTTTTTTGATATATGAATTTATAGGTATAAATTTCCCTCTCAATATAGCCTTTGCTGAATCCCATAGGTTTTAATATATTGTGTGTTCATTTTCATGCATTTCAAGGTAGTTGATTTCTTTTGAAATTTCCTCTTTCACCCACTGTTTGTCTAAGGGTGTGTTGTTTAACCTCCATATATTTGTGCCTAATCTGATTTCCAGGCACTTACTGATTTCAAGCTTCATTCCATGATGGTCACAGAAATTACTCTGTATAATTTTCATTTTCTGAGTTTATTGAAAATTTTTCTGTGACCTAACATGTGGTCTATCTTGCAGAATGATCCTTGTGCCTTTGAGAAGAATGTATATGCCACTGTATTTGGGTGTATTGTTCTCTATATATCTATTAAGTCCAGATCCTCTAATGCATTAATCAGAGTCTTTGATTCTTTAGTGATTCTCTGTCAAGATGTTTTATCTAATGGTGATAATGTTGTATTAAAGTTCCCCACTATAACTGTAGAGGCATCTATTTCTCCACTTAATTTCTCCAATGTTTGCCTCATGTATTTTGAGGTATCCTAGTTATCTGCATAAATGTTTATGATTGTTCTTTCTTCTTAAAAGATTATCCCTTTCACTAATATACAGTGTCTATCTTTGTCTCTTACAATACTTTTGTATTTAAAGTCTATTTTGTCAGATATTAGTTTGGCTACTCCCGCCAATTTTTTGTTAATGTTTGCTTATAAAATTGTTTTCCAACCATTGACTTTCAGCCTCCTTGCATCCCTGGATCTCATGTGGTTTTCTTGTAGACAGCATTTAGATGGGTCTTATTTCCTTATGCATTCTGCCAATCTGTGCCTCTTGCCTGGTAAGTTTAGCCCATTAACATTCAGTGTTATTTATCTCAAGTAATTACTTTTATTAGCCATATTTTCTTTGGGTTTATGTATGTCATATGTTGTTTTTATTTTACTTTTTGTCTTTTTAGTTGTTCTTATACTCTCCTCCAGTTCTCTCTCTCCTGTTTCTTTCCTTTCAACTTGCAGAACTCCCTTTATTGTTTCTTGAAGGGCAGGTTTCTTATTGGAATACTCTTAATTTCTGATTATCTGTGAATATTGGACCTGTCCATCATTTTTGAATGCCACCTTTGCTTGATAGATAATTCTTGGCAGGAAGTTTTTTTTTTTTTTTTTGCACTTATTTTTTTTTTTTTTTTAGTGCCTTTACTCTGTCATACTGCTGCCTTCTTGTCTTCATGGTTTCAGATGAGAAATCAGCACTTAATATTATTGAGCTTTCCTAGTATGTGATGGCTCTCTTTTCTCTTGCTGCCTTCATTCTTTGCTTTCTGTCTTGAGTATTGGACATTTTGGAGTATGCTTGTTGGGATTTACATTGTTTGGGGTGTGCTATGCTTCCTGGACATGTATGTCCATCTCCTCCAATAGGGTTGGGAAGTTTTCAGCCATTATTTCCTTCAATACTACTTCTGTCAACTTTCCATTCTCTTCTCCTTCTGGTATGCCTATAATGCATATATTTGGTGCATTTTGGTTTATTGTTCAAATCTCTAAGGTTCTTTCAATCTTTTTATGTATCTGTTCTATTATGTGTTTAATTTCAGATGTACTGTCTTTCACATCACTATTTTTTTCTTCTGCCTGTTCAAATCTGCTACAATGTACTTCCAGTTTTTTTCTTGAATCGTACCATTCATCACCATCATAACTGTTCCCTTATTATGTATATTTATAATTTATTCAGTGTGTTCTCCCATTGTCTTCTTAATATTCTTAATCTCTTCCTTCACTTCATTAAGTTGGTCCATGATATTTGTTGGGACAGCTTTAATTAGTTGTTCAAGGTTCTGCATTTCTTTCTTGTTTTTAGTTTGTTCATTGGACTAGGCCATGGCTTCCCATTTCTTAGTGTGGTTTGTAATTTTTTGTTACCCTCTAGTCATCTTTTTATCTTGATGGGTTTATTCAGTTCATAAGCTTCTCTCTCTACTCTAGAGTTTTATGTTGCTAATGATTTTGTGTGTCTGTCAAGTTTTCTCTTTGACAAATAGTTCTTCCTGTTTTATTTCCCTGCAGCTTTCTTTGTTCCCTTGAAGGAAAAAGATCAAGAACAGAGAAAGTAGAAGAGGTAAGAAATGAAAAAGGGTAATAGTATTAATAATAGAAAAATATAGAAGAGCGACTCTTTAAGACTTAGTAAGTGAATATTTAACTCATATAAGCAATGTAGAGTAATAGGAATTAAAAAGTGGATTACAATGAAATGGGATACCGAATAGGGAAAAATATATAGAATGATTTAAAAGCCCAAATGATGAGGAGAGAAAGATAAAAGAAGAACAAAATGAAAAAAGTTAATAAAAAAAGAAAACAGAATAGACATGATATAAATAGAAACCAGAAAAATTGAGGACTAAATACAGAAAGGTGGAATGTAAGAACCAGAATCAAAAGCAGAAGATAGAAAGTTGAAGAAGGAAAAGAGATAGCTTTGGTAGAGAAAATCAGTATATACAGAAAATGGGAAATCAAGGAAGAAGAAGCACAGCAAAGAAGAAACAAGCTAGAAGAACATAATTTTTTTAAAAGTGTGGGAGGGGGAGGAAAGAAGAAAGAAAAATAAGAAACAACAACAACAAACCACCAAACACACAAGCAAGCCATCAAAACTAAGGAAGAACTGTGTTCCTTCTTAGGCCTCTGTGGAACTTCTCAGGCTGCCTGTGTTCATAAGTCAATTACCTTGTGTCCTTCTCTCTGCAGGTTTTGAAGTGAATTTTAGGTAGTACACTGTTATTTTTTCTTAAGTAACTATTTTTTTTTTTTTAGGAAAAATAGGGAAACCAAGAGAAGCTAGCACAAAAATAATGTCTAGTTTTCCCTTTCTTTAACTATCAGCTGAATGTTTGATATCCCAGTGGATCACTACTCTAAGAGGAACCGAGAAATGAATTAGGGTCCTTGTATATTCAATGCAGAAACTCATCCACTAAGCTAAACTTTCTCATTGGGTTAGTTACTGTATTAGTCAGCCAAAGTGGTGCTAATGTAAAATACCAAAAATGGGTTGGTCTTTATAAAGGGTATTTATTTGGGGTAGAAGTCCACAGATACCAGGACATAAAGTATTAAGTTTCTTCTCTCAGTACAGTCCATTGCCACGTGTTAGAGCAAGACAGCTGCTGGCGTTTGCCAGGGTTCAGTCTTCTGGGGTTCCTCTCTTCCCGGGGCTGCATTTCTCTCTGGGCTTAGCTCCTGTTTCCTCCACATGATCAGCTGTAGACAATCAGGCAAATGACTTGCTTCTCTTCTCCTGGGGCCTTTTTCCAATATCAAAACTGCTTCTCAAAAGACTGCTTCAACTCTGTTCTTTGCCTTCCCTTTTATATTCAATTCCCCACCCACCAAGGGGTGGGGCTCAATGCCCTAATCATAACCTAATCATGCCCAGATTAACATATCAGTTCACAAGGATGATCCAATTATATTTTTGGAATTTATAATTATATCAAATTCCCCAACAGTTATATTCCACCCTCTGAATTCCAAAAATACCTTACAATTCTCACAAAAATCTTAAATCAGAAACAATTCAAGTACAAAATACAATCAAAATCATTTGAAAGAAATACAGTTCATCTTGAGGAAAAGTCCCATGTGCTATAGACCTCTGAAAATTACAAAACCATTTAACTTCTTTTAATACACAAATGGAAAGGCAAAGGATAAATATTTTCGATATCATAAGAAGAAATTGGGATGTTAAACATGAGTTATGGATCCTCTACAGTTTAGTAAACCTGCAGGGCATCCTCCATTTGATTTTAAAGTCTGAGAGTCATTCTTAAGATGATGGTTTCTTCTCCTTGGGGCCACATGGGAACCCACTCTTTCCACAGGGTTGTCCAATGGCCATTTTCTTCTTTCCAACCATATTAAGCATCTGGGTGTTGACCAAACTCCAGAACTCACCACCCAAGAGTGTTGGGGTGATTGCCACACCTTACCTAATCTTTGGGTTAGAGTATTAGCCACCCTAGTACAGTGAGGTGAAGAAAACATTCCCCCTAACTTTTGGTATACAGCCTCAACCCTCTCAGAGCAATGAGTTGACCACCTGGCCTTCCCTAACTTTTGGCATACAGGCTTAACCCTCTCAGAGTGATGGGTTGACCACCTGGTCTTCTCTAATCCATGGAGGACAGGTACATCCCTCTCAGACCTATGTAGTGTTGCCCTTAACTGCCTTAATCTTTGAGGAATGTGCTCCACCCTCTCTGCACCCTGGGGTGGCAAACTCTTACTGAACATCGGGTGGGGACATCCACCTTCTTCAACTGCTGGGGAAAACTCACCCTCTCTGCACACAGGTGTGGGACTCCTTTCTTTGCCAAAGGCATTGTCTTAATTCCAGATCTCAGCTTCCATGATTTTCTCCTTAAAGCTGTTTCTCTCTCAATCTCTACTTTCCATGTCCTCTTTTGTCCAAGCTGACAGTGGTTTACAGCTCTCTCAAAAATGTTGTTGGTTTAACATGCAGGAAGCATGGGTCCAAGCCGTCAGACAGTAAGACTTTCCACAAGTCTTTCTGAGATAACTACATCTTCAATTCTGATTTACAAGTTCCAAATTTAGTAAAGTCTTCAAATGGGGCACTTTTATCTGGGAAATTGATTTCCAGAAATTTGGAAGTTCTGGAATCAGCTTCTGTTTTCTCTCTGCCAAAAAGTTTAGTCCTTAGTGTATTTTGCTCATCTAGTATTTGGCTATAAACTGCAAGAAGAAACCAAGCCACCTTTTCTGAATCTACCTTGGAAAATTCTTCAGCTAAATGCTCTGGTTCACCATTTTCAAATTCTGTCTTCCATATAACACCAGGAGTTAATCTTGCTAAGATCTTTGCACCTTTAAAGCATGGATCACCTTTCCTCCAGTTTCCAATAATAGTTTCATCGTTTACTTCCAAGGCATCATAAAAAGACTCCTTAGCACCCATATTGCTATCATCAGTTTCTTCAAAGCAATCTTGGCCTTTTCCATCAAGCATTTCATAATTCCTCCAAAAAATATCCCTTACCCATTTATAAAACCATTCCAACATTTTGGTATATGCAAAAGCACTACCCCACTACTGGTACAAAATTCTGTATTAGTCAGCCAAAGGGGTGCTAATTTAAAATACCAAAAATGGGTTGATCTTTATAAAGGGTATTTATTTGGGTAGAAGTCCACAGATACCAGGTCTCAAAGCGTTAAGTTTCTTCTCTCAGCAAAGTCCATTGCCACATGTTAGAGCAAAACAGCTGCTGGCTTTTGCCAGGGTTCAGTCTTCTGGGGTTCCTCTCTTCCCAGAGCTGGATTTCTCTCTGGGCTTAGCTCCTGTTTCCTCCACACAATCAGCTGTAGACAATCAGTTGAACGGCTTGCTTCTCTTCTCCTGGGGCCTTTGTCCAACATCAAAACTGCTTCTCAAAAGACTGCTTCAGGGAGGGGCCAAGATGGCATTAGTGTAGGAGGGCGCACACTGCAAGCTCCCAGAGCAAGGCGGATTGTGGACGGGGTCCTGGCTGGGGTTCTGCGCTGTGCACGCGTGGAGTGAGAAGCTTGAGACATCTATCTGTGCGGATCGGCGGCGTGGACCAAACGGTGGAGATTAGTGAGTTTTGAGGTTACCGGTGAAGGTTGGCAAAGGCGGCTGAGCCACGCAGTTAGGGAAAAATAAAATAAAATTAAATAAAACGGACATTTGGAGCTGCGGGTGGGACGAAAAAGTTTTATTTTCTGGGGATCTGGCTGCCTGGCGCCCCATGGACCTTCTGTGAACAGAGCAAACGAGCTAATCAGCACCCGGTGAACCAGAGGGGGGATTTTGGTCAGAAAATGCAGCTGATTTCCCTAGCAACCCAGGGATAAGACCTGGGCTGCTGCGGAGCCAGGAGGAAGGGACACTTCCCAAAAAAGGGAGGGTTCTGTTGGAAGACAGAGAAGGGTATTTTATATTTTTAGACATTGATCTGGCTGCCTGCACCGCCCCATAGCTTTGGGGAGCAGATAAGATGACCTGAAGCACCATTAGTCTGAGAGCAGACGCGAATCTGCACTCAAAGTGATTTACTGAGCAGCCCGGTGACACGTGACTGGGCGCCAGAAGGGGCAGAATCTGCCGTCTTTAGCCCAACTCACTGACTAACATCAGAGCTTCAGCTAACCTGGGGAGTCCGGAAAGTGGGGCGTGCTTGATTAATTTCCACGGGGCCAGCTAGGCTCCCTTCCGTAAGGGGATTGGTCTAGAGGAGAAATTATTTTGGGTCCTGCATTTGGCTAAAAAAAAAAAAAATAGCTAGGTCACCTCAACAAATGAAAAATAAATTCTTTCTAATTTAGTTTAATAGCTTAAAGCTGCTTCAGGACCTGCATATAGAAGCCTGTGGGGAAATTCATTGATAAACACAAGTAGGCAGAAAGGATCCAGTGGACCCTAGGGGAATCATTGACCCCCCTTAGCTCTGTTTGACTGCTTGCCTGTGTGGATCTTTGGTTTCTCTCTGTTACTTTCTGGTCTATTGCTATTATTCCCGTTTTCCTCCCCACTTCCTTTTTCCTTCTATTTTTTTTTTAAATAGGTGCTGCCATCTTGTCGCTTCTTTGCTGGGCTTCTTATTCAGTAATTTCCCACACGCTGTATATATTGATTCTGTATTTCAAACTATCGCTTATCTTTCCTGCATCTTTCTGCCTTCCGTTTTCTGTTGTGGCTCTTAGAGACAACATTTTTTCATAGGCCCACAACTTAAGGGTGTCAATTTCTATCCCATCTATTTTGTTTTCTTCTTCTTCTTTTTTCTTTTTTTTTTTTAATGAGTATTAACTTTTCCCTTTCAGACCTTTCTTTAATATTTCTCTCCCTTCTCATAATTCTAGCCTTTAAATCACTATATATATATTCCTCCATTTGTTTTCCCAGTCCATTGTAGGAACTCCATATTTTTTCCTAGTACTCTACACTGCCTACACAAGTTAAATATTGATCTCCTTAAGTCTCATTTTGCCCCTCTTCTAACTTTTATCAATATTACTATTATCCTTGTGCCTTCCATATACCTTTTAATTCCTCAGGCCCTAACCTTTTGCCTTCAAGGTAACAGAGAAAGAAGCAAGGAAATAAAATAAGAAGAAAAACTGACAAAGAGAAAACTTAACTCACACACTGAACCAAAAGCTAAATAAAATTCTAGAGCATAGAGAAAAGCTAATCAACTGAACAAACACATCAAGATAATATGATGACCAGAGGGCAACAGAAAAATACAAATGACTCTGAGAAACTGCAAAATATGGACCAGTCCACTGGACAAAATAAAAACCAGGAAGCAATGCAGTACATCGAACAACTAATCAAAGCTATCCAAACAAATATCATGGACCAACTTAAAGAACTGAAGGAAGAGATTAAGGATATAAAGAAGACACTGGGAGAACATACTGAAGAAATAGCTAACACACCTAAAAAGGTAATGGATATGATGGTGAACAAAGACACAAGTCAAGAAATGAAAAAGACGCTGGACTCACATGGCAGCAGAATTGAACAGGCAGAGGAAAGAATTAGTGATATGGAAGACAATACAGTTGAAATCAAAGAGATTGTAGAAAAGATAGAGAAAAAGATAGAATAAATCCAGTTTGGTCTCAGGGAATTAACCGATAATGCAAGACGCACAAACATATGCATTATGGGCATCCCAGAAGGAGAAGAGAAGGGAAAGGGAACAGAAGGAGTGTTGAAGGACGTGATGGCTGAAAACTTCCCAACTTATTGAGAGAGATGGATGTGCAGATCCAGGAAGCACAGCGCACCCCAAATAGTATAAATCCCTACAGGCCAACTCCAAGACATATACTTGTCAAATTGTTCAATGCTCAAGACAAAGAGAAAATACTCAAGGCAGCAAGAGAAAAGAGAACCATCACATACAAGGGAAGCACAATAAGATTAAGTGCTTATTTCTCAGCTGAAATCATGGAGGCCAGAAGACAGTGGTATGACATAGTCAAAACATTAAAAGAAAAAAAACTTCCAGCCACAAATTCTCTATCAAGCAAAATTGGCATTCAAAAATGATGGAGGGTTCAAAATATTCACAGATAAACAGCAATTAAGAGAGTATGTCAAGAAGAAACTAGCACTTCTAGAAATACTAATGGAATCTCTACAAGTTGAAAGAAAAAAAACAAAGGAGAGAGAGTTGGAGGAGAGTTTGGTGGGAGGTATGGGAGGTGGGCAACATGGGAATCCCTGTGGGTTCCGTATAATATTTTAGGTAATCTAAGCACCTCTTAAAATATATGTATATAAATATATATAAATAACATTTTTGTAAGCAAATACACATATATTCATATATATTTATATATCATTTTACAAATGTTTGTATGTATTGTGAGAATTTAGATTATTACCCATAATAAAAAAAATAAATAAATAAATAAATAAAAAACAACTGAAAAGTCAAAAAGAGAAACAAAACAACATATGACGTACATTAACCCAAAGAAAAAATGACTGAAGTAAGAAATTCGTTACGAGTAATAACACTGAATGTAATGGATTAAATTCACCATTCAAAAGACACAGATTGGCAGAATGGATAAGAAAATATGATCTACCTAAATGCTGTCTACAAGAAACCCACCTTCGGCCCAGGGATTCAAGGAGGCTGAAAGTGAATGACTGGAAAACCATTTTACAAGCTAACAATAACCAAAAAACGGCAGGAGTAGCTATTCTAATATCAGACAAAATAGATTTTAAATGGAACACTATTGTAAGAGACAAAGATGGACACTACATATTAGTAAAAGGGGTAATCTCTCAAGAAGAGAGGACAATCATTTACATTTACGCACCCAATCGAAGTGCCTCAAAATATGTGCGGCAAACTCTGGAAAAAATAAAAGGAGAAATAAATTACTCTACAATTATAGCAGGGCACTTCAACCCACCACTATCATCATTAGACAGAACATCTATGCAGAGAATCAATCAAGACACTAAGGCACGCAACAATACATTAGAAGATTTGGACTTAATAGACATATACAGAACACTACACCCAAATGCAGTGGGATTTACATTCTTCTCCAGTGCACATGGAACATACTCCAAAATAGACCACATGCTAGGCAACAAAGCAACACTCAATGAATTCAGAAAAATTGAGATTATACAAAGTAATTTCTCTGACCACAACGGAATGAAGTTGGTAATCAATGAGGTCCAGAGAAACAGGTTAGGCACAAGGATATGGAAGTTAAACAACACACTCTTAGACAAACAGTGGGTCAAAGCGGAAATTTCAAAAGAAATCAGTACCTACCTTGAAACTAATGAAAACAACAACACAACATATCAAAACTTATGGGATGTAGTGAAATCAGTCCTTAGAGGGAAGTTCATAGCCATAAATTCATATATTAAAAAAGAAGAAAGAGCTAAAATTGAAGACCTAACTGCACACTTGGAGGAATTGGAAAAACAACAACAAACTAAACCTAAAGGAAGTAGAAAGCAGGAAATAACCAAGATTAGAGCAGAACTAAATGAAATAGAGAATAAGAAAGCACTGGAAACAATAAACAAAACCAAAAGCTGGTTCTTCGAGAATATCAAGAAAATTGACAAACCTTTAGCCAGACTAACAAAGAAAAAGAGAGAACAGATGCAAATACATAAAATAAGGAATGAGCAATGGGATATCACTACTGACCCCACAGAAATAAAGATTATTATAAGAGGATACTTTGAAAAATTATATGCCAACAAGAAAGACAATTTAGAGGAAATGGACAAGTTTCTAGAAACCCAGAAACAGCCGACATTGATGGAAGAAGAAATAGATGAACTCAACAGCCCAATTACAAGTAAAGAGATAGACTCAGTCATTAAAAACCTCCCAACTAAGTAGAGTTCAGGACAAGATGGCTTCACAGCTGAATTCTACCAAACATTCCGGAAAAAGCTAACACCAATTCTACTTAAGATATATCAAAAAATAGAAGTAGAAGGAATATTACCTAACTCATTCTATGATGCCAACATTACCCTAATACCAAAACCAAATAAAGATACCACAAGAAAGGAAAATTACAGACCAATTCCTCTAATGAACCTAGATGCTAAAATCCTTAACAAAATACTTGCTAATCGCATTCAACAACATATCAAAAAGATTATACACCATGACCATGTGGGTTTCATCCCAGGTAGGCAAGGATGGTTCAATATAAGAAAATCAATCAAAGTAATACACCACATAAACAAACTGAAAGAAAAAAATCACATGATCATCTCTATAGATGCAGAAAAAGCATTCGACAAAATACAGCATTCTTTCCTCATAAAAACACTACAAAAGATAGGAATAGATGAAAACTTTCTGAAAATGATAAAGTGTATATATGAAAAACCCAAAGGTAACATCATTTTCAACGGTGAAATCCTAAAAGCCTTCTCTCTGAGATCGGGAACAAGACAAGGATGACCACTATCACCACTCCTATTTAACATTGTCTTAGAAGTACTTGCATGAGCACTGAGACAAGAAAAGGACAGAAAGTGCATCCAGATTGGGAACGAAGAAGTAAAAATTTCATTATTTGCAGATGACATGATCCTATACATAGAAAGCCCTGAGAAATCGACAACAAGGCTTCTAGAACTTATAAAGGAGTTCAGTAATGTTGCAGGTTATAAGATCAACGCTCAAAAATGAGTAGCATTTCTGTACACCAATAACCAGCAAACTGAAGAGGAAATCAGGAAAAAAAATACCATTTACAATAGTAAACAAAAGAATCAAATACCTAGGAATAAATTTAACTAAAGATGTAAAAGACATATATACAGAAAACTACACAACACTGTTAAAGGAAATCAAAGAAGACTTAAATAAATGGAAAAATATACCCTGTTCATGGATTGGAAGACTAAACATCATCAAGATGTCTATCCTACCCAAACTAATATACAGATTTAATACAATCCCAATAAAAGTCAACACTGAATTATTTAAGGAACTGGAAAAACTAACTACAAAATATATTTGGAGAGGTAAGAGGCCCCGAATTGCCAAAGATATATTGAAAAAGAGAAATGAAGTTGGAGGTATCACATTACCTGACTTTAATACATACTACAAAGCTACAGTGATCAAAACTGCGTGGTATTGGCACAAGGATAGACCTACTGACCAATGCAACCGGATTGAGAGTTCTTATATAGATCCTCCCATATACAGTCATCTGATATTTGACAAGGCCACGAAGCCCACTCAGTTGGGAGAGTGTGGCCTCTTTAACAAGTGGTGCTTGGAGAACTGGATATCCATATCCAAAAGAATGAGAAAAGAATACCATCTCACACCTTATACAAAAATCAACTCAAGATGGATCAAAGATCCAAATATAAGAGACAAAACCATAAAAACCTTGGAAGATAATGTAGGAAACATCTACAGGACCTTGTAATAGGAAATGGTTTCATGAACTTCACATCCAAAGTACGAGTAGCAAGAGAAAAAATTGATAAATGGGATCTCCTCATAATTAAACACTTCTGCACCTCTAAGGATGTTATTAAGAAAATAAAAAGGTAGCCTACCCAATGGGAAAAATATTCGGCAACCATATATCTGATAGGAGCCTAGTAACCTGCATATATAAAGAAATCCTACACCTAGAAAAAAAAAGGACAAACAACCCATTTAAAAAATGTGCAAGTGACCTGAAAAGACACTTCTCCAAGGAAGAAATACAAATGGCTTAAAAGCACATAAAAAATGCTCAACATCACTTTATATCAGGGAAATGCAAATCAAAACTACAATGAGATACATCTTACACCCATCAGAATGGCAGCTATTAAAAAAACAGGAGACACTAAATTTTGGAGAGGATGTGGAGGAATAGGAACCCTCATTCACTGCTGGTGGGACTTCGGTATGGTCCAGCCACTGTGGAGGACAGTATGGTGGTTCCTCAGAAAACTAGCAATAGATCTTCCATATGATCCAGCAATTCCACTGCTGGGTATATACCCAGAAGAACTGAAAACAAAAATACAAACAGATATATGCACACCAATGTTCATAGCGGCATTGCCAAAAGTTGGAATCAGCCCTGGTGCCCATGAACAGACGAATGGATAAGCAAAATGTGGTACATACATACAATGGAATATCACTCAGCTGTAAGAAGGAACAAAGTGCTTACACATGGAATAACGTGGATGAATCTTGAAGACCATATGTTGAGTGAAGCTAGCCAGGCACTGAAGGATGAACAGTATATGACCTCACTGATCTGAACTGAGAAAAGTGAGCAGTCTCTGAGAACCATTGTCTAAAAGATAGGTTAACAAAGGAGTAAGAGAAGAGCAGGCTTTGAGACATCACCCATATGGACATAATCTATGGTAAAGAGATAGAGTGAGGTTGCATGTTTGGGGATGGGGCAGATGAGTGGTGGTGTTCCTGGGTTTGGTGGTGCAGCACTGGGGGTTGGATGGATTAGGAAGGGCTGGTTCAAATCCCCAGGGCATGTAACTGTGAATCTTGACAGTCCATGGGATGGGAGAGGGGGGTATCACGGGCCCTGGGGGGCTCTGGAGAAGGAAACAGTCATGATCTAATGGGTTGTTTGGTGGTCTTGGGGAAGGTTTTTCATTACCTTACAGTAATGGACACAGGACATGGTAAATATCATCAAAATTATTAAACTGTACCATCTAAATTGTAAACTATACTGTAAATCACTGACAATGTTTATTTGCTATATTTTGCTATCTACATAACAGTTATAACAATGCTAACAACCAAAAAAAAGGGGGGTAGTTAATATGGGGTGGGGAAGGGGGGCTGGTTTGGTATCTGGGAGTCTCCGGCACTCCGGGTGTGACTGTGCTGTGACCTAAAACTTCTTTGAAAATTAAATGAAAAATTGGGAGACAATGGGGATTGAGAGGAGGAAGGTGTCATGGCACACCAGACTTCCGATAACACAGTGATAAAGGGAAGGAAAAAAGGGAAAGAAGAAAAGAGAAAGGAAAAAAAAAATGAATATATATATATATATATTTATATTTATATATATATTTAAAGTCATTTCCTTTGCTTTTTTGAATGTCCCAATCCACTAATTATATTTTATTTTGTATTGTTCATTGTTTGATTATTTGTTTTTTTCCTTCTCTTTTTTTTTCCCCCTGAGTTTCCTTATGTTTGTCTCTTGCATGTAAGCTTATCACACTTGTTTCTTTTTCCTAGTAAGTGTATTTGATTATTTTACGGACTAAATGTTTATGGAGGATTTGGATCACAGAAGGGTTTCAATGGTACTTCAGGGGATTATGGGGGGGTGTCTGGGGGGGGTTTCATGGGGATTGGTTCATCCGAATATACATGAAAGATATACAAAATCATTCAAAGGTTCGGGGGATGGGGCATGGTCACGATGGGTGGATAATCACACAATAAATGAGGGAATCTGAATTCCTAGCCTGGAGAGCTCTGCCACAGTCTCCAAGGGAGCAGCAATAGTCCTCTGAGTGTAGGGACAGTGCCTGTCAAAATAGGATGACCCACTGATGTGTTTTTTTTTTATTGATGACTACCCTTGTGAGTTTTTGCTCTTGTAAATGAGACTTAGCCTACAGTTGTGGGGTGCTTAAGGGTTACCACCTGAGAACCTCCTTGTTGCTCAAATGTAGCCTCTTTCTAAGCCAAACTCAGCATATGATTGCATTACCTTTCCCCCAACGTGGGACATGACTCCCGAGGATGAGCCTCCCTGGCAATGAGGGATTAATACCAAGTGCCAACTGGCAACACAACTGGAAAAAGACCTTGAATAAAAGGGGGAAATGGTAAAGACAAATGAGTTCAAGTGGCTATAAAATTATTATTACCAAATCTACTAGTACTGACATGACTGAAATTATTCTTTCAGTGGCCTGATTTCTCTTGTTATGGAGAGAGCATCAAGACTCTTTGTCTCAGCTTTTCTCCTAAAGGTTTATATGGAGAAAATTTGCCTTTGTGTTTATAACAGTTTTATTTTCTTAACAGAAAGCAACCTATGATTGTCACCTCCCAAACTCCCTAATGCAAGAAATAGCCAGTGGAGGCTTTCCCTCATATTTGTAAAGGACAAACTTCACCTAAATCAGCTGATTATAATTAAAAATTGCTACATGTGCAGCAATCTATGATCATGTCCCTCCTGATCCCTACAAGTAATTGAACAGTTGGAAGTCAGGTTCCATATTCCACTTTATTGATATATATGATCTCAACACAAGACTCAGCGTACCTTCAATTTGTTTACATTATGGGGAGGACAACAGGCATCCTGGAGCTGAGCATGATGGAATCCATGCCAGGGACTAATTAAGGCTTTAAAAATTCTCAGGGATTGTTTTGTGTACACATATCTTTAGGCTTTCTTTAAGTGATCAAATAGATATGAGATTTCAGAGTTGGATTAAAGAGTTCTAAAGTAGTGGTCTCTAATTTTTAGGGTTCACACCACTGAGGAGATGAAAGATCACACACCATACCCCATTTCTAAATATATATTCATATAAACACAGAATTTTGTCCACAATTTCAGAACTTTTAAGTACTTCCTGAGATTAATTCCTAGGTTCCTCTTTGACAATTCTCTTGATTCAAAACTCAATCTGTTTTATCTATATTTCTTTTTCTGATTTGCAAGTGAAATTACCATTCACTGCTTTCGACAACCCCATGAGAATCAGAGATAAGCTCAAAATGCTGAATGAGTAGAGAAAATGTAGAACTAAAGAAATTTAGGATGAGAAGGCTCAATCTTCAAAAGGGTGGAAAAATCATGCAAAGACACTTTTGTCTCTCTAATCCTTCAATTTCCAAGTGAACAAATACTGCTGAATAAAATGAATTGTATTTTTGGTTTGAAGACCCAAAACAGCAACGGCTTTATTGTGGTAGAAATATGGTGACCAACTTGTCCTGGTTTGCATAGGACTTTTTTGGTTTTAAACCAAATATCTTGTGCCCAATCAGTCCCATGCAAAGTGGGATAGTCCCATGTTCACTGCATTAAGATGCACATATTACCTTGTACAATTTGATGCTATTTGACATAAGTATACACTAGTAAAACCATAACCACAATAGGATTTTGAATAAATCCATCACCCCCAAACATTTTCTCCTGTTTCTCCTCATCTGACCTCCATTTCCAGGCAACCACTGATGTACTTTCTATCACTATAAAGCAATTTGCATTAAAAATATATATTTTTAATAAAACTAGAATCACACATTATTTTCTCTGGTTTCTTTTACTTGGCATGATTATTTTGAGATTCATCTGTTTTATCAAATGTATCAATAGTTCATTTATTTCTATTGCTGAGTACTATTCCATTATATGAATTACATTTTGCTTATCATTTTACCTATTGAAAGGCATTTGAGTTGTTTTCAGATTTAGTTTATTACAAATCAAATTACCATGCACATTCATGCCCAAGTCTATGTATGATACGCTAATTTCATTTATCTTGGGTAAGTCCTGGGAATGCAATGTTGGGTAATATGGTAGGTGTATATTTAACTTTATAAGAAACTGTCAAACTTGTTTCCAAAGTCATTGTACAAATCTACATGCACCCCTGGTTGAATATGAGTCCAAGTCTTCCACATCTTCTATTTGGTATGTTCAGTTTATTCAATTTAGCGTGCTAGTAGTAGGTTTATGATACCACAATGTGGGTTTATTTATTTATTTCAGGTCCTGGGCCTGAGGATTGAAACCTGGACCTTCTATGTGAGAATGCAACACTCAGCCATTGAGTCAAATTGGCTCCCCTGAGTTGGATTTTTTGTTTGCTTGTTTGTTTTTAGGAAGCACTGGGAATTGAACCTGTGAACTCCCATTTGGGAAACAGGTGTTCAACTGCTTGAGCCACATCTGCTCCCCACATTGTGGTTATAATTTATAACTTCTTAAGGATTACTGATGTTGAGCATCTTTCCATGTGCTTATTTACCTTTTATATATCTTATTTTATGCAATATCTGTTCAAATATTTGTGCAATTTTACTAAGATTATGTTTTTATTATTGACTTTTGAGAGTTCTTATTTATTCATATATGTTTTCTGTCAGTCTATGGTTTGTATTTTCTTGGTTTGCCTAGGACTTTCTTGGTTTTAGTACCAAAAATCTTGTAACCAGGAAGATTTCTGTCTGTCTATGGTTTGTATATTCATTACTTTCATAATGAATTTTAAAGAGCAAAATTTCAAATTTTGATGAAGATATATTTCTTATTTTGTTCTTTTATGGCTCCTATTTTTTGTGTCATCCAAGGGATTTTTGCTTAGCTCAAGATCCCAAAGATTTTCCCTTATGACTTTTTCTAGAAGTTCTAGGTCTTACCTTTAGTTTTAGGTTTTATATTTGGAGTTAAATTTTCCATATGGATGGAAGTTGTTGTTGTTGTTTCTTTCCATAAGAGAGTCTAATTATTTCATCACTCTTATCCAACAAATTCCCTTTGCACCTTTGTTGAAAATCAGCTGTCTAGATATCTAATCTAGACGCTTTTTATTTCTTTTCTTGCCTGATTGCACTGGCCAAATCCCAAATAGAATGCTGAATAAAAGTGGAGAAAGAAGAAATCATTATCTTATTCCTAATGTTAGGTACAAAGCTTTTAGACATTCAGCATTATGTTTAAATTAGCTGTAATCTTTTTGTGTGCAAGACACATAGTTTGAGTAAGTTGCCTTTTCTTCCTAGTTTTAGAAGAGGTGTTATAGGAATAGATGTAGGATTTTGTGTAAAGTTTTTTCTGCATGATACACTCATATGTTTTTTCTCTTTTAGTTTGTTAATATGCTGTAATACATTGAATGATTTATGAATGTTAAACCACCTCAGTCATGTTGTATTTTCCTTTATGTTCTTGGATTTGATTTGCTAAAGTTTTAGAATTTCTGCATCCATGTTGTTCAGGAGAATTGGTTTGTTAATTTGCTTTCTTATAATATCTTTATCTGGTTTTGATATTAGGATAATGCTCGTATCATAGAATGAATTGGGAACTATTTCCCCCTTTTCAGTTTTCTGGAAGATTTTATGTAGAATTGGTATTATTACTTCTATAAATGTTTGTTAAAATTTCAACAGTGAAATTATTCTGACCTGTAATGTTCCTTATTGGAAGAATTTTACTAAAAATTCCATTTCTTTAATAGAATTAGGATTATCCAATTTATCTATTTTTTCTTGAATGAGTTTTAATAGTTTGTGCCTTTCAAGGAATTTTCCCATTTCATCTAAGTTGCTGAATGTATTTGTATAAAATTTGTAACATTTACTTATTTTTACTTTTTTTAATTGACATTTCTTTGAAATAATTATTGATTTACACATTGATACATAGAAATACAGAGGGATCCAATATAAACTTAATCAGTTTTCTCCATTGGTAAGTGTGATGGTTTGAAGCAATATTTACCTGAGAAAAACATGTTCTTAAATTTAATTTATTCCTGTGGATATGGAATCATTGCAAATAGGAACTTTGATGAGGCTACTTCAGTTAAGGTGTGACCCCATCTCAATCTGAATGAGTCTTAATCCTCTTACTGGAGTCTTTTATAAGATAATCATATTTAGGAAGAGATAATGAGAAAAGTATGGAAGCAAAAAACTGAAAATAGTGAAACCTAGAAGAGACGGTAGAGACCAGCAGATGCCTTTTCTTTATAACAGATCCTAATTCTTCCAGGCACTATGCATAACCAATAACAAAGTCATTTCCATATTTTTGTTATTTGTAGCACTCTAAACCCTGCACTGCCAAGCTTCTTGCTTGACCCAGGGATGCTGGACCTCCTCTCAGCTCTGAAGAACATAACAACCAAACAGCAGCATACACTGCCCAAACTCTACTTTGTTCTGAGGAATCTGCCGTCTAACCCCTGCCTGAAGAGATTAATCCTGTCTTACCAGATTAAAATGCAAAAGAATGCCCTGAGATCAATAGTTTGCAAGGCATTTCTAATCCTTTCCCTTATCCATTCCCACCACCCCTCTTCTCTTTGAGACCTATTACTAGAATAAAATCACAACAAGCCCCCAAAGGTAAAATACAAAGTGTGACCCATGAGGAGATACTCTAAAAACTGCATGAGTTTTCCAACTTATCTAGATAGAAATCAGGGGAATATGGGTGGGAATGGGTACTAAGGGTATGGGATAATTGTGGAAGGAGTATAAAGTTGGATGAGTTTGAATTTATTGATATGGGCCCACTAAACAGAAATTCTGGATTCAGTGCTATAGCTCAAGGGATAGAAAGTGCTCTTACCATTTGTTCAGGTGGCTGACTGAAACATAGACCAAAAGATGGCTTAGCTTTTCTGATGTTAAGACCTGATTTGCCCTGTTATACAGTGGAAGAGGGACTTCAAAGGCTTGGAGAGATGGAATCCTAGAAAGTATTTACCATTTAAGACCTGCCTACCCACCCCTGATATGTCCAGAGGGCACACCTTTAATAAGGAATGTGAGGAATAAATTTTAAAGACTAATTCATCTTCCCTGTAGAGTTCTGTGGTTACTCTTCTCTGTAGTCCAGATATTACTATAGGGACTGCTAAAATGGATCTAGAACTCTTAAATATTATGGGAATGATCAGGTCTTGGGCTGGTAATAGTCAAGTTACCAGCAGCTAATCACCAAAGGCAAGGTGGTTGTAGCTACCACAATGAAAGGGAGAATTAAGGCAGCGATTAAAATATTTTGAGTCACATAGAATTATGGCATTGGCTATTAGATCATGGGGGACCTAGAACTGAAATACATGGACAGTCTACTAGATTCCTTCTGAGTCTATATAAGAAGAACTCTATATAGGTTGAGTGAGCAAAACACTAACTTGAATTACAGACACAGAGAATCATGTACCCTTAATTGATTCCCAGACTTGAGACAGTTTAAAGACCCAGAGCTCCTTTAATATGGTGAAGGCCAGGTCCCCTTGGGGAAGGATCCTATTATGCTGCTAAAAATGTATAGTGTTTTTCTTTCTCCTAGCTTTCCCCAAGAAGACGTATGGCCTTTTACCAGAATAATGTGCATTGGGGAAAAGGGAATGATCAAACATTTTGCAGATTATTAAGCACTGGCTCAGAAGTGACATTAATTCCAGGGCACACAAGACATCACTGTGGTCCACCATTCAGAGTAGCAGCTTAAAGAAGTCAAGTGATTGATGGAGTTTTAGCTCAGGTCCACCTCACAGTGTGTCCAGTGGGTCCCCAGACCCATTCTGTGGTTATTTCTCCAGTTCCAGAATGCATAATTGGAATAGACATCCTCAGTAACTGGCATAATCCCACATTGAATCTCGGTCTTGTGGAGTGAAGGATATAATGATGGGAAGGGCCAAATAGAAGCCACTAGAACTGTCCCTGCCTAGTGAAACAGTAAATCAAAGGCAAGATCAGGACAGCAGCAAAATGGTGTCATTTTAAGTGGGCACTGACCATCTCTCTTGCAAAAAAATGGCTGAGAAGGGGCAAGATCCTGCCTAAGTGATCCATTCTGGTAACTCACAGAGGAAGTGGCTTCAGAGCAATAATCTGGAGGGAACTGGACTTAGAGAGAAAAAGCTCAAGGGAAAACCATGTGTTTTTCATCACAGTGGCTGGAAATGGCAGGTGGTTAACACCCACCCTGAAGCCTTCCCCAAGAGTAAGATGGCTCTGGTGAAGGGTGGAGAAGGGTTTAATTTCTGTGGGTTTAGTTATCCAGACCCCCATTGAACTTTAGGGAGCATACCAGCTGGCAAGGTGTGGCCCTGGGAAAAGGGTGAGAGGCAAATCTGCTTAGGCAACTTGATTTACGTAACTAACCTGGAAAAGAGGAACTTGGGCTGGTAGAGGGTGGATTCAGGCAATTGACTAGTCCTGTGCTGAAAATTATCAAAATTCAAACTCCCATAATGGAGGCAGGCAGTAGGAAGCACTTAATAACCTTACAAAGGCCTATTTAGGGTCCCCTGGGAAGAGGGAGATGTTTGGAAGAAGGTTGAGAGTCATTTCTCTGTGGTGAGATTGGATATCAGACTCCCATTTGAATTTCAGAAGGGAACTCAACTTGACCAGGAGAAGTGAGGGAGGATCTGATCACACAGCATATTGCATCCTGCTGTGCTGGGAGAAAAAACAATGAGATTAGAAAAGGGGTAGAGAGACAGGCTCCTAGTTAACAGGAATCTACCCAACAGCAAAGAGTCAAACCTTCCCTAGGGAAAGTGACTGGATAGCTCTCTAGATAACTGACCCAGTGAGAAAGTTTAGTTCAGTGGAAGCATCTCTGCTTTGGATACATGAGTTCCCTGGTTCAATTCCCAGCTCTTCTTAGAGTAGTGATCCACTGGATTATCAAACATCAAACTGATAGTTTAGGACAGGTCCACATAGACATTATTTTTGTATTAGCTTCTCTTGGTTCTCTAACTTTTCTTAAAAAAGATTCTTTTTTAAAAAATTTAACTTACTTTACTAGCTAAAATTCACAATTCAAAACCTGCAGATGGAAGGCTGCAGGATAATTGATTGAACACTGGCAGACTGAGAAACTCCTAAGAGGAGCTAAGAGGGAAGGTTGTTTTTCCTAAGTGTTCATTTGATTCTTTGCATAAGTGTTTGTTTTTTGTTTTTTCCCCCTCTTTCTCCCTTGCCCATTTTTTTAAAATTAGGTGCTGTTGTCTTGTTTGTTGTTTGCTGTGTTCCCCCCTCCATTGTTTCCCCTCCTTTGTATACCAATTTTGTCTACCTATCCTATTTCTTTTCCTTCTTTAATCTTTCTATTTTATGCTTTCTGTTTTTGTTCTTACATCCATCTTTTTCCTTAGTATTAAATTTTTCTTATTTTTTATTTCTGTCTCCTCTACTCTCTATTTTCTTTCTTTTTGGAAATTTCTTGCTTACTGTCTTTTCTCTTTCCCTCACTTTTGTCATTCTGGCCTTTAAGTCATTCTAGATATTTTTCTCTATTTGGTTTTTCATTTCATTATTTGTACACCACTTCTTTATTGTTATTACTCTGCACTTCTTACATGAATTCTTATTCACTTTCCTAGTTCTTGGACAGTTCCTCTTCTACATTTTACTATTATTATTACTATTATCCTTTTTCTCTTCTTACCTCTTTCCCTTTCCCTGGCCCTAATCTTATTTCTTTCAAGGAAAGACAGACAACATCAAAGAAATAGAAAAAGAAGAACAAAGTGTCAAAGGAAACTTAACACACACAGAGAAACAGCAACTAAATAAAACCCTAGAGAAAGAGAGAAATTAGTGAACTGAATAAACGCATCAAGATAAAGAGATGTCTAAACACAAACAAGAAATTATAAACTATACTAAGCTTTAGTAACACATGGACCAGTCCAATGAACAAACTAAAAACAGAAGGAGATGCAGAACATGGAACAACTAATCAGTGATGTCCAAAAAATATCATGAGCGTACTTAATGAAGTGCAGGAAGAGATTAAGGATATTAAGAAGACACTGGGAGAACATAATGAAAAATTGTAAACATACATAAAAAGGTAACGGATATGATGATGATGAAAGGCACAATCCAATAAATAAAAAAAGAAACACATATCATCTGATTTGAACAGGCAGAGGAAACAATTAGTGATGTGGAAGACAGTACATCTGAAATCAAACAGATAATAGAAAAGATAGATAAATAGATAGAAAAAAATCCAGCAGGGTCTTAGGTATATGAGCAACAACACAAAACACATAAAGATATGCATTATAGGCATCCCATTGGGAGAAGAGAAGGGAAAGGGGAAAGAAGGAGTGTTGGAGGAAATTATAGCTGAAAACTCCCTAACCCTATTGAGGGAGATGTATGTACATGCCCAGGAAGGGCAGGGTATCCCAAACAGTATAAATCCCAACAGGTATATGCCAAGACATATACATGGCAAACTGTCCAATGCTCAATATAAAGAGAGAATACTGAAAGCTGCAAGAGAAAAGACAAGTATCACGTACAAGGAAAGCTTAATTAAACTATGTGCTGCTTTCTCATCTGAAATCATGGAGGCAAGAAGGCAGGCGTATGATCTAGTCAGGGTGCTAAAAGAAAGAAAAACTTCCAGCCAAGAATTCTCTATACAGCAAAGCTGGCATTCAAAAAGATGGATAATTCAAAATATTCACAGATAAACAGAAATTAAGAGAGTATGCCAATAAGAAACCAGTCCTTCAAGAAATACTAAGAGAGTGCTGCAGGTTGAAAGGAAAAACAAGAGAGAGAGAGTTGGAGGAGAGTGTAAGAAAAATTTTTAAAAAAGAAGGAGAAATAAAAACAATGTATCACATACAAAAACCAAAAGAAAAATTGGCTCATGTAATTCCTTAAGAGGAATAACACTTAATGTTAATGGATTAAACTCACCATTCAAAAGACACAGACTGGGAAAATGGACACACAAATTTGAATGATCTATATGGTGTCTACAAGAAACCCATTTAGTTCCAGTGATTCAAGAAGACTGAAAGTGAATGACAGCAAAATTTTTTACAAAGAAACAACAAATAATAAAGGGCAGGCATAGCTATACTAATATCAGACAAAATAGACTTTAAGAGCAAAATTATTTTAAAAGAAAAAGATGTGCACTATATATTAGTAAAGTGGGTAATCATTCAACAAGAAAGAAAAATCATAAACATTTATTCAACTAACCAGGGCACCTCAAAATACACGAGGAAAACACTGGAAAAATAAGTGGAGAAATAGATGCCTCTAAAATTATAGTGGGGTTGTTAATACACCATTATCACCATTAAACAAAACATCTCAACAGAGAATCAATAAAGAAACAAAGACTTTGAAAAATACATTTATGGATCTGGACCTAATAGATATATGCACAACACCACACCCAAATAGAGCAGAATATAATTCCTTCTAGACAGCACATGGATCATTCTCCAAGATAAACCACATGATAGGTCAAAGAACAACATGCAAAGAATTCAGAAAGATTGAAATTATTCAAAGGAATTTTTCTGAGTACAATGGCATGAAGCTGGAAATCAGTTAAGGGCCAGAGAACCAGATTAGACACAAAGATATGGAAGTTAAACAACACACTCTTAGACAAACAGTTCATCAAAGAGAAAATAACACAGGAAATCAGTAAATACTTTGAAATGAATGAAAATGACAACATAACATATCAAAACCAATGGGATAAAGCAAAAGCTGTACTGAGAGGAAAATCCATAGCCATAAATTCATATATCAAAAACTAGGAAGAGCAAAAATAGAGGACTTAACTGCACACCTAGAGGAATTAAAAAAGAAGAGCAAAAAACTAACCCCAAAGGAAGTAGAAAGAAGAAAATAAATATTAGAGCACAACTAAATGAAATAGAATATAAAAACGCACTAGAAAAATAAACAAAACCAAAAGTTAATTATTCCAGAAGATCAATAAGATTGACAAATCCTTAACAATATTAACAAAGAATAATGAGGGAACATGGAAACACACAAAATAAGAAACAAAGAAGGGGATATCACCACTGACACCAAAGAAATAAAAAAGTGTCATAAGAGGATACTTTGAAAAAATTACATGTCCACAAGAAGGATAATTTAGTGGAAATGGACAATTACCTAGAAATACAGAAGAAGCCTACATTGATGAAAGAAGAAATTGATTAAGTCAACAAAACAATCACAAGTAACAAGATTGAATTAGTCATTAAAAACCTCCCAACCAGAAGAGCACAGGACCAGACATCTTCACAGCTGAATTCTACCAAACAATCCGGAAAGAACTTACACCCATCCTTCTTAAACTCTTCAAAAAATTGATGTAGAAGGAACATTGCCTAACTAATTCTATGATACCAAATTTACCCTAATATCAAAGCCAAAGGCACCAGAAGAAAGGAAAGTTACCGACCAATCTCTCTAATGAACGTGGATGCTAAATTCCTCAAGAAAATACTTGCTAATCATACTCAGCAACACATCAAATGAATTACACACCATGATCAAGTGGTTTCTTCCCTGGTATGCTATAAGAAAATCAATCAATGTAATCTACCACATAAACACATTGAAAGAAAAAAAAATTACATGATCATCTTTATAGATGCAGAAAAAGGATTTGACAAAATACAGCACCCTTTCCTGATAAAAACATTACAAAGGATAGGAATAGAAGAAAACTTCCTCCATATAATAAAGGGTATATATGAAAAAGTCACAGCTAACATCACATACAATGGTGAAATTCTAAAAGCTTTCCTTCTAAGACTGGGAACAAGACATTGATGTCCAATATCACTGCTCCAATTTAAAATCGCGTTAGAAGTACTTGCCTAAGTACTTAGGCAAGGGAAATATATAAAAGGCATCCAAATTGGAAAGGAAGAAGTAAAAATTTCCCTATTTGTAGAAGAAATGATCCTGTACATAAAAGCCCTGAGAAATCTACAACAAAGTTTCCAATCTATAAATGAGTTCAGTAGTCACAGGTTGTAACATAAAGACACAAAATTCAGTAGCATTTCTATAAAACAATAATGAGGAATATGAGGAGGAAATCAATTTTAAAAAGGCATTTATAATAATAAATAAAAGAATCAAATACCTAGGAATAAATTTACCTAAAAATATAAATGACTTATGCACAGAAAACTTCACACCACTCTTAACAGAAGTCAAAGAAGACTTAAATAAATGGAAAAATATTTCCTGTTCATGGACGGGAAGACTAAACATTATTAAGATTCTATCTAACCCAAATTAATCTACAGATTAAATGCAATCCCAACATAAATCAACACAGCATTTTTTACCAAATTGGAAAACTAACTATGAAATTTATTTCACATGGCAAAGAGGCCCCAAATAGCCAAAAACATATTGAAAAAGGAAAATGAAACTGGAGGAATCACACTACCTGACTTTAAAGCATACTACAAAGCTACAGTGTTCAAAACTGCATAGTATTAACACAAGGATAGACATATCAAACAATGGAACCAAATTGAGTCTTTTGATACAGATCTTTGCATATACAGTAATCTAATATTCAACACGACCACCAAGTCCTCTCAGTTGAGAGAGAATGGACTCTACCACAAATGGTGATTGGAGAATTTGATATCCATATCCAAAAGAATGAGATAGGAACATCATCTCACACCTTATTCAAAAATCAACTGAAGATGGATCAAAGACCTAAATATAAGAGCCAAGACCATAAAGATCTTGGAAGATAATGTAGGGAAGCATCTATAGGACCTTACAATAAGATATGTTTTCATGAACTTCACACCCAAAGCATGAACATTGAAAGAAAAAAAACAGATAAATGGGACCTCCTCAAAATTAAAAGCTTTTGCACCTCAAAAGAGTCTGTCAAGGAAGTGAAAAAAAAGCCTATCCAAAGGGAGAAAATGTTTGGTAAACATATATTTGATAGGAGCCTAATATCCAGCATATATAAAGAAATCCTCTATTTCCGAAATAAAATTTTAAAAATGGGAAAGTGATTTGAACGGACACTTCTCCAAAGAAGAAATAGAAATGACTAAAAAGCACTTGAAAAGATGTTCAACATCACTAGCTATTACAGAAATGCAAATAAAAACAACAATTAGATATCATCTTTCACCCATTGGACTGGAGGACATTAAAAAAACAGAGGACTTCAAGTGTCGGAGAAGATGTGGAAGAATGGGAACCCTCATCCACTCTTAGTGGGAGTGTCAGATGATCCAGCCATGATGGAGGACAGTTTGTCAGTTCCTCAAAAAACTATAGATCTGTCATATGATCCAGCAATTCCAATGATGGGTATATACTCAGAAGATCTGAAAGCAAGGACACAAACATATATGCATACCAATGTTCACAGCAGCATTATTCCCTATTGCCAAAAGTTGCAATCAACCCGATTGCCCACCAACAAATGAATGGATAAACAGGATGTAGTACATACATATGATGAAATATTACTCAGCTGTAAGCAGGAATATAGTACTAACACACAGGATAATATGGATGAATCTCGAAGAATTTTACTGAGTGAAGCAAGCCAGGCATTGAAGGACAAATAGTACAAGACCTCTCTGAAATGAATTTAGCAAATCTAGCAGACTCAGAGAGCTAGAGCCTGGAAGATCAGTTTACAGGAAATGTAAAGGAAGAAGAAGGTTGTTAGTCAACACCCATACAGGTGAAAACTATGATAAGGTGGAAGTGAGTAGTTGTGCAGTGAAGGGACACAACAGGGGTGTAGAGATACTACTGGATTGGGCTGTGCAAGCTGGACCAGATTTTAGGGTGGATAGAATTGGTTAGATCGTCCATTGAACTGAAGGGAGGGACAGGGGAGGGAGCAAATGGACCCTGGGGTTTTGCAGGCACGGTGTTGAGACTACAATGTTGAGAAAACTGTTTTGACAATATGACAAGGAATGTTTACTGGTTTAGGATGTTGGGTGGGGGTGCATTCAGGACATGGTTCAACTGGGGCAGTCTTCTATAGAATGTGCAAGGGATCATTTTGTCATAGTGTATTGTATCAGTGAAAACTCATATAATGAGTGGGAAGGAGTTGGACTCCCATCCTGGGGAGGCCCGATATATTCTCAGAGGGTTGGGTGTCTCTTGAGTGCATGGGTGGTTTTTAATAGGGGAGGTCAGACCAGTATATCAAGCCCTCGGTGTTGTTGCAAGTAACTATGAATCTTGTCCTTCAAGGAGTGAATTCTGATGGTTGCCATGGACCTGGAGGGGAGGAGGAGGGAGAAATTGAATAGATAGAAGAGACGGTATTTAGAGGGCAATGGAAATGTTCTGCATTATCTTGCAATGATGGATACAAGACATGTTAAATTTCATTAAAAATTTATGAAAGTGTTAGGTCTAAAATGCAAACCATAATATAAGCCATTGATCATTGTCAGTAACTATGTTTAAATAGTTGTACATCAGTTGTAACAAATGTACCATCCACATATAAAAAAATTATTAATATGGGAAGGGGGAAAAGGGAAATAATGTTGGGTATATGGGAGTAACCAATATTGTCTATGTGACTTTACTGTGTCGTAAAACTTCTTTGAAGGTGAAATTTTAAAAAGTAAGTCACTGGGGAAGAAATGGAAAAAAATTACCACTATACAAACAGGAGAACAGATATTAGAGTGATGAAAGGAAAAATGTCAAAAATTTTTTTTAAAACATTTTTCATTATTTTTTATATCCCAATTTTTAAATTCTTAAATTTTATTTTAGTTTCTCTAAATTATTATTTATTTCCTTTCTTATGTTTAAACCTATCATTATTATTTCATTTCCCTATTAATTGAATTTGACAATATTCTTGGCTTCATTTTTGTAGAAGGTTTGGATCACAGCTTGGTTACAACTGTTGCAGGGGTAGATAATTGATGTGGGGTGTCAGTGATGGGGGATACATGGGAGGAAGTTCACCTAAGCATACATATGATGTGTATAAAAGTATTCAAATATTCATGGGGTATTTTCAGAGTAGGTAGAGTTTCACACAATATACAAAAGAATATTGAATTCCCATCCTGGGGAGCTCTGCCACATTATCTATTGGAACCACAACAATCCCCCAAGTATGAGGGCAATGACTTGTGAAGAAGTATTATCCATTGATTGGCCCTTGATATTGATGATTATGCTTATGAGCCTTTGCTCCTAAAATTACAACTTAGCCTAGTCTTGTAGGGTGCTTAAGAGTTATTGCCTGAGAGCTTCCATGTTGCTCAAATGTGGTCTTTCTCTAAGCCAAACTCAGCAAATGAATGCATTACCTTTCCCACAGTGTGGGAAATAGCTCCCAGAGATGAGCCTCTCTGGCACCGAGGGATTACTCTCAAGCAACAGCTGGTGAAGCAACTGGAAAAAGACCTTGAAAAATAGGGGGAAAAGGTAAAGACTAATCAATTCATATGACTAGGAGACTTCAAAGTGAGCCAGGAGATCATTAAAGAGGAAACACTTCTGCATGTCTCAGCAGGATCTCATAGACTGCAAAAGCAGATATTATCCAAAATAGTGTGCCTTCTGAGGTTTCTGGAGACACCCAGGTACTATGGCCATAGCAGATAGCTATGGAGTTTCGTGCCTTGCTAGTGGGCCTTACTTTGGAGTTTGTGCTCCAGAGTGTGACAGAGTTGGACTCAGTTTTGTCTTCTCTACACATGCCTATTCTGTCCCTTCTGTTTGAATCTATATTTGGTGATGGATTTGGTAGGTTTATGTCCAAGAGAGTTGAATCTCTGGACTGTCCTTATGCCAGCTGGGACCTGAGACTCAGCAGAGTTGCAAATCTTACTCTATAGTTCATTGGACTCACCCAGTACAACTAATGATGTAAGGATGGAAAACCACCACACCAAGGAACTGAGAAAGTCTACAACTGAAATCAAGAGAGCCCCATCCATCACCCATATGGGATCAAAACCCCCTCTCAAGTAGAAGTAGAGTGGGCATCACCATCCCAGAATTCTCAGGTTTGAGGGATAAAATATGGGCCAGAATGGACTTATTGGTATTCTACTGTAGACTTATTGGGATACTAGCAATGGAAGAAATTATATCATTGCTGTGGAGACAGTGGCCACTGGAGGTGCTGAAGACAGGGGAGGGAAAAAAAGGTGTAATGTCGGGGCATTTTGGGGATTTGGATTTGTCCTGAATGACATTGCATTGACAGATACAGGCCATTATTTATCCTGCCATAACCTAAAGAATTGAGTGGGAGAGACTGTAAGCTACAATGTAAACTATAATTCATGCTTAGTGGCAATGGTCCAAAATGTGTTTAATTGCAATGATTGTACCACACGAATGAAAGAAGATGTTAATGTGGGGAAAAGTTGGAAAAAAGTGGGGAGTGGGGCATATAGGAATCCCTTATATTTTATTATGTAACATTTTATGTAATGTATACATAACATAAAAATGTATACATTTTATGTTATATATGTAACATTTTATGTAATGTAGTGTAAAAGTATGTTTTAAAAATAAATAAAAATATATTTTATAAAAAACCATACCAGATTCCAGGAAGGACTGCAGCGATTAGTGCCCCCATCAAGGATCTGAAGGATGCATGGGTGGTGATTTCTACCATATCCCCATTCAACTTCCCTATTTGGCCTGTGCAGAAAACAGATGGTTCTTGGAGGGTGACAGTAGACTATCATAAACTTAACCAGGTGGTGACTTCAATTGCACCTGCTGTCCAATATGTGGTATTATTGCTTGAGGAAATCAACACATCCCCTGTAATCTGGTATGAAGCTATTGATTTTGTAAATGATTTTTCCTTAATTGCCATTAAGAAGGACCACCAAAATCAATTTGCTCTCAGCTGGCAAGGCCAGCAATATACCAGGACTGTCCTGCCTCAAAGGTATATCAACTCTCCAACTCTATGTCATAATATTGTGCTTAGGGAACTTGATCATCTCTCCCTCCCAGAGGACATCACATTGTTCAATTATAATGATGACATAATGTTGATAGGACATAGTTAGCAAGAAGCAGCAAAGGTTCTAGACATATTGGTAAGGCATTTGCATGAGAGAGGATAGAAGGTAAATCCAAGAAAAACACAGGATCCTTCCACCTCAGTGAAATTTGTAGGTTTCCAGTGGTGTGGGGCATGTTGAGATATCCCTTCTAAAGTGAAGGAAAAACTGTTACTCCTGGCCAGTCCTACAACCAAAAAAGAGGCATATCACTTAGTTGGGCTCTTTGGAATTTGGAGACAACACATTCCTCATTTGGGTGTGCTATTTCAACCCATTTGCAGAGTGACCAGTAAAGCTGCTAGTTTTGATTGGGGATGAAACAAGAGAAGCCATTGTAGTAGGTCCACGCTGCTGTGCAAGGTCCACCACCACTTGGGCCATATGATCCAGCAGACCCAATAGTGCTGGAAGTTTCGTGGCAAATAGAGGTGCTGACTGGAGCCTTTGGCAGGTTCCTATAGGGGATTCACAATGCAGACCCTTTGGATTTTGAAGCAAAGCCCTGACATCCACTTCAGATTACTACTTTCCTTTTGAGAAACAGCTTTTGGCCTTCTACTGTGTCTTAGTAGAGACTGAATGCTGAACTATGGGCCATCAAGTTGCCATGAGAACTAAGTTCTCTATCATGAACTTGGTATTGTATGACCCAGCAATCCATAAGTTTGGGTATGCATAGCAGGACTCTATAATAAAGTGTAAGTGGTATATACAAGATAAGGGTTGAGTGGTCCTGAAGGCATAAGTAAGCTACATGATGAAGTAGCCAGAATAGCCATGGTCACCACCCCTGCCATTTTACCTTCTCTTTCCAAGTACACATCTTTGGCCTCTTGGGGATTTCCTTACAATCAGTTGACTGAGGAAGAGAAAACTCGGGCCTAGTTTACAGATGGTTCTGCATGATATGCAGATACCACCTGCAAGTGGACAGCTGCAGAGCTGCAACCATTATCTGGGACATACCTAAAAGACAGTGGTGAGGGCAAATTCTCCCAGTTGACAGAATGTCAAGCAGTGCACCTGGTTGTTCATTTTGCCTGAAAGAAAAAATGTTGAGAGGTTCATTTTTACACTGATTCATGGGCTGTTGTCAATGGTTTGGTTGGATTGTCAAGGACTTAGAAGGACCAAAATGACCAAGTCCTGCCATGTGACAGAAAGGAGAAGGTTCAAACAGCTAAAGCCCTGGGAAGAGAGATGAGCCCTATGCCAGCCTACAGCTGTGATCAGAAGAAGCTGGTCCCTGGAACCTTAAGAGGAAGAAGGCCTGAGAAACCAGGCAGAGATCTCCCACCATCTTGCTTCAACATATGGCAACAGACTTGGTGAGGAAATACCTCTTATGGTACCTTGAGTTTGACTCTTTAGGGCCTTGTAATGGTAAGTTTTACCACAAATAAATGCCTTAATGCAAGCCAAAAAAAAAAAAAAAAAAAAAAAAAAGGACTTAGAAGGAATATGATTGGAAAATTGGTGACAAAGATGTCTGGGGGAAAGTTGTGTGGATAGACATTTCTGAGTGGGCAAAATACATGAAAATATTTGTGTCTCACATGAATGCTTACCAGAGGGTAACTTCAGCAGAGGATGATTTTTAATAACCAAGTAGATGAGATAATCCACTCTGTGGCTAACACTCACCCTCTTTTCCTAGCCACTCCTGTCATTGTCCAATGGGCTTATGAACAAAGTGGCCATGGAGGTAGGGGTGGAGGTTATGCATGGGCTCAGCAACATGGACATCCCCTCACCAAGGATGAAATGGCCACAGCCACTGCTGAGTGGCCAATCTGCCAGCAGAAGAGTCTCACACTCAGCCCCAAATATGGAAACTTTCCTGAGGAGATCAGCCTGCTACCTCGTGGTAGGTTTAATTACATTGGATCACTTCCATCATGGAAGGGTAAGTGATTTCTCTTAAGTGGGATAGACACATACACCAGATATGGGCTTGTTTTCCCTGCACGCAATGCTTCTTCTAAAACTACCATCCTTGGTCTTACTGAATGTCTTATCTGCTGTCATGGCATTCCACACAACATGGCTTCAGATAAAAGAACCCATTTCACATTAAATGACATGCAGATATGTGTCCATGCTCATAGAATTCACTGGTCTTACTATGTTCCCCATCATCCTGAAGCAACTTGATTGATAAAATTGTGGAATGGCCTTTTGAAGAGTCATTGATGGTGTCAACTAGATGGCAATACTTTGCTGGACTGGGGCAATGTTCTCCAAGTGGATATGTATGCTTTAAATCAGTGTCCACTCTATGGTGCTGTTTCTCCCATAGCCAGGATTCATGGGCCCAGGAATCAAGGGCTGGAAATGAGTGTGGCATCTCCTAATGATCCAGTAGGAAAATGTTTTTTCCTGTCCCTAAAACCTTACACTCTGCTGGCCTACAGGCCTTAGTTCCAGAAAGAGGAGTGCTTCCAACAGGGAACATAGCGATGCTTTGTTGTACTGAAAGTTAAAGACTGCTGCCTGGCCACTTTGGACTCATTTCACCTTTGAATAAATAGGCAAAAAAGGGAATTACTGTACTGCTTGTACATTGACTGATCCTGACTATCAAGGGGAAATTGGACTGCATGTATGTAATGGGTTTAAAGAACAGTTTGCCTGGAATACAGGAGATCCTCTAAGGTATCTCTTAGTACTGCCATGTCCTGTCATTAAAGTCAATGGATAATTGCAACAACCCAATCCAAGCAGGACTAACAGTGGCCCAAAATCTTCAGGAATGAAAGTTTGGGTCACCCCACAAGGCAACAAACCACAGCTAGCTGAGGTGCTTGCTGAGGGTAGCGGGAACATGGAATGGGAAGAAGTCAGTGATAAATATGAACTTTAACCATGTGACTAGTTACAGAAATGAGGACTATAATGATTGTGAATCTTTTTTCCTTGTTTTGTTATGAGTATGATTGTATATGTACATAAAATGAATTTCTTTGTTTTCTTCCCTAAACTCCTTTATCATATGTCAATTTGTGTTAGTTTCATGTCATAATATTCAAGGGTGTAAAGTTTAAGAGTGAATATTACCCATGGACTTGCACATTATTTTGTAGGGAATTAAGGTATTTCTGATTGTACATAGAGCAGTTGAATATTATTAGACAGAAATATATATATATATATGTAGCAGTTTGATATTTTTTATGAATTCAAAAAATAAATATTGGATTATGTTTCTGATAAGGTCTTTTCCTCTGGGCATATTATATTGTATTGGATTCAGAGGTTTTAGTTTTACTTGATTAAATTATGATTAAGGCTTTGATTGGGCCATGTCAGTAGGACATTGTGTCCCCACCCCCTTGGTGATGAGGGACTCACAGAGAAAACTACATGGCAGAGCAAAGGAGTTGGTTCAAGTTTTTAGCTGGAGCCTGAGAAGCAAGCACAAAGAGGATCAGAGCACTGATCCTGGAGACAATCAACCCCTGGGAGAGAGAGACAGATCTGGTTGCCTGATCTGTCTAAAGCTGGCCTTGTGGAGCTAGCAGCGCAGCTGATCCAGATAGAAACAAGCCCTGGGAAGAGAGGAACCCAGGAAGCCTGAACTCTTGGCAGAAGTCAGCAGCTATTTTGATCCATCATGTGGCAATAGACTTTGGTGAGGGAAGTAACTTACGCTTTATGGCCTGGTAAATATAAGCTTCTACTGCAAATAAATACCCTTTATAAAAGCCAACAGATTTCTGTTATTTTGCATCAGTAACCCTTTGGCTTACTAATACATTATGCATGTATGTTATTATTTTTATTTAGAGACTAAGTATTGTTTAAGGTGATGTGTATGGTTGACAAGGGGTGCACTGTAACATTTAGGCTAATGTGTCAACCTGGCCAGGAAATTGTGCCCAGTTGTTTGGTCAAGCAAGCACTGGGCTAATTGTAATACAAGGACAGTTATGCACTTTAGTCATCAGTGAGTTTACTGTTTAGATGGCTGATTACATCTGCAATCAACCAGGGAGATTACTGTCAGCAATAAGTGACGTTTTAACCAGTCAGTTGAATGCCTTAAAAAGGGAAGTGATTTCAGTATTTAGAAATAAATTTCCAGCCCATCTTTGGACAGCCAATGTGTCCTGGGACCTTCATCAGATCTTTATTGGAGTCCCTGGTTTGTAGCCTGCCTGCAGAATCTGGACTTATGCATCCCATGGTCACATGAGAGGATTTTAGAAAATCTCATACTGTATGCAGATATCTCCTGTTGATTCTGTTTTCCTAGAGAACCATGACTAATACAGCTTTTCCTTGCAGCTTATAGCACAATGCTAGACAAAATTGATAAGCCAAGAACTGAAATGTTTGGCACAAAGAAATCAGAAACTGATTCTGGAAATTCCAAGTCTCTGGAAATCAAGTCCCTAGATGATAGTGCCCCATTTTAGGAATTAGCTAAAGTTGGAATTTATAAGCCAGGATTGAAAAGGCAGTTATCTAGGAAAGACTTATGGAAAATTTTACTGCCTTATCTCTTGGACCCCTGCTTCCTGCATGGTAAACCATCAGCTTTTTGAGAGAGCTGTATGAACAAAATCATTGTCAGCCTGGACTAAAAGAGACATATAGGGGAGAGATGGAAGGGCAATTGCCTTAAGAGGAAAACTATGGAAGCTGTGGTCTGGAATTAATACATCTCCTTGGGCTAAGAAAGGAACTTCACACATGTGTATCCAGATGGTGAATTTGCCCAAGCAGTTGAAGGGTATGGATGTTCCAGGCTGCTTTTGAGAGAGTTTTTCCATACTAGGCTACAGAGGGGGTAGGGCACATTCCCCAAAGTTTGGGTAGAATGAGGTCAACCCTCCAGTGCTCAGAGAGGGTTGGCTGTGTTCCTCATAGTTTGGGGAGAGTGAGGTCAAAACCCCATATGTATGAGAGGGTTGGTCCTGTCCCCAGTAGATTAGGGAAAGGCAGGTTGCCAACTGACTGTTCTGAGTGTTGGACCTGTACACAAGAAATTAATGTTGCCACCACTTCAATGTACTAAGGTTGTTGAGACTGTACCCCAGAGATTGGGGAAAGTGTGGTCATCATCCCAATGTTCTTGGAAGGTGTGGTCTGGATTTTGATTGACACGTAGACGCTTGATCAGGGCAGAACCAAGGAAATGGCCATTGGGCAAGCCTATTGTAAGGATGGGCTCCAGGGAGGCCCAAGGAGTAGAAACTATCATGTATAGAATGAATTTTAGACTTTGAAATCTAATGGAGTATGCTATGCAGGTTTTCGGAACTGTAGAGGACTGGTGACTCATGTTGCCTTCCTGAATTCTCCTCATGGTAATGCAAATGTTTATCCTTTGTTTGTGCCTCTGTATATTGGAAAGAGAAAAATTGTTTTGTGGGTTTCACAGGTCTACCACCAGAAGGGAATTTGCCCCAAGACACACTGTGTTCCTTTAAATGATTATGATGTGATTTTGTAAAAATAACTCTACTACTGATTTAATGTGTTTTATTTTTTTAATATTATAATATGTGTTTGGAATTCAGAGGGTAGAGTGTGGCAGTTTGATATTATGAATTCCAAAATGAGACATCAATTATGTTGGTAAACTTGTCTGTTCCTCTGGGCATGAAACCCTTTGATTAATTTATATTTAAAGGCTTTACATTTATGTGATTAAATAAAAATTAGGGCTTTGATTTGACCACATGATTAGGGCATGCAGGACTGAGTTCCCACCACCTTGGTATGTTATATAAATGGACATTCAATTAAGAAGACACAAGGAGATATACACACAGAAATTGAGAGAGCTCCATAGACATGGAAGAGGAGAGAATTTGTCAGCTTTGATTCTGTGGCCCTGGGAAACACATGAGCTATTCACCTGATAGATTATAGCTGCCCTTTTGAAAAGACATGAGCAACTGAACTCAGAAAGAAATGAGCCCTCCAGCCTACAGCTGAGATTGGAAGAGGCTGGGCCAATGGAGCCTTAAGAGGAAAGAGGAAGGCTGAACCCTCACAGATATCACCAGCCATCTTGTTTCAACATGAGGTAAGAGACATGTGGTGTTAAAATACCTCTTATAGTACCTTGAGTTGGACTCTTTAGGGCCTAGTAGCTATAAACTTCTACTCCAAATAAATACTGTTTACAAAAACCAAGAGATTTTGGTACTTTGTATCAGTTCCCCTTTAGCTGACTAATAACATGTAGGTAGTGGTAACCCATGTGGTTTTAATTTACATTTCCCTGATGGGTAAAGATGTTGATCATCTTTTTTATGAATTTCTTACCATCTCTCTACCTCCTTTGGTGAAATATCTGTCATATCTTTTGCCCATTTTCTAATAGCATTTTTTGATGTTTTACTGCTGAGTTTTGTGTGTTCTTTATATATTTTAGATGCTCACACTTTGATATGTAGTTTCCAAATATTTCTTCCAGTCTGTTGCTTGTCTTTTCACTTCTTCACATGGGATTTTGCAAAGTAAAAGGTTTTAATTTTTATGAAGTCTAATTTATCAATTTTCCTTTTATGAATTGTGCTCTCTTTGTCAAGTCTAAGAATACTTTACTTGCACTTCAATCCTGAAGATCCTCCTGTTTATTTTGGATAGGTTTTTCATTTCTTCATTTAATTTATAAGTATGTGATGCATTTTGAGTTGATTTTTGCATAAGGCATGAGGTTAGGGATGAGGATTTTTGTTTTGTTTTGCCTATGGTGTCCAATTACTTCAGCACAATTTGTTCAAAGTCCTATCCTTCTCCCACTGAATTGCTTTTTTCCTTTGTAAATAAAATAAGTTGAACATACTTGTTTGGGTCTGCTTCTGGATCCTCTATTATGTTCTCTCTATCTATGTGTCTCTCTCTCTACCAATACCACACTGTCTTGATAATTGTAGTATAGTAAGAATGATTTCTCTCACTCTATTTTTCTTTTTCAAGTTTATTTTAGCTGTCCTTGTGTGTGTGTCTTTTCATATAAATTTTAGTATAAGCTTGTCTATGTCTTCAAAAACCCTTTCTGAGATTTTGAGAGGAATTGTAGTAAATCTAGACATTGATTTGGGGAGAATTGACATTTTTACTATATTGAGTCTTCCAATCCATAAACACAATACTTCTTTCCATTTATTTAAAGCTTCTTTGGTTTCTTTCATCAGCATTTTAAAATTTCAGCCTAACAAACCTTGTACATATTTTGTTAAGTGTATTTCTATGTATTTCATTTAGTTTGGAGCAATTTTAAATGGTATTGTGTTTTTAATTTTGCTTTGCACATGTTCGTTGTTAGTATATGAAAATGAGAATGATATTTGAGTATTGATCTTTTATTTTGTGACCTTGCTGAGTTTTTGTTTCTTTAGTTTTGGTAGATTCCCTAGGCTTTTCTACCTACATAAGCATGTCATCTACAAATAGAGACATTTTGGGTCGTCTTTTCCCATTGGATTGACATTTATTATTTCTTGTCTTCATCAAGTGGTATGAAATTCCAGTAATAGTAGAGAGAGTGGGCATTCTGGCCTTTTACCTGATGCTAGGTGGAAAGCATTCAATCTTTCACTTTTGAGTGTGATAACTGTAGGTTTTCTGTACATGCTTTTAATCAGGTTGAGATAATTCTGCTCTATTCTTTACTTGCTGAGTTTTAATCATAACCGAGTGTTGGATTTTATCAAATGCTTTTTAATTTTATGCATTGATTGATATGACCATATGATTTTTCTTTTTTAGCCTGTTGATGTGACTTCCTAATCTATGTCCACTCTGGGTGGATTTCAATTGATTGATACTTCTCTTCATTACTGGTTATGTTTTCCTGCTTCTTTAAATATCTGTTAATTTTTTATTGCACTTCAAACATTATGTACTGTACCTTTGTTCAGTGCTTGATATATTATTTTTTCCTTAAAAATATTCTTGACCTTTGTCCTGGGATAAGTTATTTGGAAACAGTTTGATCCTTTAATGTCTTGCTTGTAAGGTGGGACCAGAATTATGCTCAGCCTGGTGCTTATTACAACTGACTTCTGAGGCAAGACCATTCTGTGAGATCTACCTAATACCCTGGTAATTTTATGAGTTTTTTTCCCCTCTGACTTGTGGGCAAAAGCACTATTCCTATCACCACTCTGTTAACACCAGAATCTCTTATATTTTATCCTTTCTTGTGGTTCTTTCTCAGGTAGTTTCCATACATGTACATTGATTAATTTTTTCTCCCTGAATACTTGAGGGAGAATATCTGCAGATCTCCTGTGGTTTCTCTCTGAGTTATTGTCTTTCCTTCAGTACTATGTTTTGTGATCTCTAGCCACCTTGGTATCTCTTGACTCTCAGGTCTTCCTCTTCACCTTAGAAAGTCTACATGTTCTGTCTTTACCCTCCCTGCACCACAGCATGGAAACTCTCTGAACAGAGTAATCTTCAGGCATTTGTATCATTCACCTCATTTATTTCCTATCTTTCAGGATCCCTCTGCTTCATGCATTTAAGCATCTGATGTTTGATGTCTTGACATTTTTTTCATCTGTATATATTTATTATTAAAAAAAAAAAACTGTTTTAGTCACACACCGTACAATCCATCCAAAGTGTACAATCAATGGCTTTCAGTATAATCACAGAGTTGGGCATTCATCACCACAATTTTAAAAAGTATTCTGTACTATGAAATGAAAACCCCATACCTCTTATAACCTCCTGTTATTGACACTTAGCACTGGTGTGGTACCTGTGTTACAATTGATGAAAGAATCTTAAAATATTGCCTACTATAATCCACAGTTTGCATTAGGTGTATTTTTCCCATATACCACCCTATTATTAACTCCATATAAGAGTGACATACATTTTCCATGGTGCCCTGAGGACATAGCAATGGCCCTAAGAGGTGGAGTCCGGGACCAGGAGCAGCTGTGGGCAAGTTCAGACAGCCAGGAAACACCACAATGGCTCAGCACAGATCCTGGCTTGTAACAGATACTAAATAAATATTTGTTGAGTGTAGGAAAATTAAGCTTCATCATAGTCCCTGGGTTTCAAGACTCTCCACCAGTAAATGCCAATCAAGAGCATGGCCAGAGACAAGCTCACTGGGCAAGGGATGTGGGACAAGCTTGACTGAATACCAGAGAAATTGTACAGAAGAGTGAGGAAAGCAGGAGCTTTAGAATTTACCTCAGATTGAATCCCACCTCTACTTCTCATCAACTGGGTAATCTTGGGTAGTTTATCTTACCTCCTGCGGCCTTATTTCTTCATCTGTAATGTGGGCAATTCTTCACACCTTGTGGGCTTTGTTTTATGTGGCTTTAATGAGATCATCTAGAGCATGTGAAAGACAACTATCAGGTATGGTTCAGTGGCTCTGAAGCAGTGTGAGAGGGGATTGAGGCACAAGTTGTGCTGTGACCCTGGCTGGCACTGGGGGTCATGTAGTCATGCATTGGCTTGTGCAGCTGTTCTAGTCTGGTCACTGGAAGCAGTCAGCAGGTGCCAGCCCTGGTTGGCAACTTAGGCTACATCCCTCTGCCTTTTGTGGCTCAGGGTTTTGACAGGTCTGGACCTGGGAGTGGAGATAGAACTTAGGCCAGGACACAAAGAGAGGTTGGAAAGTGAGGAGTGGGTTTACATCAGTTGAGATCTTGGTCCTGAGCACATGATGGGACCTTCAGATAGGGAATATAAGTCTTCCCTTTTTACAGGATATGTTTGGTCTATAGGCTTGTACGGAATCTCCTTTACTTGAGGTGACTTGTCTCCACAAAGTATTCTTAAAGCTGCTTGTTGGGCATGCTCCTAGAGCACTCAGAACTCTCATTTGTTCACGCACCATTTTATTAGAAATGGCTCCCTAATGCCATCATAACAGCCTGAGATACAAAGGGTGGGTCATTTTCAAAGGTGAGGTGCTTGCCCTCACACATTCCTTTATGTCACGCACACTTGGCTCTTATTCCTGGAACTTTCTTGTTGCCAAGTCCTGTCCCCCAAATCTTTGGGTTTATCCTTTCTTGGAAAGTACATCATGTTAATTATTATCTGGCTAATTCATCATCACTGACATTCCCAACTGAGTCTTGGAAAAGGTTTGCCTGCCTGGCACTTCCCACTCCTTCCTTCCTGCATTCTGACACCGGCCCTTCACAGTACTATGTCTGTCAGCCTTAACCACACTGTGAGGTTACTTGGGTTGAGAGTTGTTGTGTCTTATCTTTCTGCTGTTTACAAATATAATTCCAAAAGAATTCAGGAGCTTTCGAAGTCCAAGAGGTGCCTCCAAAAGGACTTTCCTATTAGAAAGACAGACTTTTTCAGATCACCATTTCATGTCAGAGAGCAATAATTATGAGAAGTGCCAGAAAGCATCATCATGTTGCCACATTTGAAATGCATAGCCTATTGTTTTCTCTGATCACAGAACCTTAATTTTCTCTACTGATTGGCAGTTGTGTGTTGCTCATTATACATTTTAGATTCAACATATTGGTCCTACTGACATTCACATGACCTCATATTCTTCTCCCTATCCATTTACACACTGGAAGATAATAAACAATCAGAATGGTAAACATTTAACTTATAGATTTTGATGGAAGATATTATGACAAGTTTCAGATCACTATGAGAATCAAAAGGACAATGGTGATGAGGGAGCCAGGATATCAGGAGTCAGAGAAGAGGTCAGAAGGAATGTGGTTGTCTCTTTGGAGCCTATACAGTATCAAATAATTAAATATTGTGCTGACATGATAGCTGTGATGATGTTCTTTATGAAGATGCATTGGTTGTGTTGTGAGATGGAAAGCTCACTATTTCAGGACTCAGGATATTAGAGCACAAATGTAGGTATTTTCACTGACTAGGAATAGCCACTCATCAGAGTCACAATTTCATGAATCCTTGATATTTTCACATGCAAAAATGCAGAGTTTCACCAGAGTAGTTACTTTTCAAACTTTTATGAATAGAAGTTATTCATTAGAATAACCTATGAAGCTCATTAATTAAAAGATTTCATAGCCAAATCATCAGCACCTCCTTCTACAATCTTCTGATTCTAGGTCAACTTTATTCAAACTATGATCCTCAGAACACCAGAATCAGGATCACTTTTCATGCTTGTAAAAATTATGATTTCCAAACCACACTCAAGATATCCTGAATTAGAATCTCAGAGGGTTAGACCATATGATTTATATATTTAAAAATTTTCAAGTGGTTTTTATAAATTAGTACATTAAAACATTAATACTTTTAGTGTATCTGTGTAGAATATACCAACTGTCTCCTAAGCATTGAGATCTCTTTTTTCTTATAGGTGGAAAGTAATCAGACAATCAAATAGCACATTTGAAACCTTTTCCTTCCACAAGAATGAATAAGGAACAACAACAAAAAAAAATATACCTGAGTAAGTAAATCAGAGGGCTTGTTGAAATGGATGAGAAGGAACATTTACCATGTGAGCTTATCTTGAATATGGAGAATGGTGAATGCCAAGTTGAGACATCTAGAAATGATCTATTCTTAACATAAGAACATGAAGTCAAAAGCATAACTGAGATCTTTCAACCCATGCTGATGATACTATTCCTTCTTTTTTATAGATTGTTTTTCTTATGGCTGTTTTTTATTTCTTGATTCTGCTCCAAACTTTGACCCCATTCTCTGTCTAGGAGTTTTGCTGTTTATATTTAAATACACAACAGTGTAAAGTATTTGTATGATTGTTGAACACTTAATTTAATAAACACCTGAAATCTATCAGATATTAAAATTTAGATAATAACTAGAGGTAAATTCTTAGGAATATGTGATAGATGTACAAGTGCATTTTATATTGTCTTATAAATACCAGCATGAAAAAATGATATGCTCAGTTTAGTTTCATTGCCTTTTTAGATTTGAGTCTGACCCTACCCAAGAAGTTAGTTTTGTTCCAGAGAGTCCTGAGTTATATATATTTAGACACAGAAAAGAGCAGAGGATCAAATTCCTGTTCTCAAGTAATATAATATGAATTCAACTGAAATCATTTGAGTTCAACAAAAATTTATTGAGAAGCTAAATGCAAAAAATCTATGGAATTGTCAAATATGACTGACACTCAATTTTCTCTGTGCAAGGAGATTATAAGACATTGTGGCTGCAAATCTATGAAAAAATTGTAATACAAGACAGCATGAAAAAGCTCTAAGCCAGAGGCAAAGGGAATTCTGGTGGAAGCAGTAATGAAGAAACTAGTAAAACCAGGTAAAAGTCTGCAGACAGCTTTAGTGAAGAGTAGCATTTAAGTAGATGCACACATGTAGCAGTGACCATTCTGTACTGAAAAGCAAAAATGGTATCTCATGAAATTATCTAAATGTTTAAGGCTGAATAAGTGAATATGGCTGCAGTAAAGAGTATATTGAAGATGAGTGTTGGACATAGGGTTGAAGAGGTAACTTAGGGCCATATTATTCAGCAGGGTATCTCAAATCATGTAAAGCTTGTTAAAATCGATATGCTCAGCCCTCTTCCCCACAGAGTTTGATTCATGAAGTCTAGGATTGTACCCAGTAATCTGGATAATTATTTTATGATCAGTCAATTTGGGTAACACTATTAAATAGGAGCTTCTGCATGGACATCAAGTAGCTGATAGCTGCTACCCTCTCTCTCCATTGTAGCATAGTTCACCTTATTAGAAAGCTGAAAAGACAGGAATAACATAACTTATCTTTTGTCATTGAAAATTGAAATCCATATTTCAGTGTTTCATAAATGCACTAAAACTATGTAGGATATCAATACAGAATCTGGGTATTTTAAGGCAAAGTAGCATCTTCTTTACCGTTTACTGATTAGCCTTCTCACCTGCACATTCTTTAAAGCTGCCAGCACCTCCTTGTTCCTCAGGCTGTAGATGAGAGGGTTCAGCCTGGAAGTGAAAATAATATCAAACAGAAAGAGATGATGTTCTACATCTCAGGGAGAGAGGAACATGGGTCATGCAGATAATAATGGCTGGAGCAAAGTAGAGGTTCACCACACAAAGCTGGGAAGAACAGGTGGCCAGAGCTTTGTCTTTTACCTAAGGAGAGTTCATGAGGAGGACAGCAAGGAAGATGAACGTGCAGTAGGTCAGGATAAGTCCAAAAGGGATGAGAAGGAAATATGTGCCTGACACCACTACCACCTTCTCATAGGATGAGGTGTTCTCACAAGAGAGTTTAGAAGGGCCATAATTTCACAGAAGAAATGATGAAATTTCCTGGATCCACAAGTAGAGAAATGAATAGCATAAATTGTGTTTATTATGGAGATGAGAATATCCCCATTCCACGACCCAGCAGCCACTTGCACACAAACTCTGGGGGTCATGATGATCTGATATCTGAGTGGTCTACAGATGGACAAGTAGTGGCCAAAGGCAATAAGGGCCAGAAGAAAACACTCAGTCACTCCTAGCATCAAATAAAGAAGTATTTGGACTCTATAGCTGATGTGAGAGATGACTCTATGTCCTGAGAAGTTGTTGACCATTTGGGGAAAGTGGTGGAGATGAGTTTCAGGTCCAAGAGGGAGAGTTGGCTGAGCAGAAAATACACGGGTGTGTGGAGGTGAGCATCATCTCAGATCAACAGGGCCAAGGTGGAGTTTCCAGTTTTGGCAACCAAGGGTATCAGGAGAACAATAATGATGAGGAAGCAATGATGCTGGGATCCAGAGAAGAGGCTCAACGGAATGAATTCTGAATTGATGGATCCATTTCCTTGCATCATGTCTTAGTCTACTAGCTTGATCTGGAAGATCATATGAGAAAAACACACAGTGAGATGTCAGTTATCACTGATTTGAACCCATTAGTTTTAAATGTTAATATTTACTGAGCAAATCCAAACACAATGTAATGTATTTTGAATGTGGGAAAGATTCATAGTCTGGGATCCATTTTTATTTAACAATAGTATTCAACAGTCCATCTGAAGCATAATCAACAGAAATGAAGAATGTTGGTTTTGGTCACCATTAAACTATATTTATTTGAAAAATGTTGCTATCAATCCTTCTGGATTGGAACTATAATTTTTAATCAACATGAAAATCTCTGTACATGATGGGTGTGTGGTATCCATAGAGCATCCAGAAATGTTGCAATGTAGACACGGTTATAATGCACAATCACTTATGGAACCCAGAATCTCTGCATATGTCTTGCTTCTACATTCACCACTTACATCTAGTTTATCCTTAGGGGACTCACAGATAAATGAGCAGGTGGCATGATCAGCTATGGGTGGGTGTTTTTATGACTCTATCTATTGGGACTGATCAAGAATATCTTGAAAGTGACTTGAACTGGCTTTCATGATCTTACCTGAGACATCAGTGTAGAGCAATTGTAATTATATTAGACTCTTGGAATTCCGGTATTATATTTTGAGAAAGTAGACATCAAGTTGCAATTGTTCCTACAAAACTTGCTTTCTTTTTTCTCTCTCTCTGTAACTTGTTACTCTCCCCCATGCAAGAAATAGGCTAGTTGAGCAAATCCTTCTATAACACTCTGTACTATCTCATAAAAATTTTGACTTTATTCCTCTGTAATTGTCCTTTTGTGTCATATCCTTATGGATTAGGATCAGACAAGCAAAAATTAGGAGAAGGAGTTATAGCCAAAGCAGGTTTTTCATTAAAATATACTTTTTAATTTTTTAAAAAGATACTTAGATTACATAACTGTTACATAGAAAATATAGGGTATTCCCATATGCCCTGCTCCCTACCCCTCCCACATTAACAACATCCTTCATTAATGTAGTACATTTGTTACAATTGATGAACACAATTTCGAGCACTGCCACTAAGCATGGATTATAGTTTACATTGTAGTTTACACTCTTTCCCACTCAATTTTGTAATTTATAATAAGTTAAATGTATAGTAAAAGCTGTGAACTTACAAAATTACATGCATATCATCATACAGGACTCCCATACATTACCTCACCACTAACATCTTGCATTGTTGTGAAACATTGTTACAAACTATAAACTAACTATAGCCCATATCTCATATTTCGTGTATTTTTCCTCCAACTCTCCTGATTATAAGCACCCTGTATTAGCATTATATATTTGTTATAGTTCATGAGAGAATGTTCTCATATTTGTTCTCTTAACCAGAATCTTTCTTCCACTCATGGATTTCATGTGTGATGCAGGGAGTGTACCAGTTCAGCCCAGCCTTTGTAGGTGATAAGCTCAAGTGTCAGAAGGCAGAGCTGAAATTCACCAGGGGTTAAGTTATTCCTCTGCCCTTGGCTTAGCAGTGTGGTAGGTTGAATTTGTACCCACCAAAACACGTTCTTAATCTTCATCCACATCCCCATGGAGTGAATCCATTTAAAGCAGACTTTTGAAAATTTTATCTTATATTTATGGAACAACTGAATGAGGGTGAGTCTTTTTTTGTGTGTGTGTAAAAATTAAATTTTTCACAGTACAAGCCAACATTTGTAAAATGATATATATATATATGTATGCGTATATGTGCATTTGCTTACATAAATGTTTTTTTTCATATATATTTTAAAAGATGCTTAGATTACATAAATGTTACACAAAAATTACAGGGATTCCCATGATCTCCACTTCCCATACCTCCCATAACATCTACATAAACATCTTTCATTAGTGTGGCACATCACCTGCAATGGATATACACATCCTGGGGCTTTGCCACTAAGCTTAGGCCACAGTTCACATCATAGACTACACTCTCTCCCACAAAGTTCTGCATGGTATATGCTGATGTAAAATGGCCTATATCTGTCACCACAATGTCACTCAGGACAAACCCAAGGTCCTGAAAAAGCCCCTGTATTACAACTGCCCTTCCCCTCCCTACACTGAAAGCATCTAGTGGCCACTGGCTCAAACTCCTGTGTTAAAATTTCTTCCATTGCTTGAGTCACAATATGTCTACAACAGAATACCATTAAGTTCACTCTAGTCCATAGCTCTTCCCTCAGTCCTGAGGTGACTGAAATGGTGATGTCCACTCCACCTCCAAGTGAGAGGGGGCTTATATACCATGGATACAGTGGATGGGATTATCCTGCCTGCAACTCCAGGCTCTCTCCATTCCCTGGGATGGCCGTTGTCCAGCATCATCTCACCAGGTGACTTTGTGAGTCCATTGAGCTGTAGAGTAGGAGTTCAGCTCCACCGAGATTCCAGGCCTAATGGCACATGGGCAGGCCAGAGGCTCCAGTCTCTGGAAGTACACCTTCAAACTACAGCATCATATATAGGTTTGAGTAGAAGGGACTGATGGACCATGTGCAGGGAAGACTTATTTGAGTCCAACTCTCACTCTCAGGAGCACAGATTCAAAAGTAGAGCCCACTGATAAGGCATAAATCTCTGGGGCTATCCCCCCTTATATAGGACCTGGGTGTTTCCAGAGCCCTCAGGAGCCCCTCTGTGTGAGGTGATATCCACCTTGGTGTTCTAAGAGATCCTACTGAGGTGTGCATAAGTGATACCTCTGCGATGACCTCCTGTCTCTCTTGGAAGTCTCTTAGCCACATGAACTCATGTCGTTACATTTTCCCTCTTTTTTCAAGGTTTTTTCCCAGTCGTGTTTCCAGTTGGCACTTGGTATCAATCCCTTGTTACCAGGGAGGCTCATCCCTGGGAGTCATGTCCCACATTGGGGAGAATGTAATGCTTTCATATGCTGAGTTTGGCTTAGAGAGAGACCACATCTGAGCAATAAGGAGCCTCTCAGATGGCAAACTTTAGGCACCCCATAACTCTAGGCCAAGTTTCAATTAAAAGAGCAAAGAATCATAAGGCCAGTTATCAATAACAAGAACCCAACAGTGGGCCATCCCCTTTTGCCAGACATTGCCCCTTCACTTAGGGGACTGTTACTGCTCCCTTCAAGAATGTGACAGAGCTCTCCAGGATGGGAATTCAGTATTCCCTCAATTATTGAGTGTGTATACCCACTGTGACCATGTCCCATCCCTTGATCATTTGAACAATTTTATATATCTTTAATGTATATTCAGATGAACTTACTCCCATCAATCCCCAATCCCAGACCCACTCAACAATGATCCTCTGCAGCCCCCATTGTAACCCTTCTGTGATCTAAACCTTCCTTGAAGATGAAGCACATATAATAACCAAATAGAATTAATAGGAAAATGAAATAGTAATGATAAGCTTAAAAGCAAGATATAAAATATGAGGAAACTCAGAAAAAAAATAGCTAAAATTAAAATATTATTCGTGGATTGGGACATTCAAAAAAAAGAAAATGGAAAAAAAATTATTTTTATTTTATTTTTTAAATTATTTTTTATTTTTATTTTTTCTCCTTTTATCACTGCATTATTGGATGTCCAGTGTGGACCATGATACCTTCCCCCTCTCTTTCCCCAGTGTCTCTAATATTACATTTAGATTTCAAAGAAGATTTAGGTCACAGCAAAATCACTCATGGAATACTAGAGATTCTCATGAACCCAACCTCCCTCCCCTTTCCCCACCCCATATTAAAACCTTTTTTTTTCTTTGTTTGTGGATGGTAGCATTGTTATAACTGTTATACTGATAGTGAAACACAGGTACTAAACATTGTCAATGGTTTACAGTATAGTTTACAATTTAGATGGTACAGTTTAATAATTTTTTTATGATATTTACCATGTCCTGTGTCCATTACTGTAAGGTAATGAAAAACATTTCCCATGACCACTATATACCCTGTTTGATCTTTTCTGTTCCTTCCTCCCCATCCCCCTGGGGCATATGACACTCCCCTGTCTTGAATCATGGGATGACAAGATTCATAGTTACATGCCCCGTGTATTCTAACCTGTTCTTCCTAATTTAACCACGTGTTAAGCCTGTACCACCAAACCCAGTAATATCACTACCCACCTGTCTTATCCTTCAATATGCAATTATACTCTATCAATTTACCATAGATTATGTCCATATGGGTGATAGCTCACAACCTACTCTTCTCTCTCTCTCCCTTTTTATCCTATATTTCAGACAGTGGTTTGCAGAGACTGCCCACTTTCCTCAGTTCAAATCAGTGAGGTCATATACTGTTCATCCTTCAATGCCTGGCTTGCTTCACTCACCATAAGGTCTTCAAGATTCATCCATGTTATTCCATGTGTTAGCACTTTATTCCCTCTAACAGCTAAGTAATATTTCATTTTATGTATGTACCATATTTTGCTTATCCATTGATCTGTAGATGGACACTGGGGCTGATTCCAACTTGTGGCAATTGTGAACAATGCTGCTATGAACATTGGTGTGAATATATCTGTTCATGTCTTTGCTTTCAATTTTTCTGGGTATATACCCAGCAGTAGAATTGTTGAATCATATGGAATATCTATTTTTAGTTTTCTTAGGAATCACCAAACTGTCCTTCACAGTGGCTGGACCATTCCACAATCCCACCAGCAGTGGGTGAGTGTTCTTATTTCTCCACATCCTCTCCAACACTTGTATTCTGCTGTTTTTTTTAATAGCTAACATTCTGATGGGTGTAAGATGGTATCTCATTGTGGTTTTGATTTTCATTTCCCTAATAGCGAGCGATGTCGTGAATTTTTTCATGTGCATTTTAGCTATTTGTCTTTCTTCCTTGGAGAAGTGTCTTTTCAGGTCACTTGCCCATTTTTTAAATGGGTTGTTTGTCTTTTTATTTTTGAGGTGTAGGATTTCTTTGTATATGCAATATATTAGGCTCCTATCAGATATATGTTTGCCAAATATTTTCTCCAATTGGGTAGGCTGCATTTTTATTTACTTAATAATGTCATTTGAGGTGCAGAAGTTTTTAATTTTGATGAGATCCCATTTACCTATTTTTTCTCTTGCTGCTCATGCTTTGGGTATGAACTTCATGAAACCATTTCCTATTACAAGGTCCTGTACATGCTTCCCTACATTATCTTCCAATGCCTTTATGGTTTTGGCTCTTCTATTTAGATCTTTGATCCATCCTGTATTGATTTTTGTATAAAGTGTGAGAAGGTATTCTTCTCTCATTCTTTTGGATATGGACATCCAGTTCTCCAAGCACCACTTGTTAAAGAGGCCATTCTCTCCCAACTGAGTGTGCTTGGTGCCCTTGTCAAATATCAGATGTCTGTATATGCGAGGATCTATATCAGAACTCTCAATTTGGTTCCATTGGTCAGTAGGTCTATCCTTGTGCCAATACCATGCAATTTTGATCACTGTAACTTTGTGGTATGTTTTAAAGTCAGGTAATGTGATACCTCCAACTTCATTTTTCTTTTGAATATGTCTTTGGCAATTCAGGGCCACTTTCCTCTCCAAATATATTTTGTGGTTAGTTTTTCCAGTTCTTTAAAAATCCAGTGTTTATTTTTATTAGGATTACATTAAATCTGGAGATTAGTTAGGGTAGGATAGACATCTTGATGATGTTTAGTCACAGGGAATATTTTTCCATTTATTTAATTCTTTGATTTCCTTTAACTGTGTTGTGTAGTTTTCGGTATATAAGTCCTTTACACCTTTAGTTAAATTTATTCCCTGGTATTTGATTCTTATAGTTACTACTGTAAATGGTATTTTTTTCTTGATTTCCTGCTCAGATTGCTCATTATTGGTGTACAGAAATGCTACTGATTTTTGAGCATTGATCTTATAGCCTGCAACATTACTGAACTCCTTTATAAGTTCTAGAAAGTTTGTTGTAGATTTCTTAGGGCTTTCTATGTATAAGATAATATCGTCTGCAAATAATGAAATTTTTACTTCTTCTTTTCCAAGCTGGATGACTTTGATATCCTTTTCCTGCCTCAGAACTTAAGCAAGTACTTCTAAGACAATGCTAATGAGGAGTGGTGATAGTGGGCATCCTTTTCTTGTTCCCAATCTCTGAACAAATGCTTTTAGGATTTCACCTTTGAAGATGATGTTAGCTTTGGGTTTTTCATATATACCCTTTATCATATTCAGAAAGTTTCCTTCTATTCCTATCTTTTGCAGTATTTTTATCAGGAAAGAGTGCTGTATTTTGTCTAATGCATTTTCTGCATCTATATAGGTGATCATGTGATTTTTTTTCTTTCAATCTGTTTATGTGGTGAATTACATTGATTGATTTTCTTATATTGAACCATTCTTGCACACCTGGAGTGAAACACACTGGTCATGGTGTGTAATCCTTTTGATATGTTGTTGAATGCAATTAGCATGTATTTTGTTGAGGATTTTAGCATATGGGTTCATTAGATAAATTTGTAATTTTCCTTTTTGGTGGTATCTTTCTTGGGGTTTGGTGTTAGGGTAATTTTGGCATCATAGAATGTGTTAGGCAATATTCCTCCTACTTCTATTTTTGGAAAAGCTTAAGCAGAATTCGTGTTAGCTCTTTCTGGAATATTTGGTAGAATTCAGCTATGAAGCCATCTCGTCCTGGGCTCTTCTTAGTTGGAAGGTTTTTTATGAGTGTGTCTATCTTTTTTATTGTAATTGGACTGTTGGGTTTATCAATTTCTTCTTTCATCCATGTCAGCTGTTTGTGGGTTTCTAGAAACTTGTCCATTTCCTCTAAATTATCATTGTGTTGGCATATAATTTTTCAAAATATCCTCTTCTGATACTCTTTATTTCTGTGGGGTCAGTAGTGATTTCCCTTTGCTCATTCCTCATTTGTGTATTCACATCTGTTCTCTCTTTTTCTTTGCTGGTGTGGCTAAGGGTTTGTCAATTTTATTGATATTCTCAAAGAACCAGTTTTTGAGTTTGTTTATTGTTTCTAGTGCTTTCTTTTTCTCTATTTCATTTAGTTCTGCTCTAATATTTGTTATCTCCTTCTTTCTACTTCCTTTAGGTTTAGTTTGATGTTGTTTTTCCAATTCCTCCAAGTGTGCAGTTAGGTCTTCAATTTTAGCTCTTTCTTCTTTTTAATATATGTATTAATGGCTATGAACTTCCCTCTCTGGACTACTTTTGCTGCATCCCATAGCTTTTGTTATGCTGTGTTGTCATTTTCATTAGTTTCTAGGTAGTTACTGATTGCTTTTGAGATTTCCTCCTTGACCCACTGTTTGTCTAAGTGTGTGCTGTTTAACTTCCATATTTTGTGCTTAAACTGTTTCTCTGCCCTTAGTGATTTCCAATTTCATTCCATTGTGGTCAGAGAAATTACTTTGTATAATCTCAATCTTTCTGAACTCATTCAGAGTTGTTCTGTGCCCTATCATGTGGTCTAACATGGAGTATGATCCATGTGCACTCAAGAAGAATGTAAATCCTTCTGTATTTGGGTGTAGTGTTCTGTATATGACTATTAAGTCCAGGTCCTCTAATGTATTGTTGATAGCCTTTGTTTCTTTATTAATTCTCTGTCTAGATGTTCTGTCTAATGAGGATAATTGTTTATTAAAATCCCCTGCTATAATTGTAGATGCATTTATTTCTCCACTTAGTTTTTCCAGAGTTTGCCTCATGTCTTTTGAGGCACCCTTATTAGGAGCATAAATGTTTATGATTTTTCTCTCTTCTTGAGAGATTACTCCTTTTACTAATATATAGTGTCTGTCTTCATCTCTTACAATAGTTTGGCATTTAAAGTCTATTTTTTCTGCTTTTAGAATAGCTACTCCTGTCCTATTTTTGCTATTGTTAGCTTGTAAAATTGTTTTCCAGCCATTCACTTTCAGCCTCCTTGAATCCCTGGGTTTCGTGTAGACAGCATATAGATGGATCATATTTCCCTATCTATTCTGCCAATCTGTGTCTCTTGATTGGTGAATTTAATCCATTAACATTCAGTGTTATTACTCACAATGAATTTCTTACTTTAGCCATTTTTTCTTTGGGTTAATGTATGTCATACATTGTTTTGTTTCTGTTTTTGTATTTTCAGTTGTTTTTAAACTCTCTTCCAACTCTCTCTCCCTTGTTTTTTCCTATCAACTTGTAGAACTTCCTTTAGTATTTCTTGAACTACAGGTTTCTTATTGAGATACTCTCTTGATTTCTGTTTATCTGTGAATATTTTGAACTCTCCATCATTTTTGAATGCCAATTTTGCTGGATAGAGAATTCATAGCTGGAAGTATTTTTTCTTTTAGTACTTTGACTTTGTCATACCACTGTCTTCTTGCCTCCATGGTTTCATCTGAGAAATCAGCACTTAATCATATTGTACTTCCCTTTTATGTGATGGTTCTCTTTTCTCTTGCTGCCTTGAGTATTTTCTCTTTGTCTTGAGTATTGGTCATTTTGACAAGTATATGTCTTGGAGTTGGCCTGCTGGGATTTCTACTGTTTGGGGTGTGCTGTGCTTCCTGGATCTGCACATTGATCTGTATCAATAGTTTTGGGAACTTTTCAGCCATTATTTCCTTCAACACTCCTTCTGTTCCTTTTCCCTTCTCTTCTCCTTCTGGGATGCCCATAATGTGTATTTTTGAGCATTTTGTGTTTTGGGTTAATTTCCTGAGTCCCTCCTGGATTTTTACTATCTTTTTGTCTATCTTTTCTACTATCTGTTTGATTTTAGATGTATTGTCTTTCACATCACTAATTTTTTCTTCTGCCTGTTCAAATCTGCTGTTATGTGAATTCTTCATCTTTTTGATATCTTGGGTTCTGTCATTGATCACCACCATATCCATTATCTTTTTTGTATGTTTACAATTTCTTCAGTATGTTCTCCCAGTGTCTTCTTTATATCTGTAAACTCTTCCTTCATTTTTTAAATTTGGTCTGTGATATTTGTTTGGAAAGCTTTGATTAGTTGTTCAATGTTCTGCATCACTTCCTGGTTTTTAGTTTGTTCACTGGACTGGTCCATATTTTCCTGTTTCTCAGCGTGGTTTTTAATTTTTTGCTGCCCTCTCGTCATCATTTTATCTTTATGGGTTTATTCAGTTGATTAGCTTCTCTCACTGCTCTAGACTTTTATTTAACTGCTGGTCCTGCATGTGTGTAAGTTTACTCTTTGACACTTTTTCTTCTTATTTTATTTCCTTGCTTCTTTCTATGTTACTTGAAGACTAAAGATTAGGGCCAGAGGAATCAAAAGATATGAGAAAGGAAGAAGGGAAATAGTAATATTGATAAAAGTTCAAAGAGGGGCCAAATAAGACTTTATGAAATGAATATTTAACTCATATAGGCAGTGTAGAGTAATAGGAAAAAAAGTGGAGTACCTACAATGGACTGGGAAAACAAATAGAGGAATATATATATAATGATTTAGAAGGCTAGAATTATGAGGATGGAGAGAAAGAGTAAAGAAAGGGCTGAAAGGAAAAGTTAATATTAATAAAAAAGAAGAAAATAAAATAGATAGCATAGAAATTTACAGCCTTTAGTTTTGGGCATATGAAAAAATTTGGTATATAAGAGCCACAAAAGGAATCAGAAGGCAGAAAGATGAAGGAAGGATAAGAGATCGTTTGGGGTACAAAATCAATATAGACAGAGAATTGGAAATCACTGAAGAAGAAGCACAGCAAGAAGAGACAAGATAGCAACAACTAATTTTTTAAAAATGAAAGAAATAACAAAGGGGGTGGAAAGAGGAAAGAAAAGCAAGAGACAACAAATAAACAGAGAAAAACCAAACAGCCACATATGCAAGCAGTAAAACAAAACTAAGGAGGATCAGTGTTCCTACTAGGTCCTTGTGGATCCTCTCAGCCTGCTTGTGTTTAACAATCAATTTCCCTTCAAGGTTCTATCTGCAGGTTTTGAAACAGATTTTAGGTATTAAACTAAATTAAAAAGAGGAATTTATTTTTCATTTTTTTAAATTTACTGTCTATTTTTTTTTTTTTTTTGCAAAATACATGACCCAAAATAAGTCATCGTCTAGACCACCCCCTTTGCTGAGGGAACCCTAACTAGGCTCTGGAAACTAATCAAGCACTTCCCACTTCCTGGACTCCCCAGGGGAGCTGAAGCTCTGATGCTAGTCAGTGCAAAACTATAAAATGGCTGACCCCACCCCTTCTGGAGCCAAGCCTCAGTCTCACCAGGCTGCTGCGTAAATCAAGTTTCCTCAGCAGTTTCGCCTCTCCCCTCACCCTGGCACTGCTTCAAGCCAGCTTATCTGCTCCCCTAAGCTATGAGAGGGTCCAGGCAGCCAAATTGATGGTAAAGAATCCCCTCTCTACCTTCTCTCAGAACCCTCCCTCTCTCAGAGAGTGCTCCCTCTTCCCAGCTTGATAGGGTTTGGGCTTATCCCAGGTAAATCAACTCTCTCAGCAGATTCTGCCAGGTGTTGATTCAATCCAGCTGTTTCATTCACCCAAGCAGCAAGGGTTTCCAGGCAGCCAAATCCACATAAAGGAAAGCTCTCTCACCCCTTTACCAGAGCCCTCCCACTCTCAGAGAACACTCCCTCTCACCGGGCCCGGTTGCTGGGCTGTGAGTCGTGGCACAAAGAGACTTTTTTTCCCCCTAAAGGTGGGGCTCAGCCGTCTGTGTTAACCACCACAGGCAGGCATAAAACTCATGAATATCTACCTATCACTCCACACCAGTGATCTGCACAGATAGATGTCCCAAGTTTCTCACTCTCTGGCCCACAGCACAGACCCCCAGGCAGGATCCTGTCCACAATCCACTGTCCTCAGGGAGCTCTCAGTGAGTGCCCTCCTAAACTGACACCATCTTCAGGGTAAGTCTTAGTCTGCATTCCTGGATTCCTTATAAAGAGAAGAAACCAGAAGCCATATGTTGTCGGTCAGGACCTGGGTCTGTGAAAACAGTGCCACAGATGGGAAAGAAAGAATAAGACAAAAAGAAGAGAAACTGGGATCAGGGGACTCTCCGTCCGATATGGTAATGGTCACACTGGAGGAAACCAGAAGTCAAAGGAAACCAGAAAAGCCAACAAAAGAAGAGGCATTTCCAGTGAACCCCAAGGAATGCCAGAATACTACATAATCTGGCAGAAAGCAAGACTTGCCTCCATCTTGATTTTGGAATCCTTTTAGCCTCAAAACCATGAGCCACTAAATTTCTGTTTTTAGGCCAAAACATGTATGTAGTTTTTGTGATAGCAGATCTTGCAAACAGAGACAAGGCATCAGATTAGGTCTGAAACCCAATTCACCTTTTATTACCTTTGTGTCTTTGGGCAGGTAACATCATGTCTCAAGCTTCTCTTCTCACATCTGCTAGTTGGAGGTAATAATAGTTTTTTTTCAGAGGATTGTTGTACTAATTCAATGAAACAATGCATGTGAAGATGTGAACAATATATGACCTAGTCATAATTTTGACAAGATGAATCTTCTCAGGACAAGTTTATCACAAAATAGTTAATACTGAATTAATTTGATTTAACAGTGAATTCACAGGTAATGGATAGATTTGGAACATGCAAGTTTATCCCCATTCACACAATAAGGCCTATTTAGTTTGGCTTTTTTGTTGTTGTTGTTAGGCCAGTAAAAATAATTATTGAGAAATGGGGGAAAAGAAAAGAGCTTGCTGAGAAATGGGAAAGAAGGATAGAAATATGCACCAAGATTTGATGTGGGCTCCTCTAGGCAGACAGCATGATTTGGCTTGTGCAGTTACCATTATTAAACTATTAATTACTCCTTCCCTTGATAAAGCTAAGGGGAGAGGCCACAGCTATTATTAATTACCCCACCAAAGGTGAGGGCAAATGATGAGTCCTTTTGAATGAAGTTAGCTGGGACCAATGGGGAGGCCTGATTGGAATTATCTGGGGCTTACCCTTGGTCTCAGAAAGAGTCACACCTGGGACCTCATGGTTAAGGTCTCAGCTGGCTCTTGTGGCCATGTTGTTTGTCAGCCATGTTGTCTGTCAGCCCATGTATTGGCTCATCTTCTCATTTCCCTGTACTAATCTGCCTTCATTCCTCCCTCAGAGTGTTCAGAGACTTATTCTTATGGGGCTGCTGAGGGGCAATGGTCATTCTTTTGTAGTTACTTCCTCCTTGTTAGAGCAGTAGTCCCTGACTGATAAAGTGTAAGCCTCTCTGGCTAATCTTTTTAGGTTGAGGTTAGATGGGTCTGACATCATGTTTGGAACTGGGTGAAATCCCTGTGTGACTAATATCTTGTTCCAGAAGGCATTGATTCTGGGATAAATAAACTTAATTGGAACTTGGAAAATAAACAGTCCCTGTAAAAGAAGAAAGACATTGGTGGTAAGTGGGCTCCAAAAGGGGGCTAAGCATGACATACTGGACCATGAGAATGAGAAATTCCAGGTACCTCCAGATGCTGCATCCTCCTGAAGTTGGTGGGCTTCATTTTGTAGATTTTAACTGTTCTCTAGGGATATTCTGTAGTGATTTACATAGAAACAGCATTCTTGCTTGAGAAACAGGCATGTCCCTCCCTGTGCTGCTGTTAGCTTATTTAGTGCCCTATGACTTTTCATTGCCACAGCAGCAAGAGAGTCTATTTACTGTCTAAGGACTTCTAAGGCATGGCTAGTTTCTTCTGGGCCATTAGTTAACTCCAGGGAGATGTGGTGGTTGATCTGCTGGATTTGGTATAATCAACCAACCCCAGTTCCCACAATGATATTTATGCTTAGAACATCTAGGATGGGAGTGAGAAGAAGCACTGCCCTATCTGTTCTTGTATGATGAAAAACTACAGGAAATGGCACATTGAACTTTTCAGGAGCATAGTAGATAGAGGGTGTGATGTATGCTAGTGAGCATAATCTTGTCCAAAGGGGAGGCAAGGAGAGGTAAGCCTTGTCTCTGCAGAGAAAGAAAATTCCATCATGAGATTTTAAAGTAGCAGCAAATATGACATTGGTTACTGGAGAGGTGTAGCCCTCTTCAGCACTTGCAGTTACCAACTCACTGGTTGACCTATAAGCCAACAGTACTGACATACACCTGTTGGACACAGGGACATGAAACAGGATAATTCCCTGGGTGTCCCAGACAAGGTTAGCTTCTTCTCCCAGGCCACAGTGGTCTAGTTTATGAAATGCCCATGGATCTTTGGTGGGGTGTTTTGGTCAGCATAAGTTGTTTTCAGAAGTATAGAATTACAAGAGCTAGCAGGGCACCCCCAACAATAATGGGTAGTATTTGAGTGCTTTACTATCCCTCTCATGACCTGCAGAACCTTGAGTGGGTCTTTGGTGATGGTTAGCATTGTAGCATTGATGGGATACTGGATAAGGTATACCACTTTAGGGAGAGCAGTCAGCATATCTAAATGTTTAACCAGTTGAAAGGCCATCCAGAAGGTGTTACTACAGGAGATAAACTTAAGTTGGCCCAGCAGAGAATACTGGAGAACAGTCTCAGAAAGTTTGGATTACAAGGCTCTTAACACCCAGACAGGAAGCTATATCACATTGATCTGCTCTGTGTCACAACAAATACACTCCCACCAGGCATTGAATTGAGAGCTGCCAAAGAGTACAATCTCCTGGCAAACCAAGGAAGTGCTCATAAGAAAATTAATCCGAGTGGGTTCCGTATAATATTTTAGGTAATCTAAGCACCTCTTAAAATATATGTATATATATATATATAAAATAACATTTTTGTAAGCAAATACACATATATGCATATATATTTATATATCATTTTACAAATGTTTGTATGTATTGTGAGAATTTTGATTTTTACCCATAATAA
>JAKSZT010024482.1:707423-836791 GCA_026826555.1 Tolypeutes matacus | reverse complement strand
ATAAAAAAAAAAAAAAAAAAAAGAATCCATAATAACTATAGTCATATTAATTAGGTTAGATTATATTCTAAGATTTGGAGTCTCTGAAGTTAGTTTTATTTACTGGTGCTCACAGTCAAATAACTCACATAAAAATTTTCAATAAGTAGGTATTTGTTAGGAATTTAAAATATTGTGTGGTCAGGCACATGATCATGATGATTTGTAGTGAAATATGCTATTTAGAAATAGCCACTAAGTATGTAGAACAAAGTATTTTGGCACACTTATGCAAAAAAATCCAAATAAAACAAGTATCAGTTAGTACTATTCTTATTATCAAAAATATCTAAAATATTACTCAAAATAATAACACCCAAATCTCCAAGGTGTTAGTGGAAAAAAATCTCAGATACTGATGGCAATTACACATGGACATGTTTTCTAACGGACTAGTTCAGCAAAAAGTATCAAAAGCCTTTTGATTCAGTATTTCTTTTTTGAAACAGTTCTTAAATGTGAAATATAACACATGGCTGTTAAAGATTTACATGCAAGTCTGTTACTAAAAGATTATTATGTAACAAATGGAAGACTGAGCATCATCTTAAAAGCATAAACATATTGTAAATAAATACGAGATTTTAACTGTGAAAAAAAAAAATTAAAAATAAGTAGGATAGGCTTTTCCTGGCCTCTATAATCTCCCTGCCCAAGGCCCTAGGAAGTGATTCTATAACCAATTACTGGGTCCAGTGCCCAATTTTGAGCAACCAGCAGGACAATCTTATCAATCCAGGTTGAGCCCAAAATCAAAAAGCTGTGGTAACTTACAGCCTCCTGTCATTAAAATCCTATAAAAGAGAAAGAGATTGAGCATCTGAGTAAACTACAACCTAAACAGATGCATAAACACCAGCAAAACATTACAAGCCATATGAAGAAAATAGAAGACATAGCCCAAGAAAAGGAATACATCAAAGTCCAAGAAGAGATGCAGAATTCGAGAGAACTAATCAGCGAGATGAGCACAAATTTCCAAAATCAAATTAATGAGATGAAAGACAATATAGTTAAAGAGATAAATGACATCAAGAAGACATTGAGTGAATAAAAAGAAGAATTTGAAATCCTGAGCAGAAAAGTAACAGAGTTCATGGGAATGAAGGACACAATAGTTGACGTCAAAAAGACATTTGATGTATACAACAGCAGACTGGGAATGATAGAAGAAAGAATAAGTGATACCGAAGACAGAGCAGCTGAAATTGAAGAAAGAAAAGAACAGAGAGAGAAAAGAATGGGAAAAAATTGAGCAGAGGCTCAGTGAGTTGAATGACTACACAAAACACAACAACATATATGGCATGGGAGTTCCAGAAGGGGAAGAGAAAGGAAAAGGGGCAGAAAGGGTATTTGAGGAAATAATAGCTGAAAATTTCCCAACTATCATGAAAGAAATGAACTTACATGTCCAAGAAGCACACTGTGCCCCAATCAGAATTAATCCAAATAGACCTACACCAAGACACATACTACTCAGAATGTCAAATATCAAAGATAAAGAGAAAATTCTCAGAGCAGCAAGAGAGAAGCAAACAATGACATAAAAGGGATGTCCAGTAAGACTTAGTGCAGATTTCTCTTCAGAAACCATGGAGGTGACAAGACAGTGCTTGATATAATTAGGAAACTGAAAGAGAGAAAATGCCAGCTGAGAATTCTTTACCCAGCAAAACTGTCCTTCAAATATGAAGGTGAGTATAAAATATTCACAAACAGAAACTAAGGGAGTTTGCAAAAAGAATCCACATTTGCAGAAAATATTAAAGGAAGACTTAGAACCTGAAAGAAAAACACAGGAGAGAGAGGCTTGGGGGAGAGTATAGAAGAAAGAATAGCAGAAAGGATAACCAAAATAGTAAAGAAAGAGACAAAAAAGGGGGGGGTGACATATGAAAACCAAAGAATAAAATAGAGGAAGTAAATAGAGCATTTACAGTAATATCATTGAATGTGAATGGATTAAACTCCCCAATCAAAAGATACAGGCTGATAGAATGGATAAAAAAACATGAGCCATCCATATGCTGCTTACAAGAAATTCACCTCAGACTCAGGGATACAAACTGGCTGAAAGTGAAAGATTGGAAAAAGATACTCCATGCGAATAGTAACCAGAAAAGAGCAGGGGTAGCTATACTAATATCAGACAAAACAGACTTTAAATGCAAAAAATTATAAGAGATAGAGAGGACCATTATATATTAATAAAAGGGACAATCCACCAGGAAGATATAACAGTCATAAATATCTATGCACCTAAACAGGGTGCCCCAAGATATATGAGACAAATTCCGGCAAAACTTAAGGGAGAAATAGACATTTCTACAATAATCATTGGAGACTTCAACACCCCACTCACATCATTAGATAGAACAACTAGACAGAAGATCAACAAGGAAACAGAGAACTTGAACAATATGATAAACAAGTTATACCTAACAGACATATACAGAACACTGCATCCAAGCACAGTGAGTTATACATTCTTCTCAAGTGCCCATCGATCTTTCTCCAGGATAGACCACATATTAGGTCATAATTCAGCATTCAATAAATATAAAAAGATTGAAATTATGCAAAGCACCTTCTCAGATCATAATGGAATGAAATTAGATATCAATAATAAGAAAAAAGTAAATTTGCAAATGTGTGGAGACTGAACAACACACTCATAAATAATCAGTGGATCAAAGAAAAATTGCAAGTGAAATCAGTATATATATTGAGACAAATGAAAATGAGAACACAATGTGTTAAAATTTATGGAATACATCAAAGGCAGTCTTGAGAGAGAAATTTATAGCCCTAAATGCCTACATTAAGAAACAAGAAAGAGCTAAACTCAAAGATTTATCTGAACAACCAGAGAAACTAGAAAAAGAACAGCAAACAAATCCCAAAGCAAGCAGAAGGAAAGAAATAACAATTAGAGCAGAAATAAATGAAACTGAGAACAGAAAAACAATAGAGAAATCAACAAACCAAAAGTTGGTTTTTTAAGATCAATAAAATTGACAAATCCCTCGCTAGACTAACAGAGAAAAAAAGAGAGAAAATGCAAATAAATACAATCAGAAATGAAAGGGGGGAAGTTACAAATGACCTCACAGAAATTAATAAAAACATAAGAGGATATTATGAGAAACTGTATGCCAACCAACCAGACAACCTAGATGAAATGGACAAATTTCTGGAAACACACAACCAACCTACACTGACATTACAAGAAATACAGGAATTTAACAAACCAATCACAATAAAGGAGATTGAATCCGTCACCAGCAAAGAAAAGTCCAGGACCAGATGGATTCACAGGTGGATTATACCAAGCATTTCAAAAAGAATTAACACCAATCCTGTTTAAAGTCTTCCAAAAAATTGAAGAGAAGGGAAAATTACCCAGCACATTTTATGAAGCCAACATCACCCTAATACCAAGGCCAGATAAAGATTCTACTAGAAAAGAAAATTACAGACCAATCTCTAATGAACAAAGGTGCAAAAATTCTCCACAAAATCCTTGCAAATCGAATCCAACACCATATCAAAAAACTTATACATCACGACCAAGTGGGATTTATTCCTGGTATGCAAGGTTGGTTCAACATAAGGAAGTCAATCAATGTAATACACCACATTAACAAATTGAAGGAAAAAAAAAAAAAACAGGATCATCTCAATAGATGCAGTAAAGGCATTTGACAAAATCCAGCATCCTTTTTTTGGTAAAAAACACTTCAAATGATAGAAAGAAAAGGAATATTCCTTAATATGATAAAAGGCATATATGAAAAACCTACAGCTAACATCATACTCAATGGGGAAAGGTTGAAAGATTTCCCTCTAAGATCGGGAACAAGACAAGGATGCCCACTGTCATCATTGCTATTCAACATTGTACTAGAAGTTCTAGCTAGGGCAATTAGACAAGAAAAAAAAAAAGTAAAGGCATCCAAATAGTAAAAGAGGAAGTAAAACTGTCACTGTTTGCGGATAACATGATTTTGTACTTAGAAAATCCTGAATTAATCACAACAAAACTACTTGAACTAATAAATGAGTTCATCAGTGTGGCAGGATACAAGATCAACATGCAAAAATCAGCCATGTTTTTGTACACTAGTACTGAACATCTTGAGGAGGAAATCAGGGGGAAAATTCCATTTTCAATAGCAACAAAATGACTCAAATACCTAGGAGTTAATTTAACCAAAGAAGTACAGAACCTATATGCAGAAAACTACAAAACAATGCTAAAAGAAATTTTAAAAGACCTAAAGAAAAGGAAAGACATTCCGTGTTCATGGATTGGAATAAATATCATGAAGATGACAATCTTGCCTGAACTGATTTATAGATTCAATGAATACCAATCAAATTCCCAACAGCTTACTTTGCAGAATTAGAGAAGGCAATTACCAAATTCATCTGGAAGGGTAAGTGAGCCAAAAACATCCTAAAAAAAGAAGAGCAACATGGGAGGAATTTCACTGCCTGACCTTGAAACATATTACAAAGCTACAGTGGTATAAACAGCCTGATATTGGCATAAAGATAGACACATCGATCAGTGGTATAGAATTGAGAACCCAGAAATATACCCTGAGCTATACAGTCAACTGGTTTTTGACAAACCTACCAAGCCCACACTAATGGGAAAAAACAGTCCCTTCAACAAATGGTGTTGGGAGAACTGGATATCTATAACCAAAAGAATGAAAGAGGACCCCTATCTCACCCCCTATACAAGAATCAACTCAAAGTGGAGCAAAAATCTAAATATAAAAGCCAAGACCATAAAACTACTAGAAGAAAATGTAGGGAAAGATCTTCAAGACCTTGTAGTAGGTGGTGGTTTCTTGGACCTTACAGCCAAAGCACGAGCAACAAAAGAAAATATAGATAAATGAGACATCCTCAAAATTAAACACTTTTGCACCTTACAGAATTTTGTCAGAAGGGTGAAAAGGCAGCCAACTCAATGGGGAATAATATTTGGAAATCACATATCTGATAAGGGTTTAATATCCAGGATATATAAAGAGATGTTACAATTCAACAATAATAAGACAAATGACCCAATTAAAAAATGGGCCAAAGACTTGAATTGACATTTCTCTGAAGAAGAAAACACATGAAGAAATGCTCAACTTCACTCATGATTAGGGAAATGCAAATCAAACTACAATGAGATATCATTTCACACCTATCAGAATGGCCACTATTAAAAAGACAGAGAACTACAAGTGTTGGAGAGGATTTGGAGAGATACTTCTTCACTGTTGGTGGGAATGCAGAATGGTACCACCATTATTGAGGACTGGCAATTCCTAAAGAAGTTGAATATAGACTTGCCACGTGACCCCGCAATACCACTACTGGATATACACCGAGAAGAAATGAGAACAGTGACACGAACAGACATCTGCATACCGATGTTCATAGCAACATTATTCATGATTTCCAAAAGTTGGAAACAACCCAGGTGTCCATCAACAGACAAAATGATAAAAAAATAATACTGTTGTCTATTCACACGATGGAATATTATGCAGCTGTAAGAAGAAATGAAGTCGTAAAGCATATGACAACATGGATGAACCTGGAGGACATTATGTTGAGCAAAGCAAGCCATACTGAAAAGGACAAATACTGTATGAATGAGTTACTATGAACCAAATATATTGTATAACATATTGTTTTATTCAAAAAATGCATTAAACAAACTGCTTATATCACTACAAAAAAAAAGCAAAAAACAAAAACATAACTTATGTTGGCCCAGTAAAAGAGGGGAAGAGGAGTGTTGGGAGGCACTGGAATAGATAGAGATAGGGAAGGTAGTGTTGTTAGGTATGTGAACTGAACTGTATAGAGGACCTAATAGAGGGAGAGAGGTAGGTTCTAAGGTGATGCTACTAGCTCAGAGTGTTGTGAGAAGCTGGCTGATGGGTTTCCTGAGTTCTGTCCCTGCATTGGGTGATACTGTGACACTAGACTGGACTGTAAGACTGGCAGTTGCCCAGTACTTGGGAGCAGCTGGCCAGGCCATGGATGTTTCTGATTGGGACACACAGAGCCAACATGAGGATTTATTGGCTAAGTTGGCCACATTTTGGACAAGATTTCTAAATGGGTGTTGTCTTGCCCTCCACCCTAGCCATAGGAGGATGTAGTAGAATAGATGAAAGTTCATTTGAGAAAGAATTAGGGGTAATAGGACATAATATATGTACTGGCATTGACACGGACACTACTTACTTTTGTTTCTTGAAGAGGTATCTCAGGCTGTCCAATTGCTGGCACTCTAACATTTAATCAGGTGCTTCTGGCAAGTTGGCACTTCTTGGACAGCTTGCTTTACTCAGGTAAGTGCACCCAGCTGTCAAATCCTTTAACTTTTACAGCTGTAAGAGTGATCAGAATCACAGAATAAGTTCCTTTCCATTTTGGGTCTATTGGGAGTGAGGTCTGTTCTCCTGCCAGGTTTTGATCAGAACCTGGTCTTCTGGTTTAACTTTAGACAAAGGAAACTCAAGGTTGGGGCTAGGGAGGATTTTGTTCCCAAGCTCCTGGATATTTTGTTGAATTTTTTCTAGGAAAATAAAACACTTGGTGAGTTCCTGGTTCTCCTGATCTAAGTACCAGGTATGGGTGAGGAAAGTTCACCCATAAACCATCTTGAAGGTGATAAGCTGGAGCAGGTCTTTTGAAGCTACACGGAGTCTCAGTAAAACATTGGTAGATTGGTGACCCAAGGTGATTCAGTCTTCTGGCAAAGTTTGGCCAGAATTTGTTTCAGGGTACAGTTAGCTTTTTCTATTTTCCCTGGGGATTGGGGCCTTCAAGAACTATGAAGATGATATTTAATTCCTAGCACAGCTAATAGACTTTGGGTTATTTTAATAGTAAAGACTGGCCCATTTTCACTTTGGAGGGACTTAGGCAGTCTGAACTGGGCAATGATTTCCCTTAAGAGGGCCTTAGCCACCTCATTTGCTCTTTCCCCTCTAGTGGGAAATCCTTAGCACTGACAAGATGGCATGTGGGTAAAGTCTTCTGCCCTTCCTCCCAAAGGTATGATCCCTGCATCTGGACAGGGCGATTTAAGGGAGGAGGCTTGTTAAGCCTCCCATTGTTTGGGTCGTTAATTGCACATAAGGACCAACCCTTGGTGACATCTCTGATTGTTTTAGCCAGGCCTTGGCACCTAAAGATCCACTTTGATAAGCTCCTCAGGGCTTCCCTCCCTAGATGAGTGACTTAGTGAAGTCTGTGAAGGACATTTCACTTAGTTTGGTGATTTTGTGGCTTGACCATTGGGAGGAAGAGTTTGCATTTTTAGGAGAAAAGTCTGACTTACAGATGCTGGTAATGGTGGTATGATCTGGTGGCTTCATTGTAAAGCACATCCTTCATCCAACTCCACCAAACAATTGCACATGCTTGCAGAAGTACCCCCTGACCACCATGCTGGACCTAACTCTCTGATTCTGTGTTTGTATCAATTCTGGTACAGTTATTTATGTTCTTTTCTCTTCTTCTGAATGTTTTTATGAATTCTTTGTATGTGAAAACCCAACTAAGAGGCTTGGATTTAGAAAATGTGTGATAAATATTTGCTTTTTTCAACTGAATGTTCAATGAGGGAATTGCAGATTATTAATAACCTTGTTTTTAATAAAAAACATTTTTAAATTCTTGATTTTGCATGATTATTACTGGCAAGGCAATTACTATAAGTCTGAACTCTTCTGAGGACTTCATGCATATTAAGTCAATTTTGACATCAGCACAAGGCAGGGACATTTATTATCATCTTTATCTTCTGAGTGAGAAACCTGAGGTCTAGAGGAGTTCAGTAATTTGCCTAAGGTCAAAAATCTCATAAGAGGAGAACCCTGTTTTGAACCAAGAAGCTTTTCTCCAGACATGATGTTTCCAGGATGCTGTCCAAGTTTCCTGTTCCCTGCCCATGCTCCCAGCCACCATGCCCATACTCCCAGCCCCTTCCCAGGTTTCCAGCCCTGCTCATGCTCCCAGCCCTGGCTCATGCTCCCAGCCCCTGACCATTCTCCCATGCTTCTGGCCATGCTTCTCATACAGGACTGGATAATTAAGAGATTCTTTCAATAAGAGAAAATAAAATGCATTGCTAAACCAATCATTTGGACTCATTGGGAATGTGAAAACCAAATTTTGATTTATTGGTTGTTTAGGTTTTATGTGTCAGCACAGTTGTGGACTCTTGGAACTCCTCTTGTTTGTGTTATTCATTAACAGCTATAATATCAATGTTCTTTATTGCCAGCCACACTGTAAGCCCCTCAGCAGTGGAGGTCTTATCTTTAGACTTCTCAGAGCCCAGCTTGAGGATAGGATCAGTGAAATCACAAGTTAATTTAAATAGAGTAAAAAGTCAGTGCATTAGAAGAAAGCTGTTTCATATTTTCTGTCAGTTGCAGCAGTGAAATGGCCAACCTTATTACTCTATGTGAACACTGTCAGAGAGAGCCCCTGCCCCATGAGTCAGAAAACCAGGAGCAGCCTTTCAGCCTAGGGTGCAGTCTGAAGATGTGTGTATGCACAGAAGTCTTCCACACAGATCTCATGATATATCCTGTTGTATTAGTCAGCCAAAGGGATGCTAATGTAAAATACCAGAATTGGGTTGGTCTTCATAAAGGGTATTTATTTGGGGTAGAAGTCCACAGTTACCAGGCCATAAAGCATAAGTTCTTCCCTCACCAAAGTGCATTGCCACATGTTGGAGCAAGACAGCTGCTAACAGTTGCCACGATTCAGGCTTCTTAAGTTCCTCTCTTCCAGGGCTGTGTTCTCTGGGCTTAGCACCTCCGTTTCCTCCACAAGGTCAACTGTAGACTATTAGGCTCTATAGGCTTTGCTTCTCTCCACAAGTCCAGCTGTGAACTCTCATCTCTATCTTGGTGCCTTCTCTCCAACATCAGAACTCCAACATCCAAACTGCTATTCAAAACTGCTGTAACTCTGTTCTTTGTGATGCCTTTTATATTTTCTTCTCCCCCCCAAGGGGTGGGGCTCCATTCCCTACTGACGTGGCCCAGTCAACACCCTAATCATAACTTAATCATGCCCAGATTAACAGATCAGTTTACAAGCATGATCCAATTATATTTTTGGAATTCATAATTACATCAAATTGCCCAACAGCTACATCTGTGTATCAGAATCAATTCCTGATAGCATGATAAGCACTTTTAAATGAATCCGAATGGTTGAAAAAATTCATTGAGAAACAAATTTACATGTATTAATTGTATATGTATAGTCTAATTGAGAAGGCACTGAATTGAAAGTTGAAGATTTAGAGGGTCTAAGATTTATCCCTTTGTTTGCATGACATTATCCAACCACTAAGTTCCTTCAAACCTCACACAATGGAAAAGACAATTACCTCACTGAGGTTAGGAGACTAGAAATAAGTTTTCCATGTATATGTAAATGATAAGGTTCTATACCCATGAAAATTATTGCTGAGATTTTAAATATCACAATATTTCAATAAGAAACATTTACCATAAAAGGGTGGCTGATTGTGTAGTTTCTCCATCTAAGTTGCTTATGATAGTTGGGGAAAGATGATGCACATGCTTAAAATGACTATTGACTGTAAAAACAATACACAGTACACAATTTTATTTATAATAACATTAGCAATGTGCATATTTATTTGTACTAAAATGTAATTGTTAAAATACAACAGTCATATAAATTCTAACATGTCTCTGGAGCCTAATGTGAAACAGTTATATGAAACCATAACTGGGTTTCCTCATTTCTGATGTTTGTTTAATTTATGACTACAAAATGCTATTGGTTGTTTGAGGAAGGATTGATTGGTGCTTTCCAAATATTTAGCACTGTGTACAAAACTGGTGAGTTATTCCTGATATTCTTTAATTCATACCAACATGAAGGTCTTAGGAGGTTCAATTAGAAATGAGATTATACATGTATAAATCATAAATTCTGTCCCCATGTTAACTACTGCTGTTATTCTAATTATCCCAATGTCTCAAATGACATTATAGATAAATATAACATAATAATCTAGTAGTTTTTGGCTAAGTAAACATAAATTGAGTGCATGTCTCTAAAATACTAATGCAACACATTAATAAACAAAACTAAACAAGCAAAATGAAACAAAGATTTGGTTTGATTGAATGCTTGTTTTAGAGTAATAAAATGATAATTAAATACTTTCCATTTATCAATGGGTAAATATTTAGTGATACTTCCTAATTCTCTGAAAAAAATCTCACAAGGAAAATATTAATCCTTACATTTTACAGATGTGGGAAAGTGAGGCCAGTAGAGCAATGACAAAATTTGCCTTTGGCCACTAAAAAAACTGAGTCACCCTTCCCATGCACAACCCAGAGGAATGCTCTCTATTTCCATCAGCCTCAGTCAATGCAAGGGTATTGCACATTATCAATGGTCAAACATCTTCCCCCAATTCTGTCACTTAGTAGCCTTGTACCTTTGAGTAGGTTACTAACCCTCACTGGGCCTCAGTTTCCTTGTCTATGAAAAAGGAAATGAAGATACCGATATTACAAAATGATCATTTCACAGACTTCTGGAGCTTGTGTGAAAACCAGGAGTGCGAGAAGGGTGACCTGGGGAAACCTCCTAGTCACTCTAGGCCCAGAATTTAAAGGACAACAGGACTCACTGAAATGTGCAGCTCTGCTGATTGTATTCATTAGTGAATTCAGCAATCAAATGCAAATTGTGTGCATTTTGAAAACTGAAGGATTCACTGGAATGTGAAGCTCTGCTAATCATGTTCATTAATGAATTCACTCATCAAATATGAATTGTGTGCATTTTGAAAAGCATAGGACATAGAGGGGAGACATTGGTTTTGGGGGAGAACAAGGATCCCTGAGTCTGACAGGCCAGGGAGACTTCACAAACTGAGAAGTAGTGCATGGGGATCTGTAGAAGTAGGGAGGGTGTCCAGGAAGGGAGTGAGAAATGGACACTCAAGTGTAGAAGGGCTTTCCAAGTAGGGGGAAAAACTCCTGCAAAAGTGCAGGTTGGGAGAAAAAGTGTTACTCAGGAAAGAATACGATGTGGGGCATTTCTGGAGCTCAGGTAGATTGTGGACTTGGTGGTAGATTGTCTGGGCCATGTCATGGAAGTCCTTGCTGTCACTTGTGAGAATCTAGACTTTAGTCTGTAGGCCATGGAAAGCACCAATGAATGATGAATTCCTGACCAGGGGAATGGAGGTCTGCAAACAAGTAAATCCCTCAGGCAGGAGTATGGACAAGTTGAAAGGAACAAAGGGCCAGAGGAGAAACATTCATATGCAATTATTGTTATAGTTCAGGAAGAAAAATGAAGAATACAATACACATAACAGTCATCATTAGGGGGTTAATGGACATGACTCAGTGTATCACTGGGCATACAAAGGTTAAAGCTTTTTGAAGGTTGTTAGCTCTGGCTTTGTTTCATTGGTTCAATGGGGTGGAATTATTGGGCATTTCATTGGTACAAAAGAAAGTTGGGGAATGTTTGATCTCAGATAAGCTACTTAATTTTCATCCCAAGAACTCTTTTTCATATATTTTGACATATTTTCTTGCTATATCTAAAAGAGGGGAGACCTGATCATTTCCATTACAGTAGACACCAATGAAGTGAGTTCAGGGGATTAGGCATATGCTCATTTCCACACTGAGGATCAGTTGTGATTTAGAGTTTTTTAATGTAACTATTTAAAACTAACATCAACAGGAGACATGGATGAGTTCAACATTTACAGTTGGGGAAAACAGGACAGTGAGAGTCTCAATTGATTTTTTTGGACCCTGCAGTCCCACAATGATACTTTATGAAATTTTATGTCCACTCAGTGAGACAGAGTAATCTACTTTGAAATGGAGCACCTCCCCAGCACCTTCCTCAGTACACCCAATACTTCCTTGTTCCTCAGGCTGTAGATGAGGGTGTTCAACATTGGGGTGAGGATGGTATCAAACAGAAAAAGTGCCTAGTTCAGGATGGGAGTGTAGGAAGATCCAGGCCTCATGTATATCAACATGGCTGGACCATAGTAAAAGGTTACCACAGTCAAATGGGAGGAACAGGTGGCCAGGGCTTTGTTTCTCCCTTCAGAAGAGTTCATTTGTAGAACTGCCTGGAAGGTGAGGGTATAGGAGGTCAGAATGAGGCTTACAGGGACAAAAACCACAACAGTGCTGGTCACCACTACCCCTTTCTCATATGCAGAGATGTCTTTGCAAGATAGTCTCAAGATAGCCTCTACCTCACAGAAGAATTGGTGGAGCTCAAGGGAGCCACAAAGGGGAAAGTGCATGGAATAGGCTGTGTGGACTAGAGTGGCCAGAGCCCCTCCCACCCAAGACCCAAAGACGATCTGCTGGCAGACGCGGTGGATTATAATGACTGGGTATTTCAGGGGGTGACAGATGGACACATAGCGGTTGTAAGCCATGAGGGTAAGTAGGAGGCACTCAGCGATTCCCAAGGTCAGGGTGAAGAAGATCTGGGTCACACAGCTGACCAGAGATTTTCCTTTTGCCTGAGAAAAAGTTGATCATCATTTTGGGGACTGTGCTGGAGATGAAAATCAGGTCAATGAAGGAGAGGTGGCTAAGAAGAATATACATGGAGGTGTGGAGGCGGGACTCTATCCAGATAAGGAGGATCAGAGTTGTATTTCCTGTGATGGTAATGGTGAAGATCAGAAGGATAACAGAGACAAGGACACTAATATGTCTCATTCCTGGGAAAAGGCCCAGGAGAATAAATCTGTGCTTAGTGTCTCATTGCCTGTCTCCATGGTTTCTCCTTATCAGCTTCACCTAAAAGATATTGGAGGGTTTCAAAACATGTCTCTAGAAGACAAGGGAATTAAACCAGTCCCATAATATATAGTAACTGATTCCATATCATGAAAGCTTTTCTTTTTGAACTGAAAATAGAATTTTCTCCATAAGGTGTTGAGACACAGGAGAGGAATTAACCACTGCATAGGAAATGACAGTTACTAGATTTTCTTCCATCACAGTTTTAAACCCTATATCTCTACTTTTTATCATCATCTAATTCTCACATTTTGAGAATCTTTATATTCATGCTTTTTTTCATATTCATGATTGTATTCAAAGTCAATTTTGGCATAGTATAAGGGATTCTTTAATAAAAGTCTAATAAATTCTGGGATTTAGTATACTAGGGAAAAAAAAGTCTTCTTATTTAAAAATACCCTATATTTTAGGAAACCCAATATCAGATATTAAACTTGGTGTTCAAGTTCCTTCAAGTCAGGAATCTTGACACTTTGTGGGTCCTCAATAGTATTTATTGACTCAATATATTGTGGTCTTATAGTCTCCCCACTACCAACTGTATTCAGAGATTCAGCAAAAGACAAAGCTTAAATTTGATGACTCCAAGAAAATGGGTGAGAAAGGATACACTTTAAAAAGTTGATGTATATATTTACTGCATTTCAAGGTCAACATAAATAAAGTTTTATTTCATTTATAATTAGAGAAACAAGGAATTCCCATTAAAGAGTTTCCTGTTTCCACCTTGCTGCCCTTTGCATTTCTACCCTGCTAGCAAGATCCACCAGTAAAAAGGGATTCCTAAACCTTTGAGGGAAGAAAGTACCTACTGGGAGTATTTCATGCACATGAAGTGTTTTATTAAGCCATGGAGAGTTCCATGAATATTTGCTTTGAAGTTAGCAGTCACCCAACTAGTAGCTGTGAAGTACTGCCTAAACCTGCTCTGTTATAGTTTGCTAGGCTGCCAAAATGCAATATACCAGAAATGGGTTGGCTTTTACAATGGATATTTTTTTAACTTGCAAGCTTCCAGTTCTGAGGCCATGAGAGTGCCAAATCAAGGCAACACTAGGTAATTATTTTTTCCCCAAAGACAGGCTGCAGGTGATCCTGGATTCCTCTGTCATATGGTAAGGCATATGGTGGCTTCTGCTGGTCTCTCCCTTCTCTCTGGAATTTGTTGCTTCAGCTTCTTGCTCCTCACTCTCTTTCCTCAATTTCATTCTCTTATAAAGAACTCCATTAAGAGTATTAAGACCCACCATGAACTTTTTTTATTGAAGTAATCTAATCAAATTCCCTTAACTGTAGTAACCTAATTGAAAGGTCCACACCCACCAAAATGAATTAACTGTAAGAATATTATCTTCTGGTGTCTATCCACCTTAAAAACCTCATATGCTCTTTTTCATTAGTTACTTGAACCTTTTTGAAATCCTGACTCATATCCCTTGATCTCTAATGTGGTCAAGAACCACGTGGAATACATGTGAAGTTTCAGAACCCATTCCAAGAGAGAGATTTGGATGTTTAGATCTAGGGTGGGCCCCAGAAGCCTGCAGTTCCAAGGAGTCCTCAAGTGAATTTGATGTTGGTGATATGTGCCATGTTATCAGAAGTTTGGCTCCAGGTCAAGATGTGGGTCCCCTTAGTGATTAGTGACATCTGTGGTTTCTGTTACATTCTTCTCATAGCCAATCAGGCACATGGATTAATTGGCTTCCATAATTTTTCCTTAGTGCATTATTAACTGAATTGACTGGAACCTTTTGATAACTGTAGAACTCTGAACCTTTGACCAGTTAGAATAATTACAATTGTTCTAACTATGTCATTTTTTTCACATTGATAAGTTGAAACCTATGTCTGATAGAATTATATTACATATCATGATATACATACATCATAGATACCAGATGATCAACATGCTCTGCATTTTAATTTAAATTTCAAATTAAGAATGTGTTGCTTCCAATAGAGATTTCTCCTCAGAGTTAAATAAATTTAGCCATCAAAATGTACTGAGGGATCTGAGTTTGCAAGGGCCGGTAGACAGGAAGGATGCAGACCCTCTCATGGAGCAGATGATAGAAATGGTGAGAGTCAAGCAAGAGCAGTTTGCATGTCAGGAACTACTCGAATGCCAAGTGCAGGTAGGTCCCACAAGGAGGAGGAAGAGGACGTGGCTCTGACTCCTTGCTAGAAGTTGGATTTCCTCTGACTCTCTCTTTGCTCAGCCTTTGGTATTGGCCAATCCAAGTGCTTCCACCAGACCTGTGAAAGTGCCAAGTTTTCATGGATGGTCCAGCCTAACAGCTTTAGATTTAGAACTCTATACATAACTCAGTTTTTAATAAGAATTGCAGCAGGGAGTATTCTGGGTGCACAGTTTGAAAGTGATGAACGAATTACATCACAAAGTTGAGAATTTAATTAAAACTCGGGCTATTGATATTTGTATGAAAAATGGCAATTTTAAAGAAAGAGAAGAAGGCATTGAATGACCCTAATTCTTATATGCCTTCCTTTAAAAAGGAAAATGTTTATGATAATCTTTCAGAAAGATAAATTCCATTCTGTTTGTCAATACTTAAATTATAACCAGAGGTTGGAGAAAATTAAAAATTATATGCTAAATGAAAATTAATCAACCTTTCTAGAGAAGACAGCCACAAAAGTAGTGGAAAGTAATAGAACAAGAACAATAACTTCTTCATGATAATGAAATGATACTGAAGCTAATTCTAATATAAGGAAAAATGTTACTGACAGTCAGAGGTAATTGAATTCTCAGGGGGTTACTATCCTTACTGATGTCTCAAAAGAATCTCTTGTAATCTAAGTATAAACATTGAAACCAACAAGATCTTGATAAGAAAGAGGGAATAGTGGAAACTCTTCAAAGTAAAAGAAAGAAAGGAAAACCAGAGAAGAGCCACTGTAAGGAAGAGAATATGTGTTTTAAACAATCAGCCAGTAGCTTCTGGAAAAAAATGATCTAGAAAATTATGGTCATGGCTTTGAGAAGAAAGCAAGAATCTGTGATTCTGTGTGAGGAGATATGGAGAAGGAAACTGATCTAAAATACTATTGTATTGAAAATTCAACAACCAAACAAGTGTCATGTTAAAAGAGAGATGGAGGACTATGAGGAAACTAAATCTGATTTGCTCACACCATGAATACTGTATTTGTAAAAGCTTGAATAAAGGAAGACAGCTAAATATTTTGATAGCTGCATTTGTTTTAAACTTGCTCGTCTTTGATGTACTTTAATTTTTTTAAAGCATTATAGTGTTTATATATTATATATATACTCATTTGAGGATTTGTGCTATAAAAGTAACACATTATATACCATCATTGTATACTTAAGAGTCTTTTTACTTTGATTAAAAGTAAAATTGTTGAATATTGCTTCATTCAATACCTATACCCCCAAACCCTGCTCCAATTAAAAGAGAATGAAAATGTGTGAAGAGGAAAAAGTACTTCTATTAGCCTATGTTACTGCTGCAGGCTGACCTCATCCGTGTAACACACCTATAAAAATGAAGTTTCCCAATCAGTGAATAATAATAGGCCTTTGACATAAAGGACAATGATTTGATTTATGGCTTTAATATGCTACTTAATTACCAATGTGTATGTTTATAAAATTATAAATTCACAAGTTAATCTATCAATTATGACATATTTAAGTTTTCCTGTAAAGAAAATAACTTGAAGATAGTAATAATATTGGACAAAATTTGTATTATTAGCATGAATAGCTGCATGTTTCATTTAAGTACAGTTTGACTTAGGCTCATGTGTTAAAATTTGACCAAGATGGTTTTGAATAAAGTTTATTTATAACCCAAAGCCATAAGCATCAGATTCTCTGATACTTTCATTCAATAAACTAATATGGGCCAAAATGGTTGTCTGTAAATGCTTAAATTTGTATTAAGTGTGATCATTTTAACATTTATAAAAATGCTATAAAGACAAGAGCATAAATATTTTACTAGGAAATTTTGAGTCTTTACAAACATTTTATTCATGAGAGGATTTAGTCAAAGAGTAACAGAATTTAGCATCTCTAGTTACATGTACTTTATTAAGAAAGTGAGTGAATATGTTATGTATAATTCATTGAAGTATTTGTACAAAGACTGAATGCTAATATTTTATACTCTGTATTCCATTTCCTATCAAAGTTTTAGCATTAAAAAAAGAACTGAGTATCAGTTTTGTTTTCTTGCATAAAAAACTTAAGGACACTATCAGTGTGAAAGAATTTATTGATTCAAAGAATTCTCTTACCAAACCATGGGGAACACAGTCAAACTGGTGACTAGATATAATTGACTAGTCCCACCATCTCAGACTTTCCAATCAGTAGGGTCAGGTCCATGGTATGAATTTTATTAAGCCCTGTCAAGAATCATCCTAAACAAACCACAGCATGTTTTTTACAGTATTAATTTCTTTTACAAAAAGATGATAGAAATTGTAAAAGATGCTTTGAGGTGAGTAAGAGTTAGCGCTTTTCTCCATAACTTCACTACCAAGTTTAATGACAGCAAGTTAGCAAGTTTTAGGCCAAATTCTGCTGTACCTACAGATAAATATGAACAAAGTATATATGTGTGAGTGGGCAAGTTCATGAGAAACAGTTCACAGGACTTGTTCAGTGGGCCCAAGGAAGCTTCAGCTTGTCCCTTCCATGCACTTTGAGCACAATATGCATAAAAATTCATTCCAGGCAAACTCGAGGAGTGAGAGGCAGATTTCTGCCACACAGAGAGCAAACAGAATTGAAAGTTTAAGCCTGGATATGGTATGACTGTGGTATTTAGCCTAAATGCTTGTATCTAAAGGCAAGGGATGCATATGCCCATGCCATACATATTGTGGAGAGTGTCTCTAAAACATTTTCTAGCTAATCCACACATTTTGTATATATTTAAGTTCACTTGTAGGAGCTCCTTTCTACTATTTACCCTGTTAAACAAGCCACTATTATCACTAAAAATCTTATGTTGTTAACATTATACAAATTACTGGACTTCTTGATGAAAACAGGTAAGATACACTGGTCTAGAACCTCAGGCTTCATCTAGTTCAACATTCTATCCTAAAATAATTCAGTGCCAAAGTTTTTAATGAATATTTCACATTTCAGCTAATAACCTTAACATTTTTCTTTTTCTCCTAAGTTCATCAATATTTTGGAATTCTGAGCCCAATTTTCCCTATTTTGTTCTTTTTCTTTTCAAATTAGTTATTTTAAATCTAACATGTCACACCCCAATTCTGGTTCCTGGAGCACAGACTCTTAATGACAATTTATCCTGCCATCCTTTGGATTCTATGAATTAAGCAGCTTGAAGAGGGATTAGAATGCCAGTGTTTTTTATCAATGAGCTGTCTTGGGTGGGACATGTGCATCTCCTGAGGACTGGGTAGAGCATATATGACTTTTTCAGGAATCTGTGAAACCATCTTTCATGGGAATTCAGATGTTATTTGTTTTTAAATTAATTTATTGGCCCAATTCTGATCCAACTCATTCACTGCTAACAGTGTTTGCATTCAGTTTAATTGTACAGTGTGGTTGTCAGGGGGAAGAAGGGAAAGATTTAGCTCAGGGAGTGATTTTTAAGGAACTACCTAGGAAAAATCAGCACTTATCCATTGAGCTCCAACCATTGAATGAATTATTTTGTAATGCATCTTGCAGTTACAAACATAATCTGGTTAGATCAGCCACAACAACTTTTGGGATATAGACAACAGGTATTTCCCCCTGTATTATAGACAAGGTAATCCATATTCTGAGAAATTAGTGAACTGATGGCCAAAAAACAAGTAGTGGAGTCTATTGGTTCTTGATCAGTTATATTTTATTCTCAAACTACACTTCCTTATGCATGTAAGAAGATAAGATTACAGTGATTCTCATCTTTAAATTCAAGGGAATGTGTTCTGCAATTAACAACAGTAACAACAAAAGCTACAGCCCTTCAGTCAGATAAGGAGGATGCCAATGGAAAATTAGAAATTTTCTCTTGTCCAAAAGGAAATCAGCATAAGTGAAAGACTTAAAGAGTAAGTTTAAAATGAGAGACCTGTTTCTAAAGAGGTGGTTTGGCAACATAACAAATGATGGAAGTAGATTGCTGTTGAAAAGCTAAATGGTATTCCAGTATAGGAAAGAGTATGAGGAGGAGATAGGGTTTGCTGTTCTTTGAAGACATTACAGCTAAAGATGTCTCTAAACATGTTGTGAAATCTAGAGGACAGAAGGTGAGTTCAGCCTGTGCCTAAAAAGAAAGCATTTATAGACTATATTCTTCTTAATTAAGAGAAAATAGGAATCTAAAGAACAAAATTTCTCCTTGGCAATGGAAATATTGATGTAGGAATTATACATGATAGATTGAAAAAAAATTACTGAGAAGAACAAAGCAATGTGTGGACATCAGGAAAAAGAAACATGATGGAAATAGGACCCAAAATTTGGTATATGCTTTGTTTGTGGTTTTGATTGACATGTAAGTAATTGAGTATGGAATATTCTGTTTTGGTAACAGAAAGGTGTACATAAATATGTTTTGTGAGCCATTGCTATTTATAATATTATTACTTAGGATCTCTTCTCTGGAAGTGTGTGTGTGAGTAAACATGAGTGTGTACTTATATTTTGAAGCATCTGTTTACTTATATATAGTTTAGATGGCCTTTCAAGTCTTATTTAAACACACGGACACATTTAAATGTAAATCTGGACATGTAGGACTATCTGACTCTTGCAGTTTTGGGAGTCACCCATTGCTCTCCATGGAGGAATAATAGGAGATTTCCAATTCTATGACAGGCACATCAAAGGCTCCATTATTATAAGACCTCTGTAGAATGATATGGGAGAGTAAAACTTGACTCCTTCATGGCCAATGTATATGAAGAAGCCATTTATCATCTCCAGAGTTTTGTAGATGCCATATCATACTCAGCAAGGATGAAATAGGAAATCAGAAATTTCTAAAGTTAATGTGACTTTTCAAGAAACATCTCTACCAGAATACTCATTTGTGTCCAGTCTCACCTTAAATCATCAGGGCCTCTTCATGGCAGTATAGCTCTGTTCACTGTGATCTCTAGGCTTGGTGGTATTTGGATGATTGACTTTGTCTTCATTAAGGTTGTCCACTTGACTTCCCCTTGAGCCTAATCATTGTACCATGGTTGGCATAGAGAACATGTGGTGCTAAATCCTTTCAGTGTCTTACAAAAGACCCAGCCACTTAGGGGAATGATATACAAGAGCCTTAATTTTCATGAAAACACACTTGTAAGTTGCTTCTCAGTCCCCATTAGGCAGAGGTCTTTGAGTAAAAATAGCTCCAATTCCACTATGGTGTCTTTTCTGGGTCAAAGTCTCCCCAATTTGCCCAATTAAGGAATCACCTGAGGCCTTGGGCAAGCAGAGATTCCAGGGCTCCTGAATGTGAAATGCTGGGGAATGACCAGGAATGTGAGGCTTTATCAAGGCCTCAGGTGGCTTTACCACCAGACAGGTGTGGCAAATACTGATTAAGGGCCAGTTTCTTTTCCCTTTGGCAGTGGTTCTCAATGCTGACTGCACAGAGTAATTACCTGATATCATTGGTCTTGGGTGGTGCATTTCCAGCTTCAGGATTTTAACCCTCTGCCCATCCTTGTTCTAATATATACATAATGTTGAGAAATACTGCAATTCCCCTTCCCCACAATAAAAATTTTATCTGCTACAATCAGAATATGACCAGGATGAATACGAGCATACAGGTCCCCATGGAGGAGATAGGGTATAGATAGAGACTCTGCATAGAGGCCTTATTCACCAAGGTGCTCAGTAATGGTTGTTAACTTGGTATCCCCACTGATTCAGGGCTTGTGGAAAAAGCATATTTCAACCTGCTTATTGGGTAGTCCAATCACTTTTGGGGACTGGATTAGCATGTCCAACTCCCCAGATGCTCCAGAAACAAACTCAGATCTCAGTGGCATTGGCTCAGTCTTTTGAAGTTTTCTTTGCCTTGATTCTCAAGCTTGTGGGTTACACATAATGTTAATTGAGCCCAATGAAGTTTTTGGACACACAATCCCACTGGGCCTCAGTGCCCTTCTTTGTGAATAAGAAGGTTGAATGAGATGATTTCAAGCTACAAATTTCCAGAAATCATTAAACTACAACCACTATGATTCTTAGTTTTGTCCCCATACATTTAGGATAATAATGCCTCCTTCAATGGGATATTCTAAGGATTAACTGAAAATTAATGTGAAAATATTTTATACAACTGTGAATTAGAAAGTATTATGTAATTACAATATGAAAATTCTGCCCAATGATTTCATTTCTGGTATAGACCTAAAGAGAATCTTTTGTGCATGTATATCAGGCCAACTTGTACAAGAACCATCCAGAGGTGCCACAAAACCTGGAGACAATGAAGGTAGAGAAAACAGTCCTGTAAATGGACAGCTGGATTTAGCCTCATTCCTGAGATATGCATTTCCCTATGGTGAATAATCAATTTCACAGAATTCTGCAATCAGACGAGGGGATGCTATTAATATAATGGAGCTCACCTAGAATGAGTTGTGAGTGTGGGCATTTACACAGAGGTCATTGCCAGGAATCCTTCATGATATGAGGCAATATTTCTAAAACTGGACTTGGAAGCACGAATGAAAATGCCACAGGTGATGCTCATATTAAACCTCAGCCCTCAGTAGTAGACTCTTGCCAAACACCATTAAATACATGGCAGCAAAGTGATTATTTCAATCATACTAATTTCATCATAGTTTGAAAACTTTCAAAATGAATTTCACTTCTTAAAGCCTTTTTATGGCTAAGAGCAGCATGTCCTTTGGTCTTCAGGAAGCTGCCCTCCTACATATGACCACAGTGCCATGTGCATTCACCATCACAGAACATACCAGACTGTATTGTCATTGCTTCTCTTATTTGAACCATCCACTCAACTTGTTCCTATGAGGACAATCAATGTGTCACAGAGAGTCAGAGGTCAGGTTCTGGAATCAAACACATGTTGGCCTTCTGTGGATAAGCCCTCTAAAATTCAGATTTCTCTTAGGAAAATTTGGCCTAATAAATGCCATCTATTTCATAGAACTCCTGTAATGGACACCACTGGCAATTTACCCTATATTCACTGAAGTACAATCCTTCTTCTTGTCAGAATTCCGATTTGGTTCCCTTGTTCATTTATGTAATCTAGAGATTTCTTCAGTTCCAAGGATGGAGTTTTAATAGTCTCTGAGTCATTCATGGCAATCCTATCACCATTGCCAATTATAGGTTCATTAATGGGAAGTGATTAAACTTGAAGAGAGGGCTGCTGGAGATTTCAGAGAAAGTGTGTTCTTGCTGTCAGAAGAGAGCAACAGGGTATTAAGTATAATATTGAAAGTTATATATCCAAATTTCCCCTTCCATAAAATGAGGATAGCAATAATGCTTACCATCTCAAGTTGTTGGGATAAGTAACTGAATTTTAATGTGTTAAAACCTTACAAGAGTGCCTGGCACATAATAAAGACCATGTAAGTGTTTGCTATTATTTCTTTCTCACAGAGAATGAACAAGGGGTCCTTTGACTGACAATCTTATGACTATGAGGTTACCATCTTTAGGATGAAGACAATACTATGGAAGGCAGAGTGGAAGGATTGGGAAATTTGAGAGCAGTGAATCAAACCTCACTGTCTGTCCTACATTCTGCCTTCCAGTAATAAGATATTTCCTTATTGTGTAGGTCAATTTGACTTGGGGTTTCTGTTATTGACACACTTATATCTGGAAGAATATTGACTAAACTCCTTTGAGGATTATATGATGTGAAGGCACATCATGTACTTACTTAAGTTAGTGCCTGGCAGGTGGGGCTCCTTAGTAAATATTAATAGTTGGTTTAAAGGCAATTCTTTCCTCAGTTACCATTTTACTCTCATGCTTACCAGAGAGGCTGGGCAGGGGAATTTCTCATCAAATATTGATGGGTTTTGTTAGTGTAATGAACATGGCTCTTTTACCTACAAATTTATGCCTGGTGGTTTATGTCATGCCTGACAGGTAGTTATTAATAAACATTTGTTGAATGATTAAGCAAGTGAACTTTGTTAAGGATGTTTAATTGTCTTGAATACTATCCTTATCATGTTTTTTTTCCAACCAAGTCATTAGCTAAAAAATTGTAATTTATAGTACAAATAAGCACAGTGTACTATTAAATATCTGCTTATCAATTCACACCTAATTAGAACTGAGCCATTCAGTCACGGATAAGTTAATTAAATACACAGTAGAAGTGTTTTATGAAAACTAATGAAGTTTCCTTCAACTCTTGGTTTATAATGAGCTTTTATAATAAATAGATTTTGAACATTATCAAATGATTTTCTGCATTAGTTGAAATTATTATATATTTTTTCTTTATTCTTTTAAAGAAATCTTTCTGATGTCAAACCAAGCACTATTACAGAGATAAATTCTACTTGACCATATTTTTTTGGCTATTGGATTTGGGTATTTTATTGAGACTTTTTTACATTTGTTTTCATAAATAAAATAATTCTAATTTTGGACATAATTACAATAATTTCATAACTGGATGGATCTCAAAAATTTTTATTGTTTAAAGATAATTTTCAATAAAGGTAAAATCATGACTTTTATGATATAAAAATAAACACATATCAAAAGGTTTTATTTAACCAATTAATGAGGAAATTGTTGAAATGTTACAAACAGTTCACAGAAGTAGACCAAACAGTCATATTTAAATGTCAAGTATTGAAATCAATGTGCAAATGTAGGCAAAACTTGAGGGAAGTCAATTGAACATGTACCAGACAGGAAAAAGTGTGCAGTCTATTGATAAAAAATTATGTGGCATTACTGTCAGCTATCCACAACTTAGAAAGGTATAAAACAAGTTCCACAGAATCAGTGTTAGATAATGCAAAGGGTATCAAATAGTATATACAATGCATCATTTTCCATGGAAACAAGATTTTTGCTACTCAAATTCTTGAACTACTTTGAAAAATTGACTGCTCCTTGAAAGTTAGAGAGAATTCATATAGAAAACTATCTGACCTGTATTTTGGAATATAGTTGGTCTCTGGCTGCCATGTCAGTACCAATTTATATTTTTCTAGGAGTCACATATTTCATCATCCATGTTTTGATATATGTTAATGTATATCTTTTCATAATACTTATTATTTTCTAAATTCTTTGCTTCAGAAATAGCTTATATTTTTAAATACAATTTTATTAATATTAATTTTTTTCTCCCTTTGTAATGATCCCTCTGTCTATTTAATGATTTCTTTCAAAGGACTAGGTTTTGGCTTGCTTGATCTAAACATATATTTTTTAAAATTTTCTATTTTTTCTGTATTAATCTTTATTTATTGCCTTTATTCACTCATTTCATATGCTTTCTTGTTTTATTCCAACTTTTTGGGTGGAATAATTTTCTCACTTCTTGTTAAACTTTGTTATTTTATCATAAATTAATTTAAAGCTATATATTTCCCTCAAGCATTACTTTAACTGTATACCACATAATTTTACAAGTGCTACTTTCCTAATTATTCAATCCTGAACATTTTTTATGATTCACAATTAACCCTAGATTTATTTAGTAATAAGTATTTCAAATCCTAAAGAAAATCTTTTTGTTGCTGATTTAATTTTTTTTTTTTTTGACATTTTGATTGGAGAACATCATCTATATGGTATTTATCTTTTGGCATTTTTAAAGATTTATTTGCATCCAAAAGTTGTATAACTTAAATGTGTTATTGAAAAGAAATTTTGTTCTCTGTTCCTGTTCTTCCTTTCTCTATAAATAAATTTTACTTGCTTTGCCAATCTCTTGAGTGTCTCCTGGATATATCTCTTTCCTTTTCTTCTTCCAAAAGTGTAGTGTGTGGCTTTGTGAGACCAACTGCTGAAGTCTTGATACTTGGGGATATTTTGTTTTATCCTTATATTTGGTTAATTAGAAGCCTTTTGCTTGTATAATTTAAAAAATAATTCCATTGTCTTCTTTTGCTCTGGAGCCCTTTAGGATTATCTTTTGGATTTTCATATAATTAAACATTACTACCATGTGTCCAGGGTGTGTTTTTCCTGCCCTCTCCTGTTTGACCTTCTATGCTACTTTTTATGTGAGATCATTTCTTAAATGCAGTTAAATTTATTTAAAAGGTTTTCTAACACAGGTCCTCATCTCCAGTTTTACTTTTCTCTCCTTCTATTATCTGGCTGTTGACACACGTTTTAGCCTCTATATCTCTTAACTATTTCTCTACCTCTTTATATTTTCTTTTAAAAAAATTCCTCCATCTGACCTTCCAAGAAGTGAATTTGTAATTTAGTTGTATCTATCCTATCATTCATTTGCTTTATTGTGTTTTTATTTCAACTACCAGTTCATTCATTCATGCCTAATGTTTCCACTTGGTTCATTTAAATATTTTTGTTGTTATTGTTTCACATTATTGGTATCTTGCTTGTTTTATGACTTTGGCAAATCTTCTCTCATACTTCCACATCAGGTGAAGTAATTTAATACAGGTTGCTGTCTTTATTTAGAGATTATTGTTAGTTATTTTGACCTTGGATCTCCTATCCTCTTAGGGATACCAAATACTCTGTGTGGTAGTTGCCATTGGGGTAGAGTGAAATCTAAGTCCTACCCTGTGTAAGTCCAGAAGAATTTACTAGAAAACTTACCTGTCCCTTCCAGTTTGCTGCCACCCCTAAAAACTCTTCTGGTTGAGGATCCCTTTTATACCCTGTGAAAGGACCAACTTTAGAGAGGAGGTTTGCTCTGGTTTTTGTCCATCAGTTCTGGGGATTTGGGGCTGAAGGACTGGAGTAAATGCCTAAGGCTGGCCAGTCATGTGTGTTTTCAACTTCTCACTCCAGCACCACTTGAGCTCAGCACTGCTGTTACCCCCATGCACTTCTGCACCTAATTTCCAGGTCCAGGCTGCTGCCCAAATGTAGGAAAATGTTTCAGAGACAACCTATGTCAAAGGCCAAAGCAAAACCTCAACTGCTCTTCTTTACCAGTGATTTTCAACCTTGGGTGTGCATCAGAATCACAAGAGGTCATGATAAACAAAGAGTACTGGGCCTTCCCCTCAGAGTTCCTAATTCCTTAGGTCTCTGGTGGGGCCTGAGAATTTACACGTGTAACTAGTTACCAGGTGATGTCAGCATTGCTGGTTCAGGGTCAAACTCTGAGAACCAATGGTAAAAACCATCCTCTCCATGTACACCTTAGCAGAACAACCCTTCTTCTACTCTTGCCTTACATGGTGATTTTTTTCTCCCCCATCCTTTAATTTTTAGAATGCTTGTTTTCCTCTCTAGTGTGTCTAGGGTTTGATTTTAGGAAAGTGAGCAGGATCTCATGATAAAGAGCAGGACCCCTTTTCAGTGCTTTAAATATCAAAATTTATCAGCCATTGGAAATATAAAAATATATTATTGTAAGGATAAAATCCTGCAACTTGCTGAGAAAGACATCAAACTATTTGAGTTCTTTTTTTCTTTGTTTTCTATCTTCTTGTGTGAGTTTTTTTTTTTTTTTTTACCATGATAAATAGTTTAAAAATTCTGTAGAGAAGAAACTGAAATTGGTAGTGGGCAATATAAGATGGAATAGTTCCAGAGATGATTTGTCACCTGAAATGCCAGCTACCTTGTCACATGCCACATTTCTATTACTGATATTTAAGGTTAAATTATTCTTTAGTGATTGAGGGAATTAACAAACAGACAAATATTAAAAATAGCACATATGTGTTTGTGTGTATGCAACAATGTTAAGTGTGCTTCTCTAAATACTCAGAAAACATTTTCTTTAAGCAAGTTAAAAGCATAATTCCAAACCAAGCAAATGAAAGTAAATGCTAAAGTCACCACAATCTCCCAGATCTTCTAGTCTATTTACTAGAGAGGAAAAAAGCCTTAGGTTAGGGGGTTCTTATTAAACAGGGAGGAATGCACTGGGTTATTTCCAGCTCTGTGATACACTGGCCACCTAAGCCCCAAATACTCTGCTCTTCATTCACCTCAACTGAAGTGTGCTATTTAGTATTAAAAATATGTAATACACTGAATGACCTCATAGTGCTGAAAAGTTATTGTTCCACAATAATTACAGACTTTCAAAATTTGACTGCACATTTTTTATTAATAAACCAGTAATACTATATTATTTAGAAAGTTTTTGTTTCTGTTACATAATTTTTTTTGGTTTCAGACTTGACTGATTTTGGCTGATTTTAGTACTCAGTAATTTCACATTCAAACTACTCTATAAATAGAATTTATATTTATATATAAATTCTAAATATATATATAGAATTTTGAAATGGGTCTTGTGTTGATGCCCTGAAGCCATGGTAGTTTATCTATTTTTTACCTTTATTTGTACACAGCAAGGGAGTTGAAGTAAATGACTGTTAACATTTCTGTATTTCTCATGACAATTTGCCAAGACTTAAAGCTTCCTGGAAGAAATTGAAAGAAACATGCCAGCATAAGATTATAATCAGGTACAGCAAGCTATGTGGGTTTTTGTCTTTCACAGGGGATATCTACTAATGACTATACTTTTTACAGATGCTATGACATCCTTGTTTCTGTGGCTATAGATGAGGGGATTCAGCATAAGTGTAAGGATGGCATTAATCATGAAGAGAGACTGGTTTAATTTTGGGGTTTTAGAGGAACCAGACCTCATGTAGACCAGTATAGCAGGGCCAAAGTAAAGGCTGACCACACAGACATGGGAGGAGCAGGTGGCCAGAGATTTGTTCCTCCCCTCAGGGGATTTCATGTGGATGACAGTGAGGAAGATGAGGGTGTAGGAGGCCAGAATGAGGATCAGGGGAATGAGGACCACCAGAAAGCTGGAGACCACCACTAACTTCACATAGGTTGAAATGTCTTCACAAGTAAGTTTTAGGAAAGCCATGACCTCACACAAAATATGTGTGTTCTCTCAAGGATGGCAGATGGGGAAGTGCATGGCATAGGCTATATGAACAAGAGAAGTTACTGCCCCTCCCACCCAGGACCCAATGACCATCTGTGTACAGATTGTGTGGCTCATGATGACTGAGTACCACAGAGGGTTACAGATGGTGATGTCATGGTCATAGGACATGTGGGTAAGCAGGAGGCACTCAGCAATCCCTAGGGTTAAGCTGAAGAAGATCTGTGCCCCAAAGCCAATCTGCAATATGGTTCACTTCCCTGAGAAGAAGTTTGTGACAATTTTGGGCACAGAGATTGAGATCAAGGCCAAGTCAATGAGGGAGAGCTGGCTAAGCAGGAACTACATGGGAGAATGGAGTCTGGAATCCAGCCAGATGATGACAATGAGAATAGCATTGCTCATAGCAGCCACAAAGTAGACCATAAGGATGAAGCAGATGAGAATCATAAGGTGGTTGAGCTCAGGCCAGAGGCCCAGGAGTATAAAATCTGTGGTGACAGTATCATTGTCTCTCTCCTGATTCAACATGCTTACACTTACAAAAAGAGCAAGGGCATTTTTCCATTTGATGACATATCATACAACTGGTCTACCTTTTTTATGACTAGGGCTTCTCTGAATATCTGCACCACAACTTATTTCTTTGTTATAATCTTTTTTGTATTATAAACAATTCTCAAACATTCAAGATTTTCATTATTTATCTCTCATTGATTCCTTAGTAAATTTACATACTTAATTGCTACAATATATAATAACTAATAGTAACCAAATAGGAACACAGGTACATTTTAATGTTTTATCCACAAATATCCAGGCAATTTAATGAAAAGTTATCATATATATTTCTTAACAAGCTAATTTAATATAACTTTGAGGTATAACTTCAATTCTGAGTTATAGTCATTTTAATTTTGAAAAACCTACATTTTCACTCAGTCTTTGAAGGCTTCATGGAAAATGAAGAAGATTTTTCTTTATGTGAGAAGTAGAGGCCTTGATAATCTGATGGGAGAAAAACATTCTCAGAACTGAGTGTGGCTGTACTCACCTTTTCCCTCTCAAATAGGCCAGGCCATTTGTCTTGAATCTTCCTCCATTGATGGAAAGTGTTGCAATGGCATCAATTCGGTCATGCTGAAGAATAATTACAGTGAAAAGATAGGAGGGCTAAAGGCTTTAATAATGATATTATGAAACCACTTTTAGTCAACAACTGGACGTTGCAGGTGATCAGTGCTTGTTTTCCGAATGCTGTTTATTTTCTGACTAAGTTTCAGGCACCCCAGTTCATGATATTAACCCATGTGCTGGTGCTAATGGTGAGGATGCAAAATGTCCTTACCTGCAAACATGTGTCATAAACAAGAAGGCTGCTTTTTTTGTCCATAAGTCATAGAAAACATCATTCATGTAGCATTTATACAAAACACATTTAATTGGTGCCTGGCTCTCAGAACAGTTGTAGTTCATGTGTGTGGAACAATTGTGACTCCTTTGTACTTTACCCCCTACAGACTGATCTGTACAGATCACAGAGGACAAGAACCATGATCAATGATGCCAGTGTACATATAGAGTTCCATGACAACATCCACATTCTTAGTCACTTTCCCAACTTAAGCCAATTTATGTAGAGGACTGCTGACTCCTCTACTTGTATCTTTCTTCCTCAGATGGTTTCCCTGCCCCACCTCAATTGCCCATGGTGCTCATATTTTTTTAAACTTTCAAAGTTTATTCCCAGTAATTTATCTGTGATACATATTGAATTTATGATTTAATCTAATGATGATTGTTATAGTGGGGTGGGGTTACATATTTAGCAGAGGAAAGAGCATTTAGCCAATGGGAAGTTTCCCCAATGATGGAAAGCCAAGCATCAGAGGAAGGAAATGGGAAAATTGTAGGGCTTCTTGACCACAACCAAGGTGAGCTACAGATAAACAGCAACCCACTCCACCTGACTGATACTGTAAGGTACACTTTTCTTAGCAATTTCCTCACATTTTCTACCTATTTTGTACCAATCCTCCTTTATTCACTTAGCTTTCTGCCCTCTTTTCTTTGATCACTTTTATCTACACAGTGTCTTATTTTTCTCTCATTCAAATGTTAAACACAAAGCTTTAGTTATGCCCTGCTTTCTCCCTTCTACTACCTATACGTCTGGAGTTGGCTCACAGTCAAAGAAGGATCCTTTGTTTCTTCTGACATGAGATTTAATCATTTATCTATACCCTCTTAGATGTCTTAGAAGGAAGGATAATTCTGTTCCTCAGAAACCTAAAGTACAGATATAAGGGTCCAGGGGAACCTAGTGGTTCTACTTATGGGTCTATTTCTACTCATTAATCTCAAAAAGGAGCATGGATTTGGGTTTTCCTCTTGCCCTTGTTCAATGTAACCATTCAAATAATCAATTTATAGTGAAATAAATATATTTTGGAAGTATTTACTCCAGAAACTTAATCTTTTTGCTAAGCATATAAATCTTCCTAATTGTAACAATTTTATTTACTACTTTGAATACACATTGACATATAATGAAAGGCATTTGTCACAGCTCAGCCAGGGTGTGGCCTTAAAAACAATAATAGTAATATAGAAATAGTTATTGAACACTCCACAAATGCTAACACTGTATATATAATATTATATAATTTAATTCTGCCAACAACCCAATAAGACAAAAATTATTTGTTCCTGCAATTTTCTAAAAGAGCACTGAAGCTTAGAAGGAATAGGTGATTTTCTGAAGGCAATGGACATAAAGTGACTGTTGGCTGTCTAAATCTAGATCCTGTATACTCAACCCATGCAATAATATTTCCCAAAGTCACCTGCTTAGCAGAATCATGGAAGACTCTTGTTCAAACACATATTTCTGATCCCAAATAAAATCACCTGCAATGGAATTTGGGGATTTAAAAAGGACCCTAGTTATTTATAAGATCTGATAAAATTAGGAATTCTGCAGGCAACCATAATGATTTAATGTCATATAATACATGTATGGTCTCAGAAAATACATTTACATCTTCATTCATCACACTCCTTGTGTTCCATCTGTCATTATTATCTGTGTTTCCTTCCAGGTGCTTATCCCTTTCCTTGAGGAAATTAGATCAAATTCCAGGTAGAAGAAGCACATTTCCATATTTCCACTGTATCATCTGTATTGGAACAAACAGTAAACATGGCCTGGCTCCTTGGACTCACCTGACCATGAACATGCTGCTTATTATGTTGTCCAGGGATCCTGAATGATTTCTTCATCTATTATGGCCTCTCCCCACAGGGACCCAAGTAAGCAGAGGAGGGCTGAATACTCAGCACCCTTCTGTGGCTGCCTTGCCATCCAGTTCTTGCTTTCCTATGTTTCAACTTAGCCTAAGTTCATGACTACCATATCCAGAGTGACCTTGAATTTAGCATGACCTTCCCAATATTTCTGTCAGAAAATAACTCTTGAAATGGATGGTCTAAACTCCAAGGGACTTTTCAGTGTGGTGATGCTTACATTACTCTTTATAAGTCAGCACTTTTAAACATGTTGGATGATTATAGGGTAATAACCTATTTAATTTATGTTAAATATTAATTTATTTTTATTGGATATAATTTTTAGTGGATTCTCTTTTTCATGTTTTCACATTACTGGGCAAAAACAGCCAAAATAGTCAACTTGGGCAAAGATGGATGGAAGCAATACAGATTCCATTCTGTCATATATGTTTCATTAACTGGAGAAAACAGCAATCATGGGCCTTCCTTTACTGAGGACTAGTTAATCAGGCAGTGAGGTTGTCTCTTCAAGCACAATGCTGCATTCAATCCTAATGACAATTCTCAGAGATGGGTGCTATTGATATATGCAGTTTATAAATATCAAAGTCAAAGTTTGGGAAGATAAACTATTTGTCCAAAGTCTCAGAGCAAACCATAGGTGGGGCTGAAATTCTAATCCAATTCTGAGAGGTTCCCAGAGTCCATGGCATTAAACACCACCATTAATAAATGTTTTAAACCTGGGAGACAATTAATCATATCCATTATCTAACTTCTGAGGACAAACTTTCTTAGATCTGAAAACCTAAATTTATATCTAAACATCATTAAATGAAAACACTTGCAGAGAAGATGAAGCGCATGGGTGCTATTTAGTAACTGTGCCTCTGTCTCTATCTATCAATATAATTTGATATTTTATGCACTTGATCCATCTCAGTTAACACACACTAGATTATTAAAATTATATTTATTAGCCCAGTGATTATCATCAATAATGTGAAACACTATTAAATTATAATGTGATTAATTTCCTTTCATAAATGCAGGATCTGTATATCATATGCCAGAATAAATTTTAAAGTTGATTACTTCACAATTTCAATAACTTCTCTTCATCATTATCACCTGGAAACCCAAGCATCTTCTGTGTTCCTTCCTGAGTTAGAAGTGTTAGGTTCTCCTTTTCTGAATCAGAACTAAGGCTAAGAATTTGCTAAGGGATGAGTTGACAGAATCATTTCATCTCTCCAGATCTTATGGGAATGAAGACACAATGGAAGAGATTAAAAATACATTGGATTTTGTCCATATGGGCATCAGCTCACCATCCTCTACTCCCTTTCTGTCTCCTGTTAACCAATCTTCCAGACCCAAGCTCTGTGAGTCTGCTAAATTTGCTTAAGTCATATCAGTGAGGTCATGTAATATTTTTCCTTCACTGACTGGCTTACTTCACCTGACAAAAGGTCTTCAAGATTCATTTGTGTTATCCTATGTGTTAATAATGCATCCTTCCTACAGCTGAGTAATATCCTATTGTATGTCCATACCACAGTTTGATTATCCATTTGTCTGTTGATGGACATTTGGGTTGCTTCCAACATTTTCTTTTAGGTTTTTAATGAAATTCCCTTTGTTATATTATTAGCACTTACAACCATTAATTTGTTTCTAACTTTTAAAAAACAACTTATTGAATTTTATTATTCATACATGAACATACATAAACTATATGCATTCAGTAAACATCGTGAACTTACAAAACAAACATACATATCATCTTGCAGGGTGCCCACACATCATCCCCCCACAAACACCCTGCATTGTTGTGAAACATTTTTTAACAAATCATTAAAGGCATCATCAAAATATTGCTACCAACTATAGTCTGTATCTTCCTCCCCTATTTATTTTTTTCAAGGATTATTTTATTTTTTTACTTTTATCCATTTTTACCCATTCCCCATTTTTGCTGTTTCCGTGTCCATTTGCTGGGTGACTCTGTGTCCATTTCCTGACATCTCTCCTCATCCTTCTCCTCCTGTCTTCACTGGGATTCATTCCTCGGAACCTCTGATATGGGAGAGAGATATCCTACCATCTGCACCACCTTAGTCTCTTGTTTTTCAGTGCATCTTGTCTTGGCTCTCCCTTGTGTCACTCTCCTGTTATGTCATCATCTTGCTGCATGGCTCGCAGGGCCTGAAGGCTCACCCGTTCATAAGGCCTGGTGGCACAGCTCCACATGGCACCTGGTGGCACACATGCCTTCTGTATTATCTTTATTTTAAATTTTTACTGGGAGGCCCTGGGTGTTGAACACAGGTCCCTCCATATGGGAGATGGACACTCAACCACCAAGCCATTTCCTTCCCCCTGCTATATCTCTTAAGGTTGACTAAGAGATACACTCTTTTCCCATTCAGGATGGTCATATACTAAATCAGGCTTAGTTTATCACCAGCATTCCAAAAACCAGACCTAGGAAGAAAACTAGGTCTGGGGACAAATGCATGGTTTCTAATATAGACAATGTTTAGCCTACCCTGATTATCACAAAATCAGGACAGCAACTCACAAAATCCGGACAGCAACAACTTTTGGCAATAATGAATGATGTCTTATAATTCTAGCAATGGAAGCAGTTCTGAGGGGAGTGAGAAGGAAGAATAGGTGTAAAATGGGGGCATTTTGAGGACATCAGTGTTGTCCTGCATGACATTGCAATGACAGATAAAAGCCATTATATATTTTATCATAACCTTTAAAAGTGTGAGGGAAAAATTTAAACTATAATGTAATCTACAGACTATGGTTAGTAGCAATGCTTCAATTTGTGTTCATCAGTGTAACAAATGTACCACAATAATGTGGGAAATGTTAATGTGGAAAAGTGCGGTAGTGGGAGGGATGGGTCACATGGGAATCACCTATATTTTTTGTTTAACACTTATGTAATTTAATGCTTCTTTAAAAATAAAACAATAAAAAAATTATGGGATTCAGTGAAGACAGTGTTGATAAGGAAATTTATATCTCTTATGATTGGGATTCTCACTTTAAATATGAAGAAAGAGCTACAATCAAAGACTTAACTGAACAGTTGCAAGAACTAGAAAAATAATAGAAAATTAATACCAAAGTAAGCAGAAGGAAAGAAATAATAAAGATTAGAGCAAGAATAAATGAAATTGAAACCAAAAAAATAACAGTGAGATTCAGCAAAACCAAAAGTTGGTTCTTTGAAAAAAGAAACAAAACCAACAAGCCCTGAACTAGACTGACCAAGAAAAAAAGAGATGATGTAAATAAATAAAATCATAAATGATTGGGAGGATGTGTTAGTCAGGGTTCTCTTGGGAAACAGAATCAATAGGAGATATGTGTAAATAATGTGAGATTTTATAAGAGTTTTTTACATGACTGTGAGGATGCACAAGTCCAGGTTCTGCAGGCAGGCTCCAAACCAGAGGCTCCGATGAAAATTCAATGAAAGATTCTTAATTAGTTTCTGGGAGAAGCTGGCTGTCCAAAGACAAGCTGGGAAATTCTCTGAATGTTGAAAGCACTAACCCTTTTAAGGGATTCAACTGATTGGATAAAAGCATCAACCATTGCTGATGCAATCTCCCTGATTGATGCAGATGTAATCGGCCATCCACACAGTAAACTCACTGTTGATCAAAGTCTATAAATGCTCTTGTATTCCAATTAGCCCAGTGCTTGCTTGACCAAACACCTGGACACAATTACCAGGCCAAGTTGACACATTAGCCTAACCATCATAGACCACCCCTTGTCAACTTGGCAACCATACACATTACCTTAAACCATACCTATTCTCTAAGTAAAAATGATAACAGACAAGCATACATATATATTTCCACCTAACAATGTTCAACTCACCTGTTTACAACTAGAAACACATTCATTCCCTACAGAAAAGGGTGCAAGACCTTGGGTAATATTCACACTTAAACTTGACACCCTAAATATTATGACATGAAATGAATAAAACTATTCATATGATGGAAGAAAAGGTTGGGGAGGAAAACAAAGAAATTCATTTTCTGCAAATTTACAATCATACTCATAATGAAACAAGGAAGAAAGATTCATGACTATTATAGTCCTCCTTTCTGTAATTGGTCATGTGGTCAAAACTCATATTTATCACTACCTTCTTCCACTGCCCATTCCACATTCTCATTACACTCAGCAAGTACTTCAGCTGGCCATGGTTCTTTGCCTGGTGGGGTGAACCAAACTTTCATTCCTGAATATTCTGGCCCAATGTTAGTCCTAATTGGATTGGTTCATTGCAATTTCCCATTTACTTTAATCACAGTCATGGCAGTACTAGGAGACACCATATAGGATCTTCTGCACTCCAGGCAAACCCTTCTTTTTCCCCATTAAGTAGATGTAGTCCTATTTGCCCTTGCTCATCAGGAACCATCACCCCGGCCAGTACAGTAATTCCCTTCTTTGCCTGTTGATTCACAGGTAAGAGGAGCCCAAAGTGGCCAGGTTTCCATCTTAACTTCCAGTTCAGTGGAATCAGTGTTCCCTGGTAGCAGCAACCCTCATTTTGGGACAAAAACCTGTAGACTACCAGAGCTTAAGTTTTCAGGGATAGGAAGCAAAAATTTTCCTAGTGGGCCACTTGGAGTAATAGTGAGTAGTGCCATTCCCATTTCCATCCCTTGATTCCTGGACCTATGAATCCTGGTAAAGGGAGAAACAGCACCATAAAGTGGATGTTGATTTAAAGCATACGCATTCTCCTGGAGAACATTGCCTCAGCCTTGCAAGGTATTGCCACCTAGTTGGTGCTGTAATTTAGTTTTTGAAAGCCCATTCCACCAGTCTATTAATCCAGCTACTTCAGGGTGATGGGGAACATGGTAAGACCAGTGAATTCCATGGGCATGTGCTGATTCTTGAACATCATTTGCTGTGAAATGGGTTGCTTAATCAGAAGCAATGCTGTGTGGAATACCTTGGCAATAGATAAGACATTTGGAAAGTCCATGGATGGTAGTTTTGGAAGAAGTGCCACATGCAGGAAATGCAAACCCATATCCAGAGTATGTGTCTATTCCAATTAAAACAAATCACTGCCAATACCATGGTGGAAGTGGCCCAATGTAGTCAACCTGCTACCAGGTAGCAGGCTGGTAACTTTGAAGAATATTGCCATAACGAGGGCTGACTGTGGGTCTCTGCTCCTGGCAGATTGGGCATTCAGCAGTGACTGTAGCCAAGTCAACCTTGGTGAGGGAAAGTCCATGTTGCTGAGCCTAGGCATAACCTCCATCCCTACCTCTATGGCCACTTTGTTCAAGAGCCCATTGGGCAATGACAGGAGTGGCTGGGGAAAGAGGCTGACCATTAGCCACAAAGCGGGTCATCTTATACACTCGATTATTGAAGTCTTCCTCTGCTGAAGTCACCTTCTGGTGAGCATTCTTGTGGGACACAAATATGCTTATGTTTTTTGCCCATTCAGAAATGTCTATCTACATAGCTCCTCCCCCAGACATGTTCCTTCTAAGTCACTGACCATTCAGTCAAACCATTGGCAACAGCTCATGAATCAGTGGCCATTTCTTCTTCCAAGCAAAATGAATAAATAGGTTCCTCCGCAAAGTTATGCCCACTGAAAGGATTTTCCCTCACCACTATCCTTCAAGGATGTCCCAGAAAAGTGCTTCAGTGCTGCAGTTGTCCTCTTGTGGGTGGTACCTGCATATCGTGCAGAACCATCTGTAAGCAAGGCCTGAGTTTTCTCATACTGTCAACTGATTGTAAGGCATTCCCCAAGAGGCCAAAGTTGTGGGCTGGGAAAGAGAAGGTAACATGGCAGTGGCAGTGACCATGGGCATTTGGGATACTTCCTCATTTAACTTACTTGCACCTGCTCAAGCTCTATTTCATATATACCACTTTCACTTTATTATGGTGTGTTGCACTGCATGGCCAAATTTATGTTTTGGTGGGTCAAATAATACCAAGCTCATGATAGGCAACTCATGGTAACTTGATGGCCCATGGTTAAGCATTCAGTATTTACTAAGGCCCAGTATCAAGCCAAAAGCTGTTTCTCAAAAAGGGAGTAGTTACCTGCAGAGGATGGCAAGGCTTTGCTCCAAAATCCTTAAGGTCTACATTGTGATTCCCCTATAGGGGCTTGCCAAAGGCTCCAGACGGCATCTCTATTTGCTGCTGAAACTTCCAGCAACATTGGATCTGCTGCATCATATGGTCCAAATGGTAATGCAGCTTCCACAGCAGCCTGGACCTGTCACACAGCCTCCTCTTCTTCTCATCCCCAATCAAAACTAGCAGGTTTTCTAGTCACTTGGTAAATGGGCCAGAGTGGCACACCCAAAAGTGGAATGTGTTGTCTCCAAAATCTAAAGAGGCCAACTAAGCATTGTGCCTTGTTTTTGGTCATAAGTGGGGCCAGATGCAACAGCTTATCCTTTACATTAGAAGGGATATCACAACAGGCCCCACCCACTGGACCCCTAGAAATTTCACTGAGGTGGAAGGTCCCTATTTTGGTCAGATTAATCGCCCATCCTCTTTCATGCAAATGCCTTACCAATAAATCTAGAGTCTTTGCCACTTCTTGCTCAGTATGCTCTATCTACATGATATCATCAATATAATGGACCAGTGTGATGTCTTGTGGGAGGGAGAGATGATCAAGGTCCCTGTGGACAATATTATGACATAGGGCTGGAGAGCTGATATACCCCTGAGGCAGGACAGTGAAGGTATACTGCTGGCCTTGCCAGCTGAAAGCAAACTGTTTCTGGTGGTCCTTACTAATGGCAATTGAGAAAAAAGCATTTGCCAGAACAACAGCTGCATACCAGGTACCAGGGGAAGTGTTAATTTGCTCAAGCAATGATATCACATCTGGGACAGCAGCTGCAATTGGAGTCACCACTTGGTTAAGTTTATGATAATCTACTGTCTTCCTCCAAGGTCGATCTGTTTTCTGCACAGGCCAAAGAGGAGAGTTGAATAGGGATGTGGTGGGAATAACCATCCCTGCATGCTTCAAATCTGTGATATTGGCACTAATCTCTGCAGTACATCCAGGAATCTGATATTGCCTTTGATTTAGTATTTTGCTAGGCAGGGGCAGTTCTAGAAGCTTTCACTTGGCCTTTCCAACCATAATACCCCTCAATCCACAAGTCAGGGATACAATGTGGGGATCCTGCCAGTTCCTGAGTATGTCTATTCCAATTATGCATTCTGGAACTGAAGAAATAACCACAGGATGGGTCTGAGGACCCACTGGACCCATTGTGAGATATACCTGAGCTAAAGCTCCATCAATCACCTGACTTCCATAAGGTCCTACTCTGACTGGTGTACCACAGTGGTGTTTTGGGTCTCCTGGAATTAATGTCACTTCTGAGCCAATGTCTAATAATCCTCAGAATGTCTGACCATTTCCTTTTCCCCAATGCAAGTTACTCTGGCAAAAGGCCATAGGTCTCCCTGGGGAAAGGTGGGAGGAAGATGAACAGTATAAATTTTTGGCAGTTTAACAGGATCCTTCCCCAAGGGGACCTGGCCTTCTACTCATTTAAGGGGCTCTGGGTCTCTAAACTTTCTCAAGTCTGGGAATTGATTAAGAGGCTGTGATTCTTTGCATCTGTAATTTGAGTTAGGATTTTTTTTTTCACTTGACCTAGAACTCTTCTGCTTATACAGATCCAGAAGAAATTTAGCAGACTGCCCATGTATTTCATTTTAGGGACCCCGTGATCTCTTAGTCAATGCCATAAATCCATATAACTCAGGTTATTCTGTGTGCTGCTTTGAATCTGTCTTTTATTGCTATATGCACACCCACCTTGCCTTTGGCGTTAACTGCCAATACTTGACTTTTACTGAACCAAGATACGATCATCCCCATAATGATTAAGGATTCCAATTCCACTACAGCCCCTCCTACAGTAATATCTGGACTGCAGAGAAGAGCGACCACAGAGCTCTTCTGAGAAGATGGTGTTAGTCTTACAAATTTATTCCTCACAGTCCTGGTTAAAGGTGTGTCCTCTGGTTATTCCTGGGGTGCGTTTGCAGATCTCAAATGTTAAATCCATTCTAGCATTCCAAACTCTCTGTCCTTTGAATACCTTCATCTACTGTATACCACAGCAAATCAGGCATCTCAACATCAGACCTGCTAGGCCATCGTTTGGTCCATGCTTCTGTCAGCCAACTAAACAAACTGTTAGAGCCCTTTCTAACCCCTTGACCTACAGTGTTGAATCCAGAATTTCTCCTTAGTGGGCCCATATCAATAAATTCAGCCTGATCCAACTTTATATTCCTTCTACCATTATCCCATACCCTTAGTATCCATTCCCACACATATTCCCCTGATTTCTGTCTATACAAGTTGGAAAACTCATGCAGTTCTTTCAGAGCATAGCATACTTCTTCATGGGTCACACTTTGTATTTCACCTTTCAGGGCTTGTTGTGATTTTAATATAGTAATGGTTCTCAAAGACAAGAGGGGTGTGGGATGTGGGTAAGGAGAAGGATTAGAGATGTCTTGCAGGCTACTGACCTGAGGCATTCCTTTGCATTTTCTTTTGGTGAGACAGTATTAATCACTTCAGGCATAGATTGGAAAACAGATTCCTCAGGGCAGACTGGAAGTCTGGCAGTGCATGCTGGAGATTGGCGGGTACCTGCCTCATGGCTGGGAGGAGGTCCAGACTCTCTGGGACAAGATGGAGGCTTGGCAGTGCATGCTGGAGTTAGGCTGTTATCTGTCTCAGGACTGGGAGGAAGTCCAGACTCCCTGGGGCAGGCCAGAGGCTGGGCAGTGCAGGCTTCCATTTGGCCTGTACCCACATCAGGGCTGGAAGGAAGTCCGGACTCCCTGGGGCAGGCTGGAGGCTAGATGATACAAGGTTGACAAGGTGTGGTCTCCACAGGTCAGGCCATTGCAGGTTTATCTGTTAAGTCTCAGCAGAATTTAGGGTTCCAATGTCCCCACCAATATTATCATCATCCCTATGTCTCCTTTTCAATCCTCAGGTTTCCACTCCTTTCCAATCAATACCTTTACTTTAAATGCAGAAATCCTGCAAGGTTGAGGTTTTAGTTTCCTCTGTAATTCTGCTACTTGTACAATGAGAGTATGGGTTTGATTCTCAGATATCTCAAGTCTGTGGCCACAAGAGACAAGATTTTTTTCAAGGCACAAGTAGAAACTTTCATATCATTCATGCAGCATTTAAGTTTCAAATTTGAAGACTTTAGCTCATCTTTTTTCTTTTATAACAATATCCAGAGTATCTAGGAGGAGCCAGCCAACATCATTATACTTTTTGACTCCACAAAATTCTGTTAAGGAGTTGAAAACACTCTTACCCAGGTCCTGGCTTCTTATAAGCATGGGAGAAGGGAATCCAGTGATACTATTTAGTTTATCTCTATTGCCAGCTCACACCATGGAGTGTTAGCAACCTCATTATTGGAAAGGGAGTCATTAGTACCCCTGAGTCCAATTAGATTAGAGAGCCAATTACAAAACTCCCAGAACCACCTCAGACATCCCATGTTTAAGACTCTGTTCCTGAAGAGCCACTCACAGTATCAAGCTGTATTAGTCAGGGTTTTCTCAAGAAACAGAATCAACAGGAGATATATGTCAATAATATGAGATTTTAAGAGAGTCTCTCACACAACCGTGGAGATGCACAAGTCCAGGTTCTGCAGGCAAGCTGCAAACCAGGGGCTCCAAGGAAAGTCCGATGAAAGGTCCTTGAAGAGTTTCTGGGAGAAGTTGCCTGTCCAAGAGGAGCTGGGAAATTCTTTCTGAATTTTGAAATCACTTCCCTTTTTAAGGCATTCAACTGATTGGATAAAAGCATCATCCATTGATGATGTAATCTCCCTGATTGGTGCAGATGTTATCAGTCATCCAAGCAGTAAACTCACTGGTGATTGAAGTCCATAAATGACCTTGTGTAACAATTAGCCCAGTGCTTTCTGAAACAAACACCTGGAAACAATTACCTGGAGGAGTTGACACATTGGCCTAACCATCACACATACCCAGGAAGAAACCCACTTTTTCATGGTGTATAACTTATTTGATGTGTTGTTGAATATGATTAGCAAGTATATTGTTGAGGATTTTAGCATCCACATTCATTAGAGAGATTAGTCTATAGTTTTCCTTTGTTTGGCTTTTGTATTAGGGTAATGTTGGCATCATAGAATGAGTTAGGCATTGTTCCTTCCACTTTTATTTTTTGGAAAAACTTAGGCAGGATTGGTGTTAGGTTTTCTGAAATGTTTGGTAGAATTCACCTGTGAAGCTATCTGATCCTGGACTCTTCTTAGATGGGTGGTTTTTGATCACTGATTCTATCTCATTATTTGTGTTCAGTCTGTTGAAGTCATCAAATTCTTCTTTCATCAATGTAGTCTGCATGTGTGTTTCTAAGATTCTGTCAATTTCCTTTATATTATCCTTCTTGTTAGCATATAATTTTTTCAAAGTGTACTCTTATGATACTCTTTATTTCTGTGGGGTCAGTGGTGATATCCCCTATCTCATTTCTTATTTTGTGTGTTTGCATCTTCTCTCTTTTTCTCTGTGTCATTCTAGTTTAGGGTTTGTCGATTTTATTGATCTTCTCAAGAACCAGCTTTAGTTTTCACTATTTTTTCTAAGGATTGCTCATTTTCTATTTAATTTAGTTATACTCTGATTTTTGTTATTTCCTTCTTTCTATTTCCTTTGGGGTTAGTTTGTTGTTCTTTTCCTAATTCCTTCAGTGTGCAGTTAGGTCTTCTATTTTATCTCTTTCTTCTTTTTTGATATGCACATTTAATGCTATGAATATCACTCTCAGCACAGTTTTTACTACATCACATAGTTTATAATAATTTGTGTTGTCATTTTAAATCATTTCATGGTAGTTATGGATTTCTTTTGATATTTCTTCCTTAACTCACTGTTTGTCTAAAAGTGTGTTGTTTAACTTCCATATCTTTGTGCCTAATCTGTTTCTCTGACCTTTACTGATTTGCAGCTTCATTCCATTGTGGTCATAGAAATTACTTTGTATAATTTGAATCTTTCTGAATTCATTAAGAATTTTTCTATGGCCAAGCATTTGGTCTATCTTGGAAAATGATCTCTGTGGGCTCAAGAAGAATATATATCCCACTGTACTTGGGTGTAGTGTGCTGTATATGTCTATTAGGTCCAGACCTTCTAATATATTATTCAGTGTCTTAGTATCTTAATTGATTCTTTGTGGGGATGTTCTGTCTAATTGTGAAAATTGCATCTTAAATTTCCCCAGTATAGTTGTACAGCCATCTATTTCTCCACTTGGTTTTTCCAGTGTTTTCCTCATGTATTTAGAGATGCCTTTGTTAGGTTCATAAATGTTTATGATTGTTTTTCTTCTCAAAAATTACCCCTTTTACTAATATATAGTGTCTATCATTGTCTCTTACAATATTTTTGCATTTAAAGTCTCTTTTGTGTGATATTAATATAGCTTCTCCTGTTCTTTTTTGGATATTGTTTGCTTTTAAGATTGTTTTCCAACCATTCACCTTCAGCCTCCTTGAAACCCTGCATCTAAGGTGGTTTTTTGTAGATAGAGTATAGATGCATCATATTTCCTTATCCATTCTGCCAATTTGTATCTCTTGACTAGTGAGTTTATTCCATTAACATTCAATGTTATTACTCTCAAGGAATTATATTAGTCATAATTTTTTGAGTTTATATATGTCATATGATTTTTTTTGCTTTCTTTTTGTCTTTTTCATTGTTCTTACACTCTCCTCCAACTCTCCCTCTCCTGTTTTTTCCTTTCAACATGCCGTACTCCCTTTAGAATGTCTTGAAGGGCAGGTTTCTTTTTGGCATACTCTCTTAATTTCTGTTTATCTGTGAATATTTTAAACTCTCCAACATTTTTGAATGCCAGCTTTGCTGCATAGAGAATTCTTGGCTGAAAGGTTTTTTTAATATATATTACCCCAGGAATATGTCATACCACAGCCTTCTTGCCTCTATGGTTTCAGATGAGAGTTCAGGACTTAATCATATTGAGCTTCCCTTGTATGTGATATTTCTCTTTTCTCTTGCTGCCTTCAGTATTTTCTCATTGTCTTAAGCATTAGATAGTTTGACAAGCATACATCTTAGAGTAGGCCATTGGAATTTATACTGTTTGGCATGTGCTGCATTTCCTGCACATGTACATCCATCTCTCTTAACAGGGTTGGAAACTTTCAGCCTTTATTTCCTCTAACACTCCTTCTTTCCCCTTTCCCTTCTCTTCTCCTTCTGGGATGCCTATAATGCATATGCCCATGCCTTTTGTGTTGTCTTTCAAATCTCTAATTTCTTGCTGGATTTTTTCCATCTTTTCATCTATCTTTCTACTATCTGTTTGATTTCCAATGTACTGTCTTCCACATCACTAATTCATTCCTCTGCTTGTTCAAATCTGCTGTTATGTGCTTTCAGGGTTTTATTATTTCTTGGATTCTGCCATTCTTCACCATCATATCATATCAGTTTTCTTTTTATGTATGTTTTCAATTTTTTCAGTACGTTCTCCCAGTGCCTTCTTTTTCTTTTTTCTTTCTTTTTTTTTTTTTAACAAAAGGTATCTTATATATCTTCAAGTTTACTATATATATATATATATATATATATATTTAAAAGATGCTTAGATTACATAAATGTTATATAAAATTTACATTGATTCCCATGTTCTCCATATCCCACACCTCCCATAACATCCCACATAAACATCTTTCATTAGTTTGGCACATTACCTGCAATGGATATACACATCCTGGGGCTTTGCCACTAAGCATGGACCATAGTTCACATTGTAGACCACACTTTTTCCCACACAGTTCTGCATGATATATGCTGATGTAAAATGGCCTATATCTGTCATTGTAATGTCACTCAGGATAATTCCCAAGTCCTGAAAAAGCCCCTGTATTACAACTGCTTTTCCCTTCCCTGACCTGAAAGCATCCAGTGGCCATTGGCTCCACCTCACTATTGTAATTTTTTCCATTGCTTGAATCACAATATGTCTACAATAGAATACCATTAAGTTCAATCTAGTCCATAGCTCTTTTCCCAATCTGGAAGAGTTTGGGATGGTGATGTCAACTCCAACTCCAAGTGAGAGAGGGCTTATATCTCATTGATATGATGGATGGGATTATCCTGCCTGCATCTGCAGACTCTCTCCATTCCCTGGGATGGCCATTGTCCATCATTGTCTCCTCACCAGGTGATTTGGGTGAGTCCATTGAGCTGTAGAGTAAGAGTTGCAGATCCACCAAGATTTCAGGCACAGCTGGCACATGGGCAGGCCAAAGACTCCAGGCTCTGGAAGTACACCTACAGACTCCAGCATCACATATAGGTTTGAAAAGAAGGGACTGATGGACCATGTGCTAGTAGGACATATTTGAGTCCAACTCTGTCACTCTCAGGGGCACAGATTCCAAAGTAGAGCCCACTGATAAGGCATCAATCTCTGGAGCTATCCCCCACACCATATAGGACATGGTTGTCTCCAGAACCCTCAGGAGCCCCTCTGAGTGGGGTGATATCCTCTTTGGTGTTCTATGAGATCCTACTGAGGTGTGCATAAGTGTTACCTCTGGGACAACCTACCGACTCTCTTTGAAGTCTCTTAGCCACATGAACTCATTTGTCTTTACCTTTTCCCCTTTCATTCAAGGTCTTTTTCCAGTTATATTGCCACATAGCATTTGTCATTAATACCTCATTACCAGTGTGGCTCATCCTTCCTGTCATGTTCCACACATGGGGGAAAGTAATGCATTCATATACTGAGTTTGGCTTAGAGAGAGGCCACATTTGAGCAACAAGGAGGCTCTCAGGTGGCAACCCTTAGGCCCTCCATAACAGTAGGCCAAGTTTCAATTCCATGAGCAAAGACTCATAAGGCTAGTCATCAATAACAAGAACCCATTAGTGGGCCATCCTTCTTTGCCAGACACTGCCCCTGCACTCAGCGGATTGTTTCTGCTCCCTTTGAGAATGTGGCAGAACTCTCCAGGATGGGAATTCAGTATTTCCTAACTTATTGAGTCATTGTCTACCACTCCCAGTGTCTTCTTAATATCCCTAGTCTCTTCCTTCAATTCATTAAGTTGGTCCATGATATTTGTTTGGAATGCTTTAATTAGTTGTTTGATGTTCTGTGTTTCTCCCTTGTTTTTAGTCTGTTCGTTGGACTGGGCCATGTCTTCATATTTCATACTATGGTTTGCAATTTCTTGTTGCTGTCTGGTCATCTTTTTATCTTGATTGGTTAATCCAGTTGATTAGCATCTCTCTCTGCTCTAGGGTTTTAGTAAGCTATTGTTTTTGTTTGTTAAGTTTTTTGTTTGATACTTTGTTCTTCTTATAATTCCTGGCTGTTTTCTATGTTCTCTTGAAGGAAAGTAATTAGGACAAGAGAAAGTGAAAGACATAAGAAAAGAAAAAGGAAAATACTACGAATAATAGTACAAATTAGAAGAGGGACTGTACAAGACCTAGGAAAATGAATATTTAACTCATGTAAACAGTGCAGAGTAATAGGAATAAAAATGTGCATTACCATAATTTAAATAAGAAACCAAATAGAGAAAAACATATAGAATGAATTAAAAGGCCAGAATGATGAGGAGTGAGGGATATATAAAAGAAAGGACAAAAAGAATAAAATTAATAAAGAAAACAGAATTAATGAGATATAATTACAAACCAGAATAATTTAGGACTAAACATAAAGAGTGCAATGTAAGAATAACCACAGAAAGCAGAAGATAGAAACATGAAGGAAGGAAAAGAGAAATTGGTGGACAAATTGGTATACACAGAATAGTGAAATCAAGAAAGAGGACACACAGTAAACAAGAAACAAGCCAGCAGCACCTAATTAAAAAAAAAGAAAGAAAAAGTAAAAAAGGGGTTGTAGCAAGGAAGAGGAAAGAAAAACGAGAAAACAAACAAACACACAATCAAGCAATCAAACAAAAACTATGGGTTTTAGTTTACAGTTTGAGCTCCCTTTTGGAGCCATGCTGGACTTTCCAAGCAGTGACAGAAAATCTGTGATTCCCACCAACCAGACCCAGAGAGGGAAGGTGGCATCTGTTTAGGTGGGCACTCACCATTTCTCTCATGTAAAATGGCTGATGGGGGACAGAATCCTGCCCAGGTGGTCTCTTCTAAGAGCTTGCAGAGCAAGAACCTTGGGAACATTGATCTGGAGGGATCTGGACAGTGAGGTGGACTGCTCAATATAAAATCATAAGATTTTTCCCCAGCTAGAAATCATGGATGCAGAGGGCTAAGCCCCACCCTCCTGGCAACCTGGTGAGAGGGAGCACTCTATGAGAGTGGGAAGGTCCTGGTAAAGGGGGAGAGGGGTTTTCTCTGTCAGTTTAAATGCCTGGACCCCCTTGCAGCTTTTTGGGAGCAAACCAGCTGGCTAGAATTGGTGCTGGGCTGAGCGAAGAAGCGAATCTGCTGAGGAAGCCTGATTTACCTGACAGCTGTGGGGCACAGAGGCTTGGCTCAGGAGGGGAAGGAACCACCGAAGTTTATAATTCCATGCTGAGTTTCAGAGTCACAGCTCCCCTGGAAGGTCAGGCATTGGAAAGTGTTTGATAAGTTTCTACAGGCCTATTTAGGGTTCCATTGATAGAGGGGGCTGTCCAGAAGAGGCCTTCTTTTGGATCCCTTATTTCTTCACAAAAAAATTTTTAAAACTTAATTTAATCACTACAATCTGCATCAAAACCTGCAGAGAGGAGGCTGCAGGGTAATTGTTTGATGAATGCAAGATGAGAGGCTCCACAACGGCCCAAGAAGGAATGCTGTTCTTCCTTAGCTTTGTTTGACTGCATTCTTGTGTGTTTGTTTGGTTTTTCTTTGTTGGTTTGTTCTTTCTTTTATTTCCTCTTTCCTCCCCACCCCCTTTTTTAAAAATTATGTGCTGCTTCTTGTTTCTTCTTTGCTGTGCTTCTTATTCCTTGATTTTCCATTCTCTGTGAATATTGATTTTCTCTAACAACACTATCTTTTTTCTTTCCTTAATATTTCCACCTTCTGCTTTCTGTTGTGGTTCTTACATTCCACCTTATTTCATTATTCCTCAACTTTATTGGTGTCAATTTCTATCTTGTCTATTCTGTTTTCTTTTATTATTATTATTATTATTATTATTATTATTATTAAAATTTTCCTTTCAATACTTTCTTTACTCCTTCCCCTCTCCTCATCAATCTGGCCTTTTAAATCATTTTATATATTTTTCTCTATTTGGTTTCCCATTCCATTATAAATACTCCACTTTTTCCTCTATTACTCTACACTGTCTACATGAGATAAATATTCATTTCACTAAATCTGATAAAACCACTCTTTTAACTTTTACCAATATTACAATTTTCTTTTTTCATTTCTTACCTCTTGATTCCTCTGGCCCTAATTTTTTACATTAAAGGAACATAGAAAAAGGCAAGGAAAAACAAGAAGAAAAATCTGTCAAAGAGAAATTTAACAGACACACAGAATCAACAGCTAAATAAAACTCTAGAGCAGAGAGAGAGAAGCTAATCAACTGAATAAATCCATCAAGATAAAATAATGATCAGAGGATAACAAAAAATTACAAACCATACTGAGAAACAGAAACACATACACCATTCCAATGATCAAACTAAAAACCAGGAAGTGATGCAGAACATCAAAAACTAATCAAAGGTGTCCAAACAAATATCAAGTACCAACTTAATGAAGTGAAGGAAGGGATTAAGGATATTAAGATGACCATGGGAGAACATATTGAAGAAATTGTAAACATACATAAAAAGATAACAGATTTGGTGGTGATGAATGACACAATCCAAGAAATAAAAATGACTTGGATTCACATAACAGCAGATTTGAATAGGTAAAAGAAAGAATTAGTGATGTGGAAGACAGTACATTGGAAATCTAACAGATAGTAGAATAGATAGATAAAAAGATAGAAAAAATCCAGCAGTGATTAAGGATTTAACTGACAACACAAAATGCACAAACATTTGCATTACAGGCATCCCAGAAGGAGAAGATAAGGGAAAGGGAACAGGAGTATTGAGGGAAATAATGGCTGAAAACTTCCCAACCCTATTGAAAGAGATGGATGTACATGTCCAAGAAGCACAGCACACCCCAAGTAGTATAAATCCCAACCGATCTACTCCAAGATATATACTTGTCAAAATGCCCAATGCTCAAGACAAAGACAAAATTCTCAAGACAGCAAAGCAAAGAGAACTATCACATTCAAAGGAAGTACAATAAGATTATGTGTTGATTTCTCATCTGAAGCCATGGAATCAAGAAGACAGTTCTATGACATAGTCAAAGTACTAAAAGAAAAAAACTTCCAGCCATGAATTATCTATCCAGCAAAGCTGGCATTCAAAAAAGATGGAAGGTTCAAAATATTCAGAGATAAACAGAAATTAACAGAATAAGCCAATAATAAACCTGCACATCATGAAATCCTAAAGGAAGTTTTACAGGTTGAAAGGAAAAAAGAGGACAGAGAGTATTGGAGGAGAGTGTAAGAATAACTAAAATGATAAAAAAAGAAATCACACATACATAAACCCGAAGAAAATATGGCTGATGTAAGAAATTCACTGAGAGTAATAACACTGAATGTTAATGGATTCACCAGTCAAGAGATACAGATTTGCAGAATGTATAAGGAAATATGAACCATTTATATATTGTTTACAAGAAACCTACCATAGATACAGGGATTAAAGGAGGCTGAAAGTGAATGGCTGGAAAACAATTTTACAAGCAATCAATAACCAAAAAAAAGGGCAGGAATAGCTATCCTAATATTGGACAAAATAGACTATAAATGCAAAACTATTGTAAGAGACAAAGATGGACACTATATATTAGTAAAAGGGATAATCGTTCAAGAAGAGAAAACAATCATAATCATTTATACACCTAATCAGGGTGCCTCAAAATACATGAGGCAAACACAAGAAAAACTAAGTGTAGAAATAAATGCCTGTACACTTATAGTGGGGAACTTTACTACACCATTATCACCATTAGATAGAACATCCTAACAGAGAATCAATAAAGAAACAAAGACTTGAAGAATACATTAGAGGACCTAGATCTAAGAGACATATTCAGAATGCTACACACAAATACAGTGGGATATACATTCTTCTCGAGTGCACATGGATCATACTCCAAGATAGACTTATGCTAGGCCACAAAACAATTCTCAATTAGTTCAGAAAGATTGAGTTTATACCAAGTAATTTCTCTGAGCACAATGGAATGAAGTTGGAAATCAGTAAAGGCCAGAGAACCAGATTAAGCACAAAGATATGAAAGTTAAACTTCACACTCTTAGACAAACTATGTGTCAAGGAGGAAATCTCAGAAGAATCCAGTAACTACCCCGAATCGAATGAAAATAACAACAAATCATATCAAAACCTATGGGATGCATCCAAAGCTGTACTGAAAGGGAAATTCATAGCCATAAATGCATATATTAAAAAAGAAGAAAAAGCAAAAATTGAAGTCCTAACAGCACACCTGGAGGAATTGGGAAAACAACAACAAAATAACTCCAAAGGAAGTATAAAGAAAGAAATAACAAGAATTAGAGCAGAACTAATTGAAATAGAAAATAAGAAAGCAATAGAAAAAATAAACAATCTTAAAGCTGCTTCTTTTATGAGATCAAGAAAATTGACAAACCCTTAGCCAGACTAACAAAGAAAAAGAGAGATTAGATGCAAATACACAAAATAAGGAATTAAGAAAGGGATATCACTACTGACCCCACCGAAATAATGAGTATCCTAAGAGGATACTTTGAAAATTTATATGCCAACATGAATGATAATTTAGAGGAAATGGACAAGTTTCTAGAAACCCACAAACAGCCTACATTGATCACAGAAGAAATAGATGAACTCAACAGACCAATTACAAGTAAAGAGATAGACTCAGTCATCAAAAACCTCCCAACTAAGAAGTGCCCAGGAATAGTTTGGTTCACAGGTGAATTCTACCAAACATTCTGTAAAAAGCTAATGCCAATTCTCCTTAAGCGCTTCCAAAAAATAGAAGTAGGAGGAACATTCCCTAACTCATTCTATGATGCCAACATTACCTAAATACCAAAGTCAAACAAAGATACCACAAGAAAGAAAATTACAGACCAATTTCTCTAAGGAACCTAGATGCTAACGTCCTCAACAAAATACTTGCTAATTGAATTCAATAACAAATCAAAATAATTATACAACATGACCAAGTGGAATTCATCCCAGCTATGCAATGATGTTTCATCATAAGAAAATTAATCAATGCAATACACCACATAAACAGATTGAAAGAAAAAAAAATCATATGATCATCTCTATAGATGCAGAAAAACCATTCAGAAAAATACAGCATCTTTTCCATATAAAAACATTGGAAAAGATAGGAACAGAAGAAATCTTTCTTAACATGATAAAGAGTATATATAAAAAATACAAAGCTAACATCTTCTTCAGTGGTGAAATCCTAAAAGCCTTCCCTCTGAGATCAGGAATAAGACAAGGATGCTCACTATCACCACTACTATTTAATATTGTCTTAGAAGTTCTTGCTCAAGGACTGAGACAAGAAAAATATAAAAGGCATCAAAATTGGAAAAGAAGAAGTAAAAATTACAGTATTTGCAGATGACATGATCCTATACACAGAAATCCCTGAGAAATCTATAACAAAGCTTCTAAAATTTATAAAGTAATTCAGTAACTTCACAGCATATAAGAACAATGTTCAAAAATTAGTAGCAATTCTGTACAACAATAACAAGCAATCTGAGGAGGAAATCAAGAAAAAATACCATTTACAATAGTAACAAAAAGAAACAAATACCTAGAATTAAATTTAACTTAAGATGTAAAGGACTTATATACAGAAAACTAAACACACTGTTAAAGGAAATCAAAGAAGAATTAAATAAATGGTAGAATGTTCTCTGTTCATGGATAGGAAGACCAAATATCATCAACATGTCTATCCTACTTAAACTAATCTACAGATTTAACTCTATCCCAATAAAAATCAACACTGCATTTTTTAAGGAATTGGAAAAACTAATGAAAAAAATTATTTGGAAGGGTAAGAGGCCCCAAATCATCAAAGACATATTGAAAAAGGAAAATTAATTTGGAGGTATCACACTACCTGACTTTAAAACATAGTACAAACTACAGTGGTGAAAAACACATGGTATTGGCACCAGGATAGACATATTGATCAATGGACACTAACTGAGGGTCCTGATAGAAATCCTCACATATACAGTCATCTGATATTCAACACAGTCACCAAGCCCAGTCAGTTGGGAAACAATGGCCTCTCCAACAAGTAGTGCTTGGAGAACTGAATATCCACATCCAATAGAATGAAAGAGGAACACCAACTCACACCTTATGTGAAAATGAACTCAAGATGGATCAAAAACCTAAATATAAAAGCCAAGGCCATAAAGACCTTGGAAGATAATGTTGCGAAGCATGCACAGGAAATTGTAATACAAAATGTTTTCATGAACTTTACACTCAAAGCATGAGCAGCTCAAGAAAAAAATAGATAAATGGTATCTCCTCAAAGGACATTATCAAGAAAATAAAAAGGAAGCCTACCCAATGGGAGAAAGTATTTGGCAACCATATATCTGACAGGAACCTAATATCCTGCATATATAAAGAAACCCTGTAACTTGAAATAAAAAGACAAAAAAACCATTTAAAAAAATGGGCGAGTGACCTGAAAAGACACTTCTGCAAGGAAGAAATACAAATGGCTAAAAAGCACATGAAAAAATGCTTGATATCTCTAGCTATTAGAGAAATGCAAACCAAAACTACCCTGAGATACCATCTTACACCCATTACAGTGGCAGCTATTAAAAAATCAGCAGACTATAAGTGTTGGAGAGGATGTGAAGGAACAGGAACCCTTATGCACTGCTGGTGGAATTGTGGAATGGTCCATCTACTGTGGATGACAGTTTGGTGGTTCCTCAAATCTAACCATAGATCTTCCATATGATCCAGAGATTTCACTGCTAGAAATATATACACAGGAGAACTGAAAGTAAAGACACAAACAAATATATGCCCACCAATGTTTATAGTGGTATTGTTCACAATTGCCAAAAGTTGGAATCAACAAAGGTGTCCATCAACAGAGGAATGGATAAACAAAATGTGGTAAATACTTACAATGGAATATTACTCAACTGTAAGAATGAATAAAGTGCCAACACACAGGATTGTGTGTTGAATGAATCTGGAAGACCTTATGTTGAGTGAAGCAAGCCAGGCATTGAAGGATGAACAGTACATGACTCACTGATATGCATTAAGGAAATTAAACAGTCTCTGAAAACTCTTGTCTGAATGATAGGTGTACAAGAAAGAGAAAGAAAAGAGAACGTTTTGAGCCATCAACCATGTAGACTTAACCTATTGTAAAGTGATAGAGTGTAGTTGTGTATTGAAGGGATAGGACAGGAGGGTAGTGATATATTGGGGTTGGGTGGTGCAGGGATGACAGGTGTGTAGATTAGGTAGGGTGGGTTTGAATATCCAGCATACTGAGGGGACAGCAGAAATAGACAGGTGGACATCTCTGAAGAGCAAGGTCATTTCCTCATAGTGGATGACAAACCAGTATGTCATGACCTCTTGTTTCATGTAACTATGAACCTTTTCATGCCATGAGTCAAGTCAGGTGGTTGTCATGGGACCAAGAGGGATGTGGAGGGAGGAACAGAATAGTTCAAACAGGGGGTATTTAGTGGTCAACTGAAATGTTTTTCATTACCTGACATTGTGGACACAGGACATGGTACATATCATCAAAATTATAAAAGTGTATGACCCAAAATGTAAATCATACTATAAACCATTGACAATTTTTAGTAGCTATGTTTCACTGTCTGTATATCAGTTATAACAATGCTACCAACCACATACGAAAAGGTTTTAATGTGAGTGAGGAAAGTGGAAGGTGGTTGGGTATATGAGAGTGTCTTCTTTGGGTGTGTGACTTTGCTGTGACCTAAAACTTCTTTGAAAATTAAATGAAAAATAGTGAGACACTGAGGATTGAAAGGGGGAAGTTGCCGCCATACAGATTGGACACCAGATAGTGCAGTGATAAAAGGCAAAATGTCAAATATTTTTTTTAATTTTTAAATTTTTTTCTCATTTTTTGAATTACCCAATCCTTTAATTTTATTATATATATATTTAAGTTTTCATGTATTTTATCTCTTACATTTAAACATCATTATTATTTCATTTTCCTATTAATTGTATTTGGCTATTGTATTGGCTTTATCTTTAAATAAGCTTTGGATCACAGAAGGGTTACAACTGGGGTGGGAGAGTATCATTTGTGGGGGGTGTCAATGATGGGGATTGCATGGGAGGAAGTTCAACTGAACATGAATAAAATGTATATAAAATTGTTCAAATGCTCACAGGCCATGGTCACAGTGAGTGGAGAACCACTCAATAAATGAGAGAATACTGAATTCCCATCCTGGACAGCTCTGCCATATTTTCCAAGGGAGTAGCAACATTCCCCAAAGTTCAGGGACAGTGTGAGGCAAAGAACGATGATCCACTGATGGGTTCTTGTTATTGATGATGAGCCTTATGAGACTTGGCTCTTGAAATTGAAACTTAGCCTATTGTTATGGGGTGCCTAAGGGTTGCCTCCTTAGAGCCTCCTTGTTGCTCAAATGTGGCCTCTCTCTAAGCCAAACTCAGCATATGAATGCATTACCTTCTTTCCAGTATGGGACATGACTCCTGGGGATGAGCCTCCCTCGCAATGAGGTATTACTAACAAGTGCCAATAGGCAATACAATGGGAAAAAGACCTCATATAAAAGGGGGGAAAGTTAAAGGCAAATGGGTTCATATGTCTAGGTGACTTCAAAGTGAGTCGGGAGGTCATCCCAGAGGTAACATTTATTCATATCCCAATAGGACCTCATAGGCTTCCAATGTGGATAAACCCTAAGCAAAGGGGCTCCTGAGGGCTCTGAAGACACCCAGGCCCCATATCTGGGTGGATAGCCCCAGAGTTTTGTGCCTCATCAGTGGGCCCTGCTTTGGAATCCTTGCTCCTGAGAATGACAGAGTTGGACCCAAATATGTCTTTCCTGCCTATGGTCCATCTGTCCCTTCTATCCAAACCTATATGTGTTGTTGGAGTAGATAGGTGTACTTCCTGAGACCATATTCTTTGGGCTGTCCATGTGCCAGCTGCAGCCAGAATCTTAGTGGATCTGCAACTCTTACCCTACAGCTCAATGGAATCACCCTGGACACCTGGAGGTGAGATGATGATGGACAACAGCCAAGCCAGGGAATGGAGTGGTCTTCAGCTGCAGGCATGATAGTTCCATCCATGTTATCCATGGGATATAAGTCCCCTCTCACTTGGAGGTGGAGTGGACATCACCATCTCAGACTCTTCAGGATTGGGGGAAGAGCTATGGACTAGAATGGACTTACTTGTATTCTGTTATAGACATATTGTGATTCATGCAGTGGAAGTTGTACAACATCAATGTGGAGCTAATGGCCACCAGATGCTTAAGGGTAGGGAGAGGGAAAAGCAGTTGTAATACAGGGGTTTTTTTCAGACTTGGGAATTGTCCTGAGTGACATTGCAATGAAAGATATAGACCATTTTATATCATCATATATCATTCAGAACTGTGTGGGAGAAAGTGGGGTCTACAATATGAACTATGGTCCATGCTTAGTAGGCAAAGCCCCAAGATGTGTGTATCTATTGCAGATGATGTGCCACACTAATGAAGGATATTTATGTGGGAGGTTGTGGGAGGAATGGGAGGTGGGCATATGGGAATCCCTACAATTTTTGTGAAACATTTATGTAATCTAAGTTTTTTTTTTTTTAATAATAAAGTTATTTAAAAAAATCTAAGGAAGAACTGTATTCCCACTTAGGCCCCTGTGGAGTTTCTCAGGCTTCCATTGTCACCAATCAATTACCTTGCAGCCTCCTCTTTGCAAGGTTTAAAGCAAGTTTTATTGAGCAAGTTATTTTTTAAAAAAATAACCTTTTTATGACAAATAAAGGATTCAAGAGAAGCTGATACAAAAATAATTTCTATATTTTCCCTATCCTAAAATATCAGCTGGATGTTTGATATCCCATTTGATCCCTACTCTAAGAGGAGCTGGGAATTGAACTAGGGACCTCATGTATTCGAGGTGGAACTCCTCCACTAAGCTAAACTTTTATGTTGGGTCAGTTCACTCTTCAGAAAGCTATGCAGTCACTTTCCCTCAGGCAGATTTGACTCTTTGCAGTTGGATAGATCCCTGCTGATTCAGAGCCTCTCTGTCACTGCCCCCTTTCTATTGTTATTGCTTTTTCTACCAATGCAGCAGGAGGCAACAGTCTGTGACTATGTGAGCAGATACCCCTTTCTCTCCCAGTAAGGTTGAATACTTTTTGAAATTCAAATGGGACACTGGTAACAGAATTCTCCACAGAAAAATGACTCTTAACCCTCTTCCAGACCACCTCCTCCTCCCAGGGTTCCCTAAATAGGCACTTGGAAGCTTATTAAGTGCTTCCTACTGCCTGCATCCCTTAGGGGAGTTGAAATTTTGATAGTTTTCATAATGATACTAGTAAATTGCCTTACTCTGTCCTCTTCCATGCCAAGTTTCTCTTTACTAGGGCAGTTAGGTAAATCAGGCTGCCTCAGCAGATTTGTCTCTCCCCTTTTCCTGGTGCTACCTTGAGCTAGCTGGTACGTTCCTAAAAGCTCAAGGCACAGAAAGGAAACCCCTTTCCACCCTTTGCCAGAACTGTCCCACTCTTGGAGAATGCTCTTTCCCACTGGGTGGCCTGTGGGAGTCAAGGCTCAGGGCTCACAGTGGCTTTGCTTTGGGAGTAAGTCTTAGTTCTCCTATAGCCTCCAGCCTCTGGGGGAAGAAACCCAGGGTTTTACCTTGAGCAGTTTTTCTCTGTGTCCAGCTTTCTCCAGACCAATACCCTGAATCCTCTTGCTCTGTGAGTTCCCAAAAAGCTCACTCTGGCAGGATCCCAACCTCACTCACCCATATTTTGTGAGAGAGATAGTGAATGCACATTTAAACAAATGCCATCTTGCTGCTCCTCCCTCATTAAGTTTCTATATGTCTTCCCTAGTTCTATCTTTTCTCCCCTAGAGTAATAATTGGATCATGTTATTACTCCATTGGCATTCCATTTATCTCAGAATAAAATCTGAAATCCTATGAGCCCTGAAGACCCTAGATTACCTGCCCTTGCTGATTTGTGACTCTATCCCCTGTCACTACTTCAAATATATCAACCTCATCACCATTCCTGGAACATGCCAAGCCCACTTCTAACCCAGATTCTTTGCTTTGTTCTTGCACCTGTAACAATAATCTCTGATATGTTCACTTGCATAATATTCATTAAACCTAAATTTACCCTGAGCAGAGAGAACATCCCTGACCACACTACATAAAATAATACATCTCTTTATTGCTTTCCATCTCCCCCCTTTTTTTTGTAGCACTTATCCCCATGTGACTTATTGAATACTTTTTTTTATTGCCTGTGTTCCCTAAAATCAGCAATTTTATTTTCTTCACTGATCTATTCTCAGTGCATAGAATAGTGTCTGTCATTGTGTAAGCTTTCAAAAAATATTTCTTGACTGAATGAATGAATGAACAATGGTCCCACCTTTCATATCCACTTAATTTTTTTAAACTGCCACTTATTTGATTCAATAATGACAGCATGGACTTGAATTATAACAATAACTGTTTAAATACACATTTTCCCCCATTTTTTCAGAACTGGCTTATATCTCTTTCTAATTGATATGATGATAATTTTCTTCTTTACATTCATTTATATAGTCACTCATTCAGTAATTATGAATGTTTTCTTAAAAATATTTTTATTAGAGAAGTTGTAAATTTACATAACAAGCACATGTGTGGAATTCCCAAGCAGCACATCTTCACAAACATGCTACATTGTTGTGGAACATTTGTTACAGATTATGAGATAATATCATGATACCAATACAACTAACTGACCTATATCATACATTTGGTTTATTTTTTCCATAGCCCCTATTATTAACACAGTACATCTTTGACATTGATGCAAGATTATTGCAGTATTGCTGTTAACTGTAGTCCACAGTTTACATTAATTGAATTTTCCTATGTATCTCCCCATTCTTACCACCTTACAATAGAGATGTACATCTGTTCTAGTACATAAAAGATATTCTTGTATTTGTATTATTAACCACAATTCTCATCCACTTCAGGGTTTACTTTGTTTTTTAGTCCCTATATTATTCCCTAACTTTATTTCTCTTTTTAATATGCTTTTTAATTTTTTAAAATAAGTGTTTAGATTATGTAAATGTTACATAAAAAGTATAGGAGATTCCTGTATGTCTCACTGCTCACCCGTTCCTGTCCCCTCTGGGACTTTTCCTGAAGTGAAACAGTTGCCAAAATAATATTTATATCCAGTTGTCTCTGAAGTTTGAGAAACATATTTGAAAACTAGGGGAGTTTTCCAGTTCCTCCTGCTCCATTCCTGTCCCCCTTCAATGTCTCTTTCTCACTTGGAGCTTCCTTAGTCTCTGGGTTTGTGAAGATTTAGTTAACTGGAATTCCTTTTCAGGAAATCTTAATTTTCCTAATCCTATCCCCACATCTCAAATATTTATTTAATCAGTTGCATAATTTTCTGCTCATAATTTATTTATTAATCTGTTTTTACATTATATCTATTGATAGGATAGATTTGAGTTGTCCTAAAACAAACTATATATACACAGTAGTATTATTAAAAATATAGAATAAATCTAGAAAATAAAATCTAGAAATAAAATCTGGAATAAATCTAGAAATAAAATCTAGAATAAATCTAGAAAATGAAAAAAATCAAAGAATCGTGATTGCATGATTTCAGAACAACTATATACAAATTTTTAAAAAATGTTATGCTTCCTCTTAAAGGAATTTATTCATCTTATGAAGATGTTCCCCCCAAAATAATGTAGCACAAACACATGCTCCAAAGTGTAAAAGGGGTGCCTTCCTTGAAACTCACCCTGATAACTTTGTGCTGAGACCTTCACAGACTTAAAATGTTCATATAATTTTCATATAAAAATATTTTTTTAAAAAAAATTATGAAACTAAACATGCTTATGAATACCTCTTTTTATACTGAAATTCTTTATTAATCTTTCCACCCTTCTTTCCTAGTTTCATCTTCTAAACATATTCTTACCTGTTGAATTTCCTTAGGGTGCAAGAAGATTGTGGTGCCATCAAATGAGTAACAATTGATTACCCTCCCATCCTCCCCTCAGATGTGATGGCTTAGAGATAATTTTCATCCTTCATTAAAGTTGTATTCTGATAGAACTTCAAGAGAAGATTCCAGGGACTCACCCTTGAAACAGATTCCCCAAATCTAAGTCATTCCTCCAGAAATTCTGGAAGGGCTAGTTATTAATATTATCATAATTGTTGAAACTTGATGTCAAGATCTTCAGGTTTTCCAAAACTTATTCTTGTAGTTCTTTATACAAATTCCCAATTGATAGCTTTTGAGACATTTAAAAATGAAGATGTTAGCACCTATTGATAGTTTAATATTCCCTGAAAAACTGGATTCTTTTTCTGATATTTCTCTCAGTCAGTAAAAAACTCACATTTAATTATTAACTACTCTATATAAAATTTATTTATTTTTGGACATATATTAACATTTTGAAATAGATAATGCAAATTGCCTCAAATTTTATTCTGTTTAAATAATTAATATTTTTCTCATAAACGTTGAGTCTTTGTTTATTATTCTATTTACTATCATGTGTGCTCAAATATTTTAAATTCTGGAATATTACAAACTACAGAAAAATTCATTTTTTCTCATATTTAAAAATAGCAACATTAGTTTTTGTCAACTATCATAACCCATTCTACAGATATATCATAAAGGAAATCAGGAAACTTTAAGACTTGTCAATTGTTGTTGCAAGCCTGGTCTATAAAATAACTAAGATAATAAAGAGATCAATAGCTGCCATACTTTGGTACACATGGGAATAACTGGATTCTTTGCAGTGTAGATTCCTTAAGTCCATGTTTGGAGATTTTGACTCTGAATAAATAAGAAGTGCACAGAACTGTTATATTGCAAACACTGTGTATGATCTAATGCTAATGATAACAGAACCACTCTTTTGAAACACTGACTTAGACTGAAAAGTTTGCATTTTTATGGGATTAAGAATAATTAACACAACCCTTTTAGATAGAACAAAACAATATTGAGAAACATATTTGAGTCTAACAATCTATCATCATCGCCATTCTTTTAACGAATGTACTGTTCTTCAGCACTTTCTACATGCTAGATGACATTCTGTGTCCTAAGGGAACAAATACAGCCTCTTTTCTCATGTAACCAATGTAAAGATTCATCACCATCATGGAACGATGGTTGAAAGGAGTGATGGACAACATATCCTTGGGCAGCATATCCTCTAGGAGAATTGGACTGGTGTTCCAAGTTTGATAGAGCAAATGGGTTTAAACATTTTTCCAATGCATGAAAGAAAAAAGTGCAACTCAGAATGATAAGTTGAATTTTCCATGGTCCCACAAAGATTATTTATTAACTGACAAATTGTCCCTTTGCTTGTGGACCTCTGTATTGCTGCAACTGATCATGGGATTTCTGTCCTCTACTTAGATGGCTGACACCTCTCCATCAAATTTTTCAATGCACATAATTTCCTTGTTAAAAAGACTGTAGACAAGAACATTCAGGAGAGGGGTGAGGACAGTTCCCAACAAGAAGTTACCCTGATTCAGCTTTGGAGTCTTGGTAAAGCCAGGTCTCATATAGATGCATATACCTGGACAAAAAAGAGACCAACCACACAGAGGTGAGTGGAACAGGAGTCTGGTAACTTGTTCTTGTACTCTGGAGAGTTCATTCAGAGGACAGCAAGGAAGATGATAACACAGGAAGCCAGAATGAGTGACAAGGTCCACAGCAGAACAAAGATGATTCTCACCACCAACAACTTCTCATAAGCTGAAATGTCCTTGCAGACAATCGTTAGGAAAGCTATGACTTCACAGAAAATATAGGGGCTCTCTCTAAGATTGCAGATCTGAAATTTCAAGGTGGAGGCAATGTAGCAAAGTGAAGTAATTCCCCCTCTGGTCCAAGACATGGATGTCATCTGCAAACAATACTCAATACTAATAATGACCTAGTATTGCAGGGGATTACAGATGGCAACATAGAGACCAATGCACATGAGAGTTATTAGGTTGCATTTTGCAATGGCCACAGTCAGGGAGAGCAAAATCTGAGATACACAATCCAGAAATTTGATGATCCACCATCCAGAGATAAGTTAGTTGCCATCTTGGAAATGATGCTGGAGGTCAAAGTTAAATCCATTAAGGAAAGCTGAATAAGGAAGAAGTACATGGGTATGGGGAACCACAATCCAACAAAATGAGGAGCAGTTGAAGAACATTGCCAGTCAAGGGAGCCATGTAGATCAGGTGGATGATTGAAACTGTGACTGTGATGTGTCTAAATTCAGGCAAGAAGCCAAGAAGTATGAATTCTATGACTTTTGTCTCATTCCCTCTCCACATGTATTTCTATGATGACAACAGAAAGGAATGATGTTTGTAAAATATGTCAGAGAGGTGAAGCAGTGTGTTACAAAATAAAAAGAAAAATTAAAAATATTCATCCATTATACAATACATTGAATAAACTTTTAGTATTTTTATTGCATTCATAGGTAATCCCTGCCCATTCACTAATATACTTTAGAAACTACAATGAATATTTAATAATACATTAAATTTATTTTAGTGTATGAATAGAATTTTTCTATATTACCATGGACTTTTAATAATTATGATTTTACAACTGTAAGAAATGTAATTGGATTAATAATTTATAATCTCTTATTGCATCACTTCCAGTTTTTCACTGTTTTAGAAAATGGTATCATTTCCATTTTCATACAGTTATTAATTTCATCTTTTTGGTGATTTCCTCAAACTTTTTGAGAGACATTTTATACTTAATACCAGGTAAGATATTATAGACTATCTTTGACCATAGGAATCATTGTCAATTTAATTTAAGAAAGGATTTTTCTATTATTTTAATATAAATGTTCCTGTTTTTCCTAATCTGCTGACTGTGGATATCATAACTTAAGAGAAAATTGATCATTATGACTGTGCCTTATTCAGCTTATTTAAATTTGAAGTTAGTTAGTCCAATTTTCTACCCAGCAAAAATACTTATTCTATTCACATGGTCCATAGTAAATTCAGATTATCTATAAGATATTTACTTTCTATATGATATTTTTTTGAAAAAATCATGCTATCCTTAAACACTGGTTATATTATCTATGGGCATGTGAAACACAGGGGAAATTTTTAGGGTTTATTTTTCCCAGGCTCCCTGACCTTTTCCTTCTTAAACTTTCTTAACTGTATATAGATTTCTCTGGTAACTGTACAAATATTTAAGCATGTACACAAAATTCTGCCTAATTCATAAGAAGAAAGAACGTGCCTATTTACTCATATGATGTTGATATAAATTTGTTACAAAAACTTGATAAGAAGAGTACAAGAAAAGGTAATTTTAAGCAAATCATGTTTTATGAAAATTGATTCCAAAATACAGAGAGTGAGACAGAGAGCAAAATAGAGAGTGCAAGTTGACTTTAATAGTAATAAAACACATCATAATTATTGGCACTTAACACAAAGAAAGATTTATATTATAATATTTATAAAGTTAGTTCACCACATTAAACCGATTAAAGCCAAGTTATATCCCATTTCCATGAGATACAAGAAGCATTGGTAAAATTTATCACTTTTTACATATGTTAAAACACTCTTTGTAAATTAATACTAGAACACTATAATATCCTATTCTATTATTTTCATGATAGTCTGTGACATATGCTTCTTCAGTATCTCATTGAAAATATCATTTCTAAATTACCAGGCTGCTTTACCCTTTTCTGAAATGTGTGTGTATACATGAGAGTATATAACATTAACCACAAGATCTAAATTTACTTTATTCTTTATGGAAAGTTCTAAAAGATCCTTTCCCTCCTCTTTCTTCTTCTGCCACAAAAACAGAAACAGAACTAATTATTTTTCTAATTCCTGTTCTATTTTATTTTAATGCTTTCCTCCATCCAGTCACTTAACTTAAATTGTTCACCAAACCTGGTCATTGGTTTTGATCTGAGAAACCGTAATAAGAAAAATGATATAAGCCCCTGTGCAACTGCTAAGGGTCACAAGCTTTCAAGGTTTTGCAAATAATTAGATGCCTGTTGCTAAGGAGAAATCTATCTATGCACATCCACAATTGATTTGAGAATGCTAAAGTGATTTATTGTCAACCAAATATTACATTCTAACATGGCTTTATCACATACCACTGAATGATTGATATGGTGAGTTAGTATGATTTTAGATGTAGAGATAAATTTTAGATTAAAACAATTTTAGTGACAAAATTGGCCACGTTTCTTATTCTCTGCTGTACTGCCTCTGGTCTTGAAAGATTTTTGTCCCTCTAATTGAGAGCATATCAGGACTTCCCAGGAAAGGAGTTTAATATTTTCTTGTTTATTGCATGTGGCTCAACCCACTGAGATAACACACTATGACAAGATGAACACCTTCATTTTCCATAGAGGCATACCTCAGGCATGCTTTAATCTGTGTATCTCCCCACCCCCAATGCCCTGCAAAATTGATCCTACTTGCCATATTTGCTAAAAGAATATTTCCACCATTTAAGTTTTAAACACAGTCCTGCAAATCCTCAAAGTTCTCAATTCTCTTTTTTTAATATACTTTTTAAAAATATATTTTTATTTTTATTTTTTTAAAAGGTATTTAGTTTACATAAATGTTACACAAAAATATAAGCGATTCCCATATGCCTCGTTTCCCACACCTCCCACATTTTCCCACATTAACAACATCTTTCATTAATGTGGCACATTCATTAAAATTGATAAAAACATTTTAGAGCATTGCCACTAAGTGAGGATTATAGCTTAAATTGCAGTTTACTCCCTCTTCCATGCAACTTTGTAAATTATGGCAAGATATATAATGGCCTGTATCTGTTATTGCATTGTCATTCAGGGCGATTCCATAGTACAGTAAATGCCTCCATATTACATCATTTTTCCCTCTCCCTCTCCCTCCCCTCAGAATCTCCAGTGGCCACTGCCTCAACATCAATGATATAAGTACTTCCATTGCTAGAATCACAATTAGTCTATAGTACAATACCAGTAATTTTACTGTAATCCATCATTCATTCCCCAATCCTGAGGATTCTTGGATGGTGATGTCCACTCCACCTCTAATTGAAAGGGAGCTTAGATCTCATATAGCTGATGGATGGGACTCTCTTGCTTGCAGTTGCAGACTCTCTCTGTTCCTGGGATGCTTGTTGTCTATTATCATCTCCTTGTTAGTTGTCCTGGGTGAGTGCAATGACCTGGAGAGTAGGTGTTGCAACTCTGTTGAGATTCATGGCCCAGTGGACAAATAGTGAACCCGAAGACTTAAGTATTTTGGACATAAACCTATTAACTCTAGTACTAAATATAGGTTCATATAGAAGGGATAGAAGAGACATGTGTAAGGAAACTACAACTGAATCCAACTCTGTCACACTGGGAAGCATAAATTTCAAAGTAAGGCCCAGTGGCAGGGCAGAAAACTCTTGATCTGTCTGCCCTGCTTTTAGTTTCTGGATATGTCCAGAGCTCTCAGGATCACTGATATTTGAGGCAATATTTACTGTGGCAGTCAACGAGATCCTGCTGAGATGTGTATAACGATAACATCTGGAATGGCCTCCTGACTCACTTTGAAGTATCTTAGCCATATAAAGTCGTTTGTCTTTACCTTTACCCCCTTTTGGTCAAGGTTTTTTTTTTATCCAGTTGCATTTCCAGTTGGTGCTTGGTAGTAATCCCTTGGTGCCAGGGAAACTCATCCCTGGGAATCATGTCCCACCCTGGGGGGAAGGTATTTATATACTGAGTTTGGCTTAGAGAGAGGCCATTTTTGAGCAACAAGGAGCTCTCAGGAAGCACCCTATAATATCCTATAATACTAGGTGTTTCAATTTCAAGAGTAAAGTTTCATAAGTACAGTCATCAATATCAAAGTACCATCAATGGACCATCCTCCTTCATTAGTCATTGCCCCACCACTCAAGGGATTCTTGCTGTTTCATTAGAGAATGTGGCAGAGCTCCCCAGGATGGGAATTCAATATTCTTTCAGCTATTGTGTAAATCTCCACCCACTGTGACACTGCCCTATGAACACTGGAAAACATTTATATGCCTTAAAGCTGTGCTTCAGGTGGAGCTCCTCCCATGTATCTCCCATCCCTGACACCCCACACCATAAAATGTTACATAAAATGAATGGGATTCCCATATGTCCCACTCACAGACCTCCCACTTTTCTCCACATTAACAAGTTCTTTCATTCATGTGGTACACTCGTTGCAATTGATCAACACATTTTAGAACATTGCAACTTTGCATGGTTCATTATTTACAGTGTAGTTTACATTCTCTCCCACTCAATTCTGTAGGTTATGGCAGGATATATAATGGCCTGGATCTCTCATTGCAATTTAATTTAGGATATTTCCAAGTACTGAAAATGCCCTTACATTGTAGTTCTTTTTCCCATTCCCTGATTTCAGCACTTCCAGTGGCCACTGTCTCCACATGAATGATATAATTTCTTCCATTGCTAGAATCACAGATCTAAACTAGAATACCAGTAAGTCTACTCTACTCCACATTTTATTCCCCAATTCTGATGATTCTGAGATGGTGATGCCAGCTCCACCTCTAATTGAGATGGGAATTCGAGCACATATGATTGATGGGCGGGACTATCTTGCTTGCAGTTGCAGACTCTCTCAGTTCCTTCATGTGGTAGCTGTCCATCCTCACCTCCATGTTAAGTGTCCTAGGTGAGTCCAATGAACTGGAGAGTAAGTGTTGCAACTCCACTGAGTTTCAGGGCCTAGCAGGCATTTTGACAGCCCATAGATTCAATCTTTTGCACCTACAGCAGTCAACTCCAGCATCAAATATAGGGTCAAATAAAAAGGACAAAAGAGATATGTGTAGAGAAGACAAATCTGAGTCCAACATTGTCACATTCAGGAGCACAATATCCAACATAGGTCCCACTGTCAAGGCACCAAATTCCAGAGCTATCTGCCATGATCTAGGACATGGGTGTCTCCAGAACCCTCAGGAGGCTCACCTTTTTTGGTAGTATCTACTTTGGCCTTCTCTGAGACCCTTCTGTGGCATGTCTAACTGTTACTTGTCTGAATATCTCCCAATTCACTTTGAAGTCTCTTAGTCATATAAACTCATTTGTCATTACCTTTTCCCCATTTTATTCAAGGTTTTTTCCAGATGTATCACCACCTGGGTATTGGGAGAAATCCCTTGTTGCCAATGAAACTCATCCCTTGGAGTCATGTCCTTCACTGGGGGAATGTAATGCATTTATATGCTGAGTTTGGCTCAGAGAGAGGAAACATTTGAGAAACAAGAAGGTTCTCAAGAGGTAACACCCTACAACACTAGGCTTAGTTGCATATTCAAGAGCAAAAGTCTCATAAGCATAGTCATCAAAATAAAGGGCCCATCAATGAACCATCTTTCTTCACTACTCATTGTCCCTGTACTTAGGAGATTATTTCTGTTCCACTAGAGAATATGGAAGAGCTCCCTAGGATGGGGATTCAATAATCTTTTGTTTGTTGTATGAATCTCTACCCACTGTGGCCATGCCCCATGAACTAAAGAACATATTTATATACATTATATGTATGTCCAGGTGAATTTCCTCCCATGTGTCCCCATCACTGACACCCCACACCATTGATTCCCAACTGCAATAGTTGTAACCCATCAGTGATATAAGACTTCTTCAAAAATGAAGCCAAGAATATTGCCAAATTACATAAATATGAAAATGAACTAACAATGAGAGGTTTAAACATGAGAAAGACATAATATTTTAGAAAAACTAAAATAAAAATAAAGTTAAAAAATTGAGGAATTAAAAATGAAAATTATTAAACAAAATTTTTTGTAGTTTTGCCTTTCATCAGAGCAATATCTGTTCTCCTATATGTACAGTGACATTTACTTCCATTTCTTCCCCAGTGTCTTACTTTTTTAAAATTTTGTCCTCAAAAAATTTTAGGTCTCTGTAAGGTACAAACAGAATATAGGGGACTTCCATATACCCAACAACCTCCCCTTTTCCCTCTTCCCTATTAATAGCCTTTTTACATGTGGATGGTACATTTGTTACAACTGTTGTACAAATAATGAACCATAACTATTAACCATGGTTAATTGTTTACATTATGTTTTATATTTTAGACCATACACTTTTATAAATTTTTGATGAAATTTAACAAGGCCTGTATCCATCATTGGAAGATCATGCAGAACACTTCCAGTACTCCATAAAAATCTCCTTTCCATCTATTTTTTACCTCCCTCCCCCTCCTTTGGGGTCCCCAGTCACAAAAGTCTTCATTCATTGAAGGAGAAAATTTAAATGTACTTGATACAACACTGAAGTCTTGACACCCTAGTCTGTCCTCCCCTATTAGGAACTGCCCATGCTCTCAAGAGACATCATACCCTCTGTTTGAGAACATATTGGGCTTTCCCAGCATCAGAGTCCAGCTGCATCCCACTCATTATCTTAGCCTCCCCTCAATGACACAGCACACTATAACAATATGATTGCTTGCACATTCTGTACAAGACCGCCCTAAATGCACACTGTCACAAGTGCCACACCATCCAACACACTAAAACAGTAAATCTTCCTTGTCATATTGCCAAAACAGTTTTCTAAAGATTGTAGTTTCACCTACTTACCAAACAATCACCAGTGTTCACCTGCTCCCTCCTCCAAAGAACCTCCAGTTCAATGCCTTTCCAATCCATCCTCCCCAGCTTCACCCCCTTTCAATCTTTAAACACCCAAACCAATAGTATTGAACCAATAGTATCACACCTCTATCATATCCCTTCATTACACAACTACACACTTCCACCTTATTGTAGATTTTGCCACTATGTCCATTGGCTCACAATCATCTTCTATCTTACTTACTTGTAAAGCTAATTTCCAGTCTCTAGTTCTCTGAGCTGGCTCAATTTGCTTAACTCATATCAGTGAGGCCATGTAATATTTGTCCTTCAATGCCTGGCTTTCTTCACTCAACATAAGGTTCTCAAAAGAGGAGAACATACTGAAGAAATTGTGAACATAAACAAAAGGAAAATGGATATCATGGCCATGAATGGTATGATAAAAAAAAAAGTAAAAAAAGACACTGGAAGCACATAAGAGCATATTTGAACAGGCAGAGGGAAGAATTACCAATGTGGAAGACAGTATATCTGAAATCAAACAGATAGTATAACAGATCCATAAAGAGACAGAAAAAAATCCAGGAGGGACTTAGGGATTTTAACAACAATACAAAACACACAAACATACACATTATAGGCATACCAGAGGGAGATGAGAAGTTAAAGGCTACAGAAGGAGTGTTGGAAGAAATAATGGCTGAAAAAAAATCCCAAATCTATTGAGGGAGGTGGATGTGCATGTCCAGGAAGTGCAGCACACCTCAAACAGTATGGATTCCAACAAGTCTACTTTAAGGCATATACTTGTCCAACTGTCCAATACTCAAGACAAAGAGAAAATACTGAAAGCAGCAAGAGAAAAGAGAACCATCACATACCATCATAAGATTAAATGCTGATTTCTCATCTTAAACCATGGATGCTAGAAGGCAGTGGTATTACATAGTTAAGGTACTAAAAGAAAAAAATCTCACTGTCAAGAATTCTCTATCCAGTGAAGTTGGGATTCAAAAATGAGGGAGATTTCAAAATATTCACAGATGAACAGAAATTATGAGAAACCTCCTCTAGAAAAGAAACCTGCCCTTCAAAAAATATTAAAGGGAATTCAGCAGGTTGAAAGAATAAAAAAGAAACAGGAGAGAGAGAGTTTGAGGAGTGTAAGAATATCTAAAAAGATAAAGAGAAAATAAAAGCAACAGATGACATACATAAATCTAAAGAAAATATGGCTAATGTAAGTGATTCCTTGAGAGTAATAACACTGAATGTTAATAGATAAAAGCACCAGTCAAGAGATGCACATTGGCAGAATGGATAGGGAAATATGTCCCATATATATGCTGTGTACAAGAAATGCACCTTAGACTCAGGAATTCATGAAGGTTGAATGATTGGAAGACCATCATACAAGCAAACAGTCACCAAAAAAGGGCAGAAGTAGCTATACTAATTTAGACAAAATAGACTTTAAATACCAAACTATTGTAAGAGACAAAGGTATATTCTATATATTAGTAAAATGGGTAATCTTTCAAGAAGAAAGAACAATCATAAACACTTATGTACTCTACTAGTCAACCAAAGGGTGCTGATGCAAAATACCATTAATTGGTTGATCTTTATAAAGAGTATTTTTTGGAGTAGAAGCTTACAGTTACCAGGCCATAAATCATAAATTTCTTCCTTCACCTAAGTCTGTTGCCACGTGTTGGAGCATGACAACTGCCATTTGCCAGGGTTCAGGTTTCTTGAGTTCCTCTGTTCCCAGAGTTATGTTTCTCTCTGGGATCAGCTCCTCTGTTACCTCCACAAGGTCATCTGTAGACTATGGGGCTCTTTAGGCTCTGCCTTTCTGCACAAGGCCAGCTGTGAACTGTCAGGCAAACCTTTCATCTCAATCACTGGACCATCTCTCCTTCCTCATGACCAAGCTACTCCATGTGCTTGCTTCCCCAGGCTCCACCATTAAACTCAGCTTCAGAACTCCAATTCACCACTGAATCTCTGTCCTTTCCCATGTTTTTTATCTTTGATTTCCCCATCCACCAAGGATCGGGACTCAACACTGTACTGATGTGGCCCAATGAAAGTCCTGATCATAACTTAATCATGCTCAGATGAATAGGCCAGTTTACAAGCATAATCCAATATCTATTTATGGAATTCATAACTATCTCAAACTGCCAAACTGTTACATGCATCTAAACAGGGCACCTCAAAATACATGAGGCAAACACTGGAAAAACTATGTGGGGAAATAGATGCCTTTAAAATTATAGTGGGGGACTGTAATACACAATTATCACATATCGACAGAACAACTCCACAGAGAATCATTAAAGAAACAAAGACCTTGTATAATACATTAGAGGATATGGCCCAAATAGATATATACAAAACACTGCACCCAAATATAGCCATATACAAATTCTTTTTGAGTGCACATAGATCATTCCCCAATACAGACTAAATGCTAGGCCACAGAGAAATTCTCCATGAACTCAGAAAGTTTGAAATTATACAAAGTAATTTCCCTGACCATAATGGAATGATGCTGGAAATCACTAAGGGCCAGAGAACCAGATTAGACACAAAGTTATGAAAGTTAAATAACACACTCATAGACAAACAGTGGGCCAAGGAGGAAATTTCAAAGGAAATCAATAACTCCCTTGAAATGAAAGAACATGACTACACAGCATTTCAAAACCTGCGGAATGAAGCAAAAGCTGTGCTGGGAGGGAAATTTATAGCCATAAATTTATATATCAAAAAATAAGAAAGCTAAAATTGAGGACCTAACTGCACACCCGGAAACATTAGAAAAAGAACAAAAAAGTAACCCCAAAGGAAGTAGAAAGAAGGAAATAACAAAAATTAGACAGAACAAAATGAACTAGAAAATAAGAAAACACTAGAAAAAAATAAACAAAACCAAAAGCTGGTTCTTTGAGAAGATCAATAATATTGACAAACCCTTAGCTAGACTAACAAAGAAAAAAGAAAGAAGATAGACATACAAAAAATAATGAGAAAGAGGCTACCACCACTGACCCTAACAGAAATAGAGTATCATGAGAGGATATTTTGAAAAATTATATGCCAAATAGAAGGATAATTTAGAGGAAATGGACAATTTCTTAGAAACACACAAGCAGCCTACATTGATGAAAAAAGAAATTCATAAACTCATCAGAGCAACCACAAGTAAAGAGATGGAATCTGTCATCAAAACTCCCCAACTAAGAAGATCCTGGGACTGGATGGCTTCACAGGTGAATTCTACCAAATATTTCAGAAAGAACTAACACCAACCCTGCTTAAACTATTTCCAAACCAATACAAGTAGAAGGAACAGTGCCTAACCCATTCTGTGATGCCAAAATTACCCTAATACAAGAGCCAAAGTTGCCACAATAAAGGAAAACAACAAACCAATCTCTATAATGAAACTAGAGGCTAAAATCCTCAAAAAAATGCTTGCTAATTGTATTCAACAACATACCAAATGAATAATATATCATGACCAAGTGGGTTTCAGCTTGGGTATGCAAGGATGATTCAACATAAGAAAATCAGTCAATGTAATACACCACATAAACAGATCAAAGGAAAGAAAATCACATGCTCATCTTTATAGATGCAGAAAAATACAAAATACAGCACTGTTTGCTTATAAAAATACTGCAAAGGATAGGAATAGAAGAAATCTTTGCCAATATGATAAAACGGTATATATGAAAAACTCTCAGCTAACCTCACCTGCAATGGTGAAATCCTAAAAGGTTTCCCTATAAGATCAAGAAAAAGAAAAGAATGCCCACTATCACTGCTTCTATTTAACATTGTCTTAGAAGTACTTGCTTGAGCACTGAGGCAAGAAAAATATATAAAAGACATCCAAATTGGAATGGAAGAAGTCAAAATTTCATTATTTGCAGATTACATGATCCTATACCTAGAAAGTCTTTAGAAATATACAACAAAACTTCTAGAACATGTAAATGAATTCAGTAGAATCATAGGTTGTAAGATTTTTGAGCAAAAATCAGTAGCATTTCTGTACTCCCATAATGAGCAATCTTAGGAGGAAATTAAGAAAAATTAACATTTACAATAGTAACTAAAATATCAAATATTTAGAAATATATTTGACTAAAGATATAAATGACTGATATACAGGAATCTACACAGAACTCTAAAGGAAATCAAATAACCCTTAAATAAATGGAAGAATGTTCCTTGTTCATGGATAGGAAGCATAAATATCATTAACATATCTATCCTAACCAAACTAATCTACAGATTTAAAACAATTCCAATAAAACCACCGCAATGTGTTTTACTGAATTGGAAAAAACTCACTATGAAGTTTATTTGGAAGGGCAAGAGGTCCCACATAGACAAAGACATATTGAAAAAGAAGAATGAAATTGGAGGAATCAAACTACTTAACATTAAAACATACCACAAAGCTACATTAGTCAAAACTGTTTGCTACTGGCAGAGTAGTAAACATATTGCCCAATTGAACTGAATTGAGAATTTTGACAAATATACTGACATATACAGTCATGTGATATTCAACAGGGCCACCAAACCCATTCAACTGGGAGAGAATGGACTCTTCAACAAATGGTGCTTGGACAACTGGATATCTATATCCCAAAGATGAGAGAGGAACACCATCTCACACCTTATAAAAAATTAACTCAAGATGTGTCAAAGATGTAGATATAAGAGTGAAGACCAGAAAGACCTTGGAATATAATGTAGGGAAGCATCTACAGGACATTGGAATCTGTGTCATTTGACTGATGAGCTTAATCCATTAACATTCTGTGTTATTACTGTCAAGGAATTACTCTAGCTGTATTTTCTTTGAGTTTATCTATGTGATATATTGTTATTATTTCTCTTTTTAAAATTTTTTTCTTACACTCTTCTACAACTCTCTCAATCCTTTTGTTTTGTTTTGTTTTGTTTTGTTTTTTGTCATTTCTTCCTCCAGTACTCCCTTACTGTTTCTGGAAGGACAGGTTTCTTATTGTCATACACTCCTAATTTTTGTTTTTTGGGAATATTTTGAATTCTCTATCATTTTTGTATGTCAGCTTTTCTGGATAGAGTAGTATTGGCTTGATTTTTTTTTTTCTTTTACCACTCTATTTCAAACTACTGCCTTTTGGCATCCATGGTTTCAGATATGAGAACAGCACTTAATCTTAATACACTTTCCTTGTATATGATGGTTGTATTTTATCTTTCTGCTTTCAGTATTCTCTCTTTGTCTTGAGAATCAGACAATTTGACAGGTATATGTCTTCGAGAAGGCCTGCTAGAATTTATCGTGTTTGGGGTGCACTGTGCTTCCTGGACATGTACATCAATCTCTCTCAATAGGATTGGGAAGTTTTCAGTTGTTATTTCTTCCAACTCTCCTTCTGTCTCCTTTCCCTTCTTTTCTCCTTCTGGGATGCTTATAATATGTATGTTTGTGAGTTATGTATTGTCATTCTGATGCCTAAGTCCCTGCTGGATTTAAAAAAAAAAATTTATCTATCTGTTCTACTATGTGTTTGATAAATGGAAGAATATTCCCTGTTCATGGATAGATATACTGTTTTTCAAATAATTAAATCTTTCCTCTGCCTGTTCAAATCTGCTGCCATGTGCTTCCAGTGTTTTTTTGTGTCTTGGATTGTGCCATTCATCACCATCATATGTGTTATCTTTCTGTGTATGTTTCAATTTCTTTCATATTTTCTCCCAGTGTCTTCTTAATATCCTTAATCTCTTCTTTCCCTTCATTAAGTTGGTTCATGATATTTGTTTTGACAGCTTTGAGTAGTTGTTCCATGTTCTGCATCTCCTCCTTGTTTTTAGTTTGTTCATTGGACTCAGCCATGGTGTCCTGTTTCTTTTTTTTTTTTTTAAGTTCAATTATGATTTTATTAATACTTGAACCATCAATTGAAATTAAAACACATCACTTATTTCTTGCATTTCTAGAGGGTTCTGTGAAGTAGAAATGATATATTCTTAAAAATCATATTAAAACCATGTCTGTATTTAAATGGTATGTTAGGAATTTCAATTATATAAAACCTCAAAAAATAAAGGATGTGGCATCAATTAATTAAAAAGTTAAGAAACATCAATCATAATTATTTTAAAGAGAGAAAATAAAGCAGATATCCTGCTGGGCTTTTGGATGATCCTAAATTGGCAGTTGCAATCCTGAATCACGACTGTTTATCACCCTGGACCCTGATGCTGTCACAGCTTATCCTTCCTAGTCTCCTGTGGACCTGATGATTCTGAACATTCCTTGGCCCTCTCGAGCCACTTCCTGGGCTGAATGTGATTCAAAAGGGCCACCTAGAAAATGATGAATTCTTAAATTCTAACTATATGGTTTTATAATTTTTAAAACATATCATGTCAAATCTATTTCACAAAAAAATGTCTATTGTAATCTGAATAATAATATACAAGATTTTAAAAGATATTCTATTTATATCTGGATTAGAAACAATTTCTAGAGCTGGAAAAATCATCTAGATCAGAGATATTAAAAGCTTTTGAACACTGATCTTCAATTTATTCAAAGAAAATCATTTGTGTGAAGAATTTTACTTGAAGATGGTGTGGGATATCTGAAGCCCTAAATCCCATGTCTTCACAGAGCAGTTTGGAAAATATGGCTGGAGGGCTGGTGGAAAGCTCAGATGCCAATGAGGCATAGCTAATTATAAATATATCTTTCCAGTTAGCTACAATTTTATTGGGAATAATGGTGTGTATGGCATGAAGGCTGTATTGATCACTAGGGTGGAATTACTACTTTTTGCACTGAAGAATTTGGGTTTAGTTTTGCCAGGTGGTATGTTTTAAAGAGAAGCCAATGATATATTTTTTTCTGTCCTTTTTATTTATTTATAGTTTTGGCAAAATATCCCAATTTTCAATGCTGAAAACTAATTAAAATTTTTAGAAAATTCTTTGAATATGCCAAGAAATGAATTCTATAGCCCAGCTACCAACTGGCATTCTGTGGTCAAGATCAAGGAGTTCATTTTATACATGAAGGAATGGAATATCGTATTGGTTACCAGAAGGTCTGGGGTAGGGGGTGATAGTGAGGAGAGAATAAGTGGAACACAGGGAATTTTCAAGGCATTAGTATTGCTCAAGTTGATATTGCAATGATCAATATAGACCACTACACATGTTGTCAAAACCTATAAAATTGTATGGTACAAAGTATAAATGATATTATAAACTATAAACAATGGTGAGTAGCAATGCCTCAATATTTGTTCATCAAATGTAATAAATGTACCACATTCATGTAAGATGTTATTTAATGGGGGGAAATGTGAGAGGGGTAGGGGTTTATCGGAATCCCCTATATTTTCTTTTTTTTTTTTTGTTTGTTTGTTTGAAAGGCTTATTTTTTATTTTTTATTGTTTTAAATTAATTTATTTATTTTTTATTGTGGGTAAAAATCAAATTTTCACAATACATTCCAATATTTGTAATATTATATATAAATATATTTGGATATATGTGAATTTCCTTCAAAAATATTATTTATATATATATAGTAAGAGGTGCTTAGATTACCCAAATACTACATGGAACCCACAGGGACTCCCATGTTCCCCAGCCCCCACACCTCCCACCACATCCCACACAAACGTCTCTCACAAGTGTGGCCCGTCACCCTCAATGGACTTACACATCCTGGGGACTTACCATCAACCATAGACCACAGTTCACATCGTAGACCACACTCTCTTCCACACAGTTCTGAATGGTGTGTGCTGATTTAAAATGGCCTACATCCATTGCCACAACAGCACTCAGGACAACCTCCAAGTCCCGATAAAGCCCCTGTTTTCAACTGCACATCCCCTCCCTGCCCTGAAAGTGTCCAGTCGCCACTGGCTCCACATCACTATTATAATTTCTTCCATTGATAGAATCACCATATATGTACAACAGAATACCATTAAGTCTACTCTAGTCCCTATTTCTTCACCCAATCCTGAGAGGACTGGGATGGTGATGTCCACTCCACCTCCAAATAAGAGGGGGCTTATATCCCATGGATATGGTGGGTGAGATGATCCTGCCTGCAGATGCAGGCCCTCTCCATTCCCTGGGATGGCCACTGTCCATCGTTGTTTCCTCACCAGGTGATTTGGATGAGTCCATTGAGCTGTAGCATAGGAGTTGCAGCTCCACTGAGATTCCATGCACACCTGGAACATAGGTAGGCCAGCGGCTCCAGTCTCTGGAAGAATACCTAAAAACCCCAGCATCACATATAGGTTTGAATAAAAGGGACTGATGAATCATGTGCAGGGAGGACTTATTTGAGTCCAATTCTGTCACTCTCAAGAGCACAGATTCCTAAATAGAGAACACCAATAAGGCATCAGTCTCTGGGGCTATCCTCAGTTATATAGGACCTGGGTGTCTCCAGAGCTCTCAGGAGGCCCTTGGTGTGGGATGATATGCACTTTGATGTTCTATGAGCTCCTACGGAGGTGTGTGTAAGCGTTACCTCTGGGATGACCTCCCAACTCTCTTTGAAGTCTCTTAGCCACATGAACTCATTTGTCTTTACCTTTACCCCTTTTATTCAGGTTTTTTCCAGTTGTGTTGCCAGTTGGCATTTGGTATTAATCCCATGTGGCCAGGGAGGCTCATCCATGGGAGTCATGTCCCACGTTGGGGGGAAGGTAATGCATTCATATGCTGAGTTTGGCTTAGAGAGAGGCCACATTTGAGTGATAAGGAGGCTCTCAGGTGGCAACCCTTAGGCACTCCATAATAGTAAGCTCAGTTTCAGTTACAAGAGCAAAGACTCATAAGGGTAGTCATCAATAACAAGAACTCTTCATTGGGCCATCCTCTTTTGGCAGACACTGTCCCTGCACTCAGAGGACTGTTGCTACTCCATTGGAAATGTGGCAGAGCTCACCAGGCTAGGAATTCAGATTCTCTCATTTATTGGGTGATTGTCCACCCACCGTGACCATGCCCCATCCTTTGATCTTTTGAACAATTTTGTACATCTTTCATGTATATTCAGATGAACTTACTCCCATGAATCTCCCCTCCCAGACACCCCCCACCAATAATCCCCTGCAGTAGCCATTGTAACCCTTCTGTGATCTAAAACTTCCATGAATATGTAGCCCATATAATAATCAAATACACTTAATAGGAAAAAGAAACAACAATGATAAGCTTATATGCAAGAGACAAACATAAGGAAACTCAGGGAAAAAAAACATAAAAACAAACAAACAATGAACCAAAAAACAAAACAAAACCAAATATAATTAGCAGATTGGGACATTCAAAAAAATAGGAAAAAAAGTTAAAAAAAAATGCCTTAAAATATATATATTCTTTTTGTCCTTTTATCACTGTGTTATTGGATGTCTGGTGTGCCGTGACACCTTCCCTCTCTCAATCCCCAAGTCTTCCAAATTTTCATTTAATTTTCAAAGAAGTTTTAGGTCACAGCATAGTCACACACTGAATACCAGAGACTCCCAGATACCAAACGACCCCCCATTCCTCACCCCATATTAACCCCCCTTTCTTTTTGGATGTTAGCATTGTTATAACTGTTATACAGATAGCAAAATATAGCAACTAAACTTTGTCAATTATTTACAGTATAGTTTACAATTTAGATGATACAGTTTAATAAGTTCTGATGATATTTACTATGTCCTGTTTCCATTAGTGTAAGGTAATGAAAAACCTTTCTCATGACCACTAAACACCCCATTAGATCTTAACTTTTCCTTCCTCCCCACCCCCCTGGGGCTTATGACACTCCCCTGTCATGACTCATGGAATGTCAAGATTCATAGTTACATGTCCTGGGTATTTGAACCTGCCCTTTCTAGTCTACCCACCTGGCAATGCTGCACCACTAAACCCAGTAATATCACTACCCATATGTCCTATCCTTCAATATGCAACTATACTCTATCCCTTTACCATAGATTATGTCCATATGGGTGATCGCTCAAAGCCTGCTCTTCTCTTTCTCTCCCTTGTTAACCTATCTTTCAGACAATGTTCTCAGAGACTGCTCACTTTCCTCAGTTCAGATCAGTGAGGTCATATACTGTTCATCCTTCAGTGCCTGGCTTGTTCACTCAACAAAAGATCTTTAAGATCCATTCACGTTATTCCATGTGTTAGCACTTTATTCCTTCTTACAGCTGAGTAATATTCCATTGTATGTATGTACCACATTTTTCTTATCCATTCTTCTGTTGATGAGCATTGGGGCTGATTCCAAATTTGGCAATGGTGAACAATGCCGCTATGAACATTGGTGTGCATATATCTGTTTGTGTCTTTGCTTTCAGTTCTTCTGGGTATATACCCAGCAATTGAATAGCTGGATCATATGGAAGATCTATTGTTAGTTTTCTGAGGAACCGCGAAAATGTCCTCCACAGTGGCTGGACAAAACCTCAGTCCCACCAGCAGTGGATGAGTGTTTCTATTCCTCCACAACCTATCCAACATTTAGTGTCTGCTGTTATTTTAATAGCTGCCATTCTGATGGGTTTAAGATGGTATCTCTTTCTTGTTTTGATTTGCATTTCCCTGATAGCAAGAAATGTTGAGCATTTTTTCATGTGCTTGTTAGCCATTTGTATTTCTTCCTTGGAGAAGTGTCTTTTCAGGTCACTTGCCCATTTTTAAAATGGGTTGCTTGCCAGTATTTTCAAGGTGTAGGATTTCTTTTTATATGCAGGATATTAGGCTCCTATTAGACATATGGTTGCCAAGTATTTTCTCCCATTGTATAGGCTGCCTTTTTATTTTCTTAATAACATCCTTTGAGGTGCAGAAGTTTTTAATTTTGATGAGATCCCATTTATCTATTTTTTCTCTTGCTACCCGTGCTTTGGCTGTGAAGTTCATGAAACCATTTCCTATTACAAGGTCCTGTAGATGCTTCCCTATATTATCTTCCAGGGTTTTTATCGTTTTGGCTCTTTTATTTAGAACCTTGATCCATCTTGAATTTTATATAAGGTGTGAGATGGAATTCTTCTCTCATTCTTTTGGAAATGGATATCCAGTTCTCCATGCACACTTGTTAAGAGGCCAATCTCCCCCAACTGATTGAGCTTCATGGCCTTGTCAAATATCAGATAACTGTATATGCAAGGATCTATATCAGAACTTTCAATTTGGTTCCATTGATCAGTAGGTCTATCCTTGTTCCAATACCATGCAGTTTTCATCAATGTAGCTTTGTAGTATGTTATAAAGACATACCTCCAACTTCATCTTTCTTTTTCAATATGTCTTTGGCAATTCGGCGACTCTTACCTCTCCAAATATATTTTGTGGTTAGTTTTGCCATTTCCTTAAAAATACGTGTTGACTTTTATTGGGATAGCAATAAATCTGTAGATTAGTTTGGGTAGGATAGACATCTTGATGATGTTCAGTCTTCCTATCCATGTACAGAGATTATTTTTCCTTTTATTTAAGTCGTCTTTGATTTCCTTTAACAATGTTGTGTAGTTTTCTGTATATAAGTCCTTTACATATTTAGTTAAATTTATTCCTAGGTATTTGATTATTTTAGTTACTATTGTAAATGGTATTTTTTTCCTGATTTCTTCCTCAGTTTACTCATTATTGGTGTACAGAAATGCTACTGATATTTGAGCATTGATCTTATAGCCTGCAACATTACTGAACTCCTTTGTCATTTCTAGAAGCCTTGTTTTAGATTTCTCAGGGATTTCTTTGTATAGGATCATATCAACAGAAAATAATGAAATTTTTACTTCTTCTTTTCTTATCTGGATGCCTTTTATGTCCTTTTCTTGTCTCAGTGCTCAGGCAAGTTCTTCTAAGACAATGTTAAATAGGAGTGGTGATAGAGGGCATCCTTGTCTAGTTCCCGATCTCAGAGGGAAGGCTTTTAGGATTTCACCTTTGAAAATGATGTTAGCTTTGTGTTTTTCGTATTTACCCTTTATTATATTCAGAAAATTCCCATCTATTCCTATCTTTTGTAGTGTTTATCTTAGGAAAAAGTGCTGTATTTTGTCCAATGCTTTTTCTGCATCTATATAGATGATCATGTGATTTTTTTCTTTCAATCTGTTTATGTGGTTTATTACATTGATTGATTTTCTTATATTGAAACATCCTTGCATGCCTGGGATGAAACCCCATTGGTCATGGTGTATAATCCTTTTGATATGTTGTTGAATGTGATTAGCAAGTTTTTTGTTGTGGATTTTAGCATCTAGGTTCATTAGAGAAATTGGTCTGTAATTTTCCTTTCTTGTGGTATCTCTATTTGGTTTTGATACTAGGATAATTTTGGCATCATAGAATGAGTTAGGCAATATTCCTTCTACTTCTATTTTTTTGAAGATCTCAAGTAGAATTGGTGTTAGCTCTTTCCAGAATGTTTGGTAGAATTCAGCTGTGAAGCCATCTGGTCCTGTGCTCTTCTTAGTTGGGAGGTTTTTGATGACTGAGTCTATCTCTTTACTTGTAATTGGTCTGTTGAGTTCATCTATTTCTTCTTTCATCAATGTAGGCTGTTTGTGGGTTTCTAGAAAATTGTCCATTTCCTCTAAATTATCATTCTTGTTGCCATATAATTTTTCAAAGTATCCTCTTATGATACTCTTTATTTCTGTGGGGTCAGTACTGATATCCCCTTGCTCATTCCTTATTTTATGTATTCATATCTGTTCTCTCTTTTTCTTTGTTAGTCTGGCTAAGGGTTTTTCAATTTTATGATATTTTTGAAGAACCAGCTTTTGCTTTTATTTATTGTTTCCAGTGCTTTCTTATTCTCTATTTCATTAAGTTCTGCTCTAATCTTTTTTATTTCCTTCTTTCTACTACCTTTAGGTTTAGTTTGTTGTTGTTTTTCCAATTCCTCCAAGTGTGCAGATAGGTCTTCAATTTTAGCTCTTTATTCTTTTTTAATATATGAATTTATGGCTATGAACTTCCCTCTCTGGACTGCTTTCACTGCATCCCATAGGTTGTGAAATGTTGTGTTGTTGTTTTCATTAGTTTCAAGGAAGTTACTGATTTTTTTTTGAGATTTCCTCTTTGACCCACTCTTTGTCTAAGAATTTATTGTTTAGCTTCCATATCCTTGTGCCTAACCTGTTTCTCTGGCCTATAGTGATTTCCAATTTCATTCCATTGTGGTCAGAGAAATTACTTTGTATAATCTCAATGTTTCTGAATTCATTGAGAATTGTACTGTGGCCTAGCATGTGGTCTATTTTGGAGTATGTTCCCTGTGCACTTGAGAAGAATGTAAATCCTGCTGTATTTGGGTGTATTGTTCTGTATATGTCTATTAAGTCCAGGTCTTCTAATGCATTGTCGTGTGCCTTTGTTTCTTTATTGATTCTTGGTCTAGATGTTCTGTCTAATGATGATAGTGGTGTATTCAAGTCTCCTGCTATAATTGTAGAGGCATTTATTTCTCCTCTTAGTTTTTCCAGAGTTTGTCGCATGTATTTTTAGGCATGCCGATTAGGTGCATAAATGTTGATGATTGTTCTCACTTCTTGAGAGATTACTAACACATAGTGTCCATCTTTGTCTATTACAATAGTTTTGCATTTAAAGTCTATTTTATCTGATATTAGAATAGCTACTCTTGCCCTTTTTTGGCTATTGTTAGCTAGTAAAATGGTTTTCCAGCCATTCACTTTCAGCCTTCTTGAATCCCTGTGTGGAAGTTGGGTTTCTTGTAGACAGCATATAGATGGATCATATTTTCTTATCCATTCTGCCAATCTGTGTCTCTTGATTGGTGAGTTTAATCCATTAACATTCAGTGTTATTCCTCATAATGAATTTCTTACTTCAGCCATGTTTTCTTTGGGTCATATGTTGTTTTGTTTCTCTTTTGTCTTTTCAATTGTTTTTAAACTCTCCTCTGTCTCTCTCTCTCCCTTTTTTTTCCTTTCAACTTGTAGAGATTCCTTTACTATTTCTTGATGTGCTGGTTTCTTATTGACTTACCTTCTTAATTTCTGTTTATCTGTGAATATTTTGAACTCTCCATCATTTTTGAATGCCAGTATTGCTGGATAGAGAATTCGTGGCTTGAAGATTTTTCTTTCAATATTTTGACTAAGTCATACCACTGTCTTCTTGCCTCCATGGTTTCAGCTTAGAAATCAGCATTTAATCTTATTGTGCTTATGGTTCTCTTTACTCTTGCTGCCTTGAGTATTTTATCTTTGTCTTAAGCATTGGATATTTTGACAAGTATATGTCTTGGAGTTACCCTGTTGGGATTTATACTATTTGGGGTGCGTTGTGCTTCGTGGATCTGCACATCCATCTCTCTCAATAAGGTTGGGAAGTTTTCAGCCATTATTTCCTTCAACACTCCTTCTGTTCTCTTTCCCTTCTCTTCTCCTTCTGGGATGTCCATAATGCATATGTTTGTACATTTTGTGTTATCAATTAATTCCCTGAGTCCATGTTGGATATTTTCTATCTTTTTGTCTATCTGTTCTACTATCTCTTTGATTTCAGCTGTATTGTCTTCCATATCACTAATTATTTCCTCGGCCTGTTCAAATCTGCTGCTATGTGAATCAAGCATCTTTTTGACTTTTTGCATTGTGCCATTGTTCACCATCATATCCATTATCTTTTTAGGCTTGTTTGCAATTTCTTCAGTATGTTCTCCCAGTTTTTTTTTTTTTTTTTTTTTTTTTTTTTTAGTGTGTGCTTCCTCAACTGTTGTCACTTTATTGAGGAAATTGAGGAACAGAAGCGATAAGTCATTCAAGTTTACTTGGCTGGTGAGTGGAGGAGCTGGGGTTTGAACCCAGGCAGTCAAGTTTCACTGTGCTCTTCAGGGCCATCTGAATGCATCATTTTTGTTGTTCCACATAGTGTCACAGGAGACCCTGAGCCCAAGGATGTTTCTGTCATCTTTGGGCAGGCAGCCTACTGCTCATATGGGTGAGTCTTCACACACAAAACAACAGAATTACAAAGGTATCCATTTCTCCATGGGTTTGAAGTGTTCCTAGGTGTACAGTTCCTTAGCTGACAGGCCTGCCTGCTCTGGTGAGGAAGAGAGCAAGCCTTCCCAAAAGTGCCAGGAGCAGAAACAGCATTCCAGTTTCTTCTTTATATCCTTAATCTCTTGCTTCACTTCTTTAAGTTGGTCCATGTTATTTGTTTGGATAGCTTTGATTAGTTGTTCAATGTTCTGCATCACTTTCTAGTTTTTAATTTGTTCATTGGACTGGTCCATGTTTTCGTGTTTCTCAGAGTCATTTGTATTTTTTTGTTGCTCACTGGTCATCATATTATCTTGATGGGTTTGTTCAGTTGATTAGCTTTTCTCTATGCTCTAGTGTTTTATTTAGCTGGTGGTTCTGCATGTGAGTTAAGTTTCTCTGTGGCAGTTTTTCTTCTTATTTTATTTCCTTGCTTCTTTCTATGTTCCCTTGAAGGCAAAAGATTAGGGCCAGAGGAATCAAAAGATGTAAGGAAGGCAGAAGGATAATAGTAATATTGATAAATGTTAGAAGAGGAGCCAAATAAGGCTTAATGAGATGAATATTTAATTGGTGTAGGCAGTGTAGAGTAATAGGAAAAAAGGTGGAGTTCCTACATTGGACTGGAAAACAAATGGAGGAATATATATATAGTGATTTAGAAGGCTAGAATATGAGGAGGGAGAGAAATAATAAAGAAAGGGCTGAAAGCAAAAAGTTATTACTTATAAAAAAAAAAGAAGAAAACAAAAGTGATGGAATAGAAATTGACACCCTTCAGTTGTGGGCCATGAAAAAATGTTGTATCTAAGAGCCACAACAGAAAGCAGAAGGCAGAAAGATGAAGGAAGTATAAGTGATAGTTTGGAATACAAAATCAATATAGACAGTGAGTTGGAAATTACTGAAGAAGAAGCACACAAAGAAGTGACAAGCTAGCAGCACCTAATTTTAAAAAATGAATGAAAAAAGAAAGGGGGGAGGAAAGAGGAAAGAAAAGCAAGAAACAAGAAATAAACAGAAAAGAAACAAAGAACCACACAGGCAAGCAGTCAAACAGAGCTAAGGGGGGTCAATGATTCCCCTAGGGTCCATGTGGATCCTCTCTGCCTGCTTGTGTTTATCAATCAATTTTCCCACAGGGCTCTATATGCAGGTCCTGAAACAGCTTTTAACTATTAAACTAAATTAAAAAGAATTTATTTTTCATTTATGGAAGGGCTTTCTCACTTTTTTTTTTTTTTGGCAAAATACAGGACCCAAAATAATTCCTCCTCTAGACCAACCCCTTTATGGATGGGACCCCATGGAAATTAATGAAGCATGTTCCACTTCCTGGACTCCCCAGGGTAGCTGTAGCTCTGATGTTAGTCAGTGCAGAGTGCTAAAGATGGCCAATTCTGCCCCTTCTGGAGCTGAGCCCCAGCATCACCGGCTTGATATGTAAATCAGTTTTATTGCAGATTCACCTCCCCTCTCAGCCTGATGCTGCTTCAGGTTGGCTTATCTGCTCCCCAAAGCTATGGGGTGGTCCAGACAGCCAGATCAATGGCAAAAAAAAAAAAATTCCCTTCCCTGTCCTCCAACAGAACCCTCCCTCTTTTGGAGAGTGTCCCCTCTTCCTGGTTCCATGGCAGCCTGGAGCTTATCCTTGGGCAGCTAGGCATATGAACTCCTTCCCTGAACAGAATTACCCCTCTCCTCCGCCGGGTGCCGATTCACTCTGGCTGTCCTGTTCACCCAAGGTCCAAGGGGCTCCAGACAGCCAAATCCTCAGAAAATAAAATTCTCTCACCCTTTTACCAGAGACCCCCGCAGAGTGCCCCCTCCAACTAGGCCCTGACTCCTGGCTGCCGAGCCCTGCTCATGGCTCCAATCAGCCATGTTATATATATGTTTTTTTCTCCCTAATCGTGGTGCTCAGCCGTCCATGCCAACCACCACCGGCAGGCTTAAACCTCATGAATCTCTACCGTTCCATCCACGCCATTGATCCACGCAGATAGAGGTCCCAACCTTCTCATTCCACTCGCACACAGCACAGACCCCCAGGCAGGACCCCATCCACAATCTGCCTTGCTCTGGGAGCTTACAGTGTGTGCCTTCCTACACTAACACCTTCTTGACCCCTCCCTCCTGTTCTTAATTTGGTTTATAATTTTTTTTGTTGGTGTTATGCTTCTCTTTATCTTGATGGATTTATTCAGTTGATTATATTCTTTCTCTCTTCCTACTCTAGGGTTTTATTTATTTGTTGTTTTTGTATGTGGTAAGTTTTCTTTTTGACACTTTGTTCCTCTTAATCTATTTTCTTTATTATATAATATTTTTATATTCCTTTGAAAGAAAAAGAATAGGGCCATAGAAAGAGAAAGAGATAAGAAAAAAGGATAATAGCAATAATAATAATAAAAGGTAGAAGAGGAAGCATATTATATTTATAAAATTATATAATAACTCATGTAAAAAATGCTGAGGAATGAGAATAACAACGTGGGATGCAAAAAATGAAATGAAATAGTCAATAGAGAATATTATCTAGAATCAATTAAAAGTCCAGAATGATAAGAAGAAAGGGCAAGATAAATGAAAAGACAATAAGAAAAAAGTTAAATATGAAAGAAAATAGAATGGGAGAGATTAAAATAAAAACAAGAAAAATTGAAGACTAAACAAAGTGAGTTGGAATGTAAGAACAAAAACAGAAAGCAGAAGATAGAAAGATGAAGAAAGGAGGAGAAATAGCATATATATATGAAATTGATATACCAAACAAAGAGAAACATGGGAAGGGGCTACACAGAGAACAGATCAGCATCACCTACTTAAATAAAATGGGTGTGGGGAAAAAGAGGATAAGAAAAGTACAAAAAGAAACATTCATGCAAGCAATCAAAAACTTAGGAAAAACAGCATTCACTCATAGTCCCCTGAGGAGTTTCTCAAGCTGCTGGTGTTAAAACATTTACCCTTCAGCCTGTACACATAGATTTTGAATCAGATTTTAGAAAGTTATATGTTAAATTTTAAAATAGGAACCTTTTTTTAAAAAGAAATATAATAGATCCAAAAGAAGGTAATACAAAAATAAGGTATTTGTGTTCCCTTTCCTAAAGTATCAGGTGGGGGTTTGATAACCCGGTAGATAACTACTCTAAGGAGTGCTGCGAATTGAACCAGGGACCTTGTATATTCAAACCTGAGTCTCCTCCACTGAGCTAAACTTTCTTGTTGGGTAGGTGTATTAGTTAGCCAAAGGGGTGTTGATGTAAAATATGAGAAAATCACTTGGTCTTTATAAAGAGTATTGATTTGGGGTAGAATCCACAATTTCCAAGCCATAAAGCATAAGTTTCTTCCCTCACCAAAGTCCATTCCCACGTGTTGGAACAAGACAGCTGCCAACGTTTGCCAGTGTTCAGACTTCTTGGTTTCCTCTCTTTCTGGGGCTGTGTTTCTCTCCGGGCTTATCTCCTCTGTTTTCTCCACAAGGTCAGCTGTAGACTATGAGGCTCTCTATGCTTTGCTTCTCTCCAGAAGGCCAGCTGTAGACTTTCAGGTCTCTATCCCAGGGCCTTTTCTCCAAGGTCTCTTACTTCCCGGGGTTCCAGCTCAAGACTCCAACATCAAAACTGCTCTTTGTCATACCTTTTATATTTGATTTTGCCACATACCATAGGGTGGGGCTCAACACCCCTACTGATGTGGCCCAGTTAACACACTAATCATAATTTAATCATGCCCCGATTAGCAGATAAGTTTACAAGCATAATCCAGTATCTATTTTTGGAATTCATAATTACACCAAACTGCTAAACAGCTACAGTAGGTTAGCTAGGTAGCTCTCCAATCACTTTCCATAGGGCATGATTAACTCTGTACTTGAGTAGATTCCTGCTGATTAGTAGTCTGTCTGTCCCTGTCACCTTTCTATTCTTATTGCTTTCTTTCCCAGGGCAGCAGGATGTGAAAGCCTGTGTGATCAGATCTCCCCTCACCTCTTACTCCTGGAGAATGCTCCCTCCCACCCAGTAGCTGGTAGTCATGAGGTTTGCACTGTCATTTTGTCTTGAGAGTGAGGTTTAGCCACCAACCATTTCCAGCCACCCAGGTGAGAAACTCATGGTTTTCCCTTGGGCTTCTTATTACTTGTCCAGTTCCCTCCAGTTCAATGCCTTGAGCTTCCTGCTCTTTGGGTTCCCAAAACAGTATACTCACTCAGGATCTTGCCATTTCTCAGCCATTTTTTTTGTGAGATAGCTGGTGAGTGCCCACTTAAACACCATCTTGCTGAAATCTCTCCTAAGTGTGATCACCATGTTACTTATTAATTAGGCTTTACCCAGAACATTCCTAGAGCTTCTCCCACATTGCTTTCCTTTGGCTATATATGAGCAAGTTCAGCATCCAGTGAGGATGGCATAGAATATGTCTTTCTTTGATGTGTCTAAGGTCTGTGACTCATATAGATGAACATGGTTAGAACAAAGTAAAAATCACCATCATCTAATTGAAAGAGTTTGTTGCAAGAGCTTTAATCCTTGGAAATAATTTTGGTAGAGAACACTGAGGAAGATAAAATTGTAGGAAGCCCGAATCAGGTTAAAGGGAGTAAGAAGAAACCTAATTCCCATAAAAAACACTACTTTCTCATCAGTTAAAATGTCTTCACATAACAACTTTAAGCCATAGCTCATAGAAGAAATGGTGGACTTCTCTTAAGCTACATTTGGAAAATGGATATTATATGTTGTTTGGATCAAGGCATTTAATGCACCTCCTAACCAAGACAAAATGTCCAACTGCAGGCAAACTTGAGGATTCATAGTGACCACATATCTCAAAGGGTTTCATATAGCCACATATCAGTCATAAGCTCATTCTACAGAATGAGTACAATATATTCTCTCCCGCCAATAGCTGAATGGTAATTATCTTGATTCCCACAACCAATATAAGAAACATCTGATGTCAATGTGAAAATATTGGTAAATATCTTGAGGGAAGTCTTGGAAAGGAGGGAGATTTCCATGAGAGAGCGTTCTCTGACCAGGAAGTATATAGGGCTTTGAAGCCAGCGATCCAGAGAGAGGAGGAGCACCAGGATGATATTTCCTGTGATGACAACAACATAAATAAGGAGGATGGTGCAGATGAGGAAGACAATGAGCCTCAATCCTGGGAAGAGTCCAAGGAGAATAAAACCTACCATGGAGGTCTTATTTTCCGCTCCCCATGTTTTCTTTACAGTGAAATTAATGAAAGGGAGATATATATCAGGGTACTCTTAGGGAAAATCATTTATCAAGGAAAGAGATTTTACATATTGACTTTGTGGCAAATTAATGTTCACAATTTTATCCTAAATCTGACCCATCTTTGGAGAGAAAAAGACTAAACTTACATTTGAATTTATTAAAAAGCGTAGTGATAAATTCCCTTAAAATATGTATTAATTCATGATTCTACCCTCAGGCGCATGCATAAATCTGAGCATATATCCCAAACATTGATAATTCAGGATTTTGGGTAATCAGATACTTCAGGTTGTTTGAGAAAAAAAAAATTTTTTTTAAAGATTTTATTTATTCATTTATCCCCCCCTTGCTGCTTGTGCTTGCTGGGTCAGCTAACCACACCGTGTGGGCGGGCTTGCCTTCACCAGGAGGCCCCGGGAACTGAACCCAGGGCCTCCCATATGGTAAACGGGAGCCCTACTGATTGAGCCACAGCCGCTTCCCTTTTGAGAAAAATTTTAATTTCAGTGTAATTAACCCCAGTATTTCTGTTATGGAGTTCAGTGACGATTTGTTGACAGTATAATTAGTCCTTATTCCAAATTTAAAAAAAATTATTCCAATCTGTGCTGGATGACAGATAGGAAACATAATTATTGCTTCATTTGTCTTCATCAGTCAATAGGTGGCTAACAAGGAAAATAATAGCTTCATGCAACCAACTGACCTCCATTGTTCACTGGGATACATAATGTCCAGAGCACTGTGAGGAGGTTTCATGAGCCTTGAAACCACTGGCCATCATATATATTTTGACCATCAGAAAAATTAATAAAAAGAGCTAGGCCTATCCCCACTGGTTGTACATGAAGACTATGAGAATTGAGAGATTTACTATTAAGGCCCCAACTGGGCTTACTTTTACTTTCTGGTTAGCTCCTATATGGAAAATCCCTTGCATTTTCAAAATGTCAAATGTCCTTCCATTAAAATTGCAATTTAGTATTTGGATATTTAGTTCTTTTTGAATGAAGGCAGTTCTGTCAAGTTGCACAGAATATAATTACATATATTACAATGTTTTGAGTGTGTGTGTCTCTGCTTAATTAATATAAACCATTGTTCCTACTATTCCATTATCCTGGGAACACTGTGGCACCAGAAATTCTTGTAAAATATTATGTTCCAGGAAATATCTATGCTATTTGACATAATAATAGTGAAGCTTAGTAAGATCTGACCCTTTCATTGTAACTTATGGATTAATGGCAGAAATAAAAGAAAAGTAAACATGAATAATTCTGAAACAAAACAGTAACACCACTGATATATCTTTCTTTCTTTTTCCCTATATCCAGCTCTTGTCTGTTATTGCACATCTTTATCTATGCAACACTTTTGTACTGATGAACCAACAGAATCAAACTCTAATCGTGTACAAGGGAAAGTTCTCAACTCCTACTACCTAGCTGGTGACATGCAATTTCTCATAACTTTAAGCCCTTATATTTCCAGCACACTCGATTAACTCCATTATTGCAATGCCTTGAATGTATGAAAGGTGATAGAGGTGTTCGTAAATGGGAAAATGACAGTCTACATGCTTTGGACTTTATATAGTTAAATATGGGGTGTGAATGGTGATTCTCTTTAAAAATTTTGTTTTTCCATTCATCAATTGATGGACACATGGGCTGATTCAATATGTTTGCAATTATGGATAATGTTGCTATTGAACATCAGTGTGCAAATGTCAGTTTGTGTCTTTGCTCTGAGTTCTTCTGAATATATTCCAAATAATGAGATTGCTTGATCATATGGAATTCCTATATTCAGCTTCTTGAGGTACTGCCAAACTGTCTTCCATGGAGGATGCACCATTCTACAGTGCAAACAACAATAAAAGAGTTTTTCTGCTTCTCCACATTCTTTCCAGAACTTTTACTTTTCTGTTTTTTTAAATACTGACCATTTTATAAAGTGTGAAATTCTATCTTTTTGTACTTTTAATCTGCATTTCCCTAATATTTAGTGATAGTGATCATTTTTTCTTATGCTTTTTGGCCAATGGTATTTCCTTTTTGGATGAGTGTTTATTCAAGTGTTTTGGACACTTTTAATTGGGTTGCTTTTTTTTTTTTTTTTAGTTGTATTGTCTCTTTTTATAACAAGGATATCAAAGCTTTACTATATATGTGGTTTCCAAATATTTTCTTCCACTGAGTAGACTACTTTTTTACTTTCTTAACAAAGATGTTTAAAGAATAAAAGTGTTTAATTTTCAAGGAGTTCCCATTTATCTACTTTTTGTTGTTGTTGTTTGTGCTTTGGCTGTAAGTTTTAAGAAACTACTGCTTATCACAAGATGTTGGAGTTGTTTCCCTACATTTTCTTCTAGGAGTTTTATGGTTTTAGGTTTGATATTTAGGTCCTTGATGTTTTTTGAATAAATTTTTGCATATGGTCTGATATCAGGGACTGCTTTCTTTCCTTTGGAAATGAATATCACGTTCTCCCACACTATTCATTAAGTAGACTGTTCTGACCCATTTGGGTATGCTTAACAACCTTGTAAAAAATCATTTGACCAACTGTCACACTGGGGACCATTAATTTCAAGGTACAGCCCACTGGCAGGGTGCCACACTCATGAGCTATCATCCTTGCCTATAGTGTCTTCATGTCTCTAGAACTCTTCAGGAGCTTCAAAATTTGAGGCAATACTTTCTGTGGCAGTCAAAGATATACTGCTGAGACATGCATAAGCATAACCTTTATAAAGACCTAGACTTATTTGTGTTTTTCCTACACATGGCTTTTCTGCCTGCAATGGGAATGAAATGAAAACACTTTGAGGCTTAGTATTTTTTGGGGGTGGCCCCATTTATTGTTCTGCTCCACTATATATACAGTGCAGCCACTATGGTACGTGTGCTCAAGGACATGCTGTACATGTAGGGGCTCAGAAAATTTCAGGCTGTGTAGGAGATATTGGAGAAGCAGAAAACTCTAAGTAAAGGTGTAGAGTAAGAAAGTTCTTATTGTTTTCAGCAGGAAATGATAAAATCAACTATTTCCCATGCAGCAGTATATTGCTTGTGCAGCAAAGCAGGTTTTAACTGTTTCAAAGGTATTTTTACCAAAACATTCCCATATCTCCCCCTTTTTTGTTTAAGAAAGAGGAAGAAAAGGAAAGGGGAAATGTATCCTAGGGCAGCTTTTATAAATGTTTCTAATTTGATAATTTGTAGTAGTATGGCTAGGTTGCTGACAGTTACCTGGGTTCCAAACTGGGCTGTGTGTGGGAAACAAAGTAGCCATGGGGCAGTTGACCTCCCTTGGGAGAGGTGAGGGTTAATGTCCTACTTCTCTAGGCCCTCAAATTCTATCCTGGTGGCTCCCCTATGACTGTGCCTGTCTTAGGTTGTTCCTTCCCTGAAGAATCTTACCCATCTCTGACTAACCAGCCATCCTACAGTGCCAAAGAGGTTGATGGGAGACTGCTGATATTTCCATGGCCTCCATGCCTAGCACTTGCCTAGGATTCCCATACTCACTTGTGGGACCCTGTTCAGGTTATAAATTTTGGAAAATCCTGTTTTACCAGCACCTAGAAGGCTTATATGGCTTAAGGAGTCACAAGGAATCCCAAGTATGGGCTGTGTGCAGGGCACCCCCAAAATACAGTAAATCTATAAAGGAAAGTGAGAAAGAAAGAAAGGAGACTTATAGGTAAAGCTGGAAGATGTAAAACTTGAAAGTTTACTGTAGGAAAAATGATTTGTTACAAGCATGAATCAAATAATTTTTTATTAGCAGAGCTAAGTAGAGCATTTAATAACATTAAACAACCAGTTTAATAATATTTATGAAAACCTAATTTAAAGATGTTTTAACCAAAGGGCTCCTTCATCCCCTCCCTTATGGTATTTAGATCTTGATTATTGGATGTGGGAGAGAGAGATGAGGCAGCAGCTAAGGTAATGAATTTTTGTTCAGCATGACAAGCTCAAGAGAGGGCTTGATGAATTAACCTAAAGATTAATGATAAAACCAGAAACTTGATTATTCCAATAAGAGATATTACCCAGATTCTTATATTTAGGCCATGAAATTAATTTGATGGATTTAAAAATTGTAGATTATCATTGAGTGTTTGAAACATATTTTTCTGACCATGAAGTTGTATTTGAGATAGTTGATGTTTCAGATGTTCCTGGAGAGCAAGCACTTCTTTCAGTAGATGGGAGGAAAAGCTCCTTGAGGTGTGTTTTAACTTGTTCCCATGAATTTTGAGAACTATTCCAGGTTAAATGGGTCACAAAAATGTTTACATGTTCCCAATCATAATACAAATCTTGTCTGGTAAGTAGAGCTTTTCCTTTTTTGCCAGTCCAAAGAATAGATGCTTCTAATGCATCAAGTCTCATAAGGATATTATCTATATGAGTTTGAGTTAAAAGTTCATTGGTGACATTGGTCATAATTTGATTAACATGAGCAGTTTGGACAGATACTTTAAAGGTGACTGCTGCATTGGTGGTAGTGGTGGCTATGATAATGGCTGAAGTAATAAAAGTAATAAGCATACCAATGAATCTTTTAGGTCTAATTGTTTAAGACTTTCCCAAGATACTCCCTGAGTTTGGATAAAGTTACAGCATGGTTGTGTCTGGGAATTCCTTTTTCCTTTACCTTTATCTTCTCCATCTGTGTTATTGGGTTGAATGGATTATCCTTCCAGGTTATGGTATAGCTTCACATTCTTTGCTGCCAGGCACTGGGGGCCTGTTAGAGTAAGTGAACAAACATACCCTCCTGCCCACATTATGAGGTCACAGAGTCCCTTCCAAGATCTAACTCCCAAAATTTCCTTGTATAGAATTTTAGCTTGTATTTTATGACTCTCCTGATGAGGGGAGATATTTTTCAGCTTCTAAAAGACAGTTTTTATTACATTTAAAAATTATAAATTATATAGTGCTAGGGCTATTTTATTTCTAGGAGAGGTATCCATAATCCTCCATTTTTGTTTATTGTTTTAGATGATATATGTTAAATATTTTTAAGGCTGAGTTAATTGGACTTTATTAGGGGTTAGTTGGAGACTAGTTTGAGTAAGATAATTTTGGATATGTTTATAGAGTTGTGTTAAAAGTGTTTCTAAGGGTATGGTAATAAGGATATTATGCATGTGGTGATAAATACATGCTTGTGGGAAGTTAGAATGAGTAGGGTATAAAGCATGAAAGACATAATTTTGACATAAGGTGGGGCTTTTGAGCATTCCTTCCTGCAGGAATTTCCACTGATCTCTAGTTAGTGAACTTTTGTTAATAATTTAAAAAATACAAAGGAAGTGAAGGATTATTTATAAAGAGATTTTACTGCTATATGTCGATCTTTTATGATATATATGCATACATTTACATGTATACTAAACTGGGGTCATACTGATATATTTGCCATATTTTGGCTAGAGTCCTGGATATATATAAAATAAATGTTAATATGCATATCAAGTTTAATTTCTATACTGTCAATTAAAGTGTGAAACAAAAATAACATAATTAATTAAAAGATTAAATCAATATTGAACAGAGTTACATAATGATAGATAAATAAAATAGTGTTATATTCAAACTCACTAACATCTAGCTTTTGGTTAGGAAGATTTGAATTTGTAGCTGATACTAGAGTTTTGATTGAAAACATTTGTGTAGAGCACTTTTTTAAGGGTGGGCTTTAATTGGTTTGACTAGGAACTATCATTTTTACTGTGTTCATGATTAATGAACTTGATACCATATATTCCAACTTGTAAGCATTGTGTTAATTCCCAAGGAAGTGGCCAGGCTCTGCAGGAAGGAACACAACACTCCCTGGGTAGTACATTTTAAGGTTTATCCATCAGTCCCTGGGAAAGTGGTCAACTCTCCCAAGGAGGAACACAACACTTTTGGGAATGTCCTTTATCTCCTTTAATTGGTTACAAAACATTCCTGATGTGCCTTCTATTCTAGTTCCCATTATTTTTCCCTAAATATGAAAAGTGTTAACTAATAAGGCATTGGTTTGTTGATTAACAGTTTTCTGCATGATGTTTTACTTTTAGGTTTGAACAATATTTACTTAATTTTTTCTAATACATTCAGTTTTACAATTATTCAAAAGTAAAAGAAGAGATTTATATCTGCATTTGATAATATACATTTATGTGTAACTTACAAGTATTAAATTACTTAAGTATGCAATGTATTGTATTAAAGTTTTGTTAGTATTTAAATACATTATACATAGTTCATAACTACAGGAGGTTATATAACAAAAAACAATAAGATGTTTAACTAGCAGACATCCAATGAATAAACTTTTGTTTCCTATGTGTTTAAGATTCCTAACTAGTGAGATTAAATTAGCTATTAGCATGATTAAAATGACTTTATATTCTCTATTTTGTATAGATTGAGGCATAGGTAAGAACAAATTATATTTCCTAAAATATATTTCCTATTTGGACTGTGAGGCAGCACTTTGTCTCGTAATCTTAATGCCTCCATTGTTTCAGTATAATTGGAACTGAGGCTGTGACTCAGTGATGAATTTAAACTTAGTTTATTGTTGGATTTTTTACAGGAAGGGGACTGTGGGTTGGCTTGACTTCTTTAAGGAGATACTAAAGCTTTTTAAAAAGCTTTATAGATAGACCCATCAAATTATATTCAACTTTGTCCACAAAAATTACTTTTCCATGCACATTCTGCATTTTCCATATTCATTCAGGTTTGGTCCCACATTTTACACTTTATTAATAACCAGCAATTTTATGTTAGGACAAAATTATTTTATTTTTCCTTAATAATAAAAAACACATTCTATACATCTTACATACATAAGTTACCAAAATGATTTTGGAACCTGTCTCCAAGCAAACCTCTTACAACATACAATTACCATCAACACTAAACAAACTTGTCAGATTCAATTTGGTTATAAGTATTTTTATTATTTTAAATTAACATCCATATTTATTTATTATTATAAGCATTTATTAAATTTTGGCCATTTGACTAGAGCTCTTTTAATAATTCTTATTTATGAATTTAATATTACCATCCAGAGGTATTAAAATATACACTGACACTGTACAGACAAACACAAAATAATTTACAACACATCAGTAGAAACATACATTTTTTATTTCACTGCTTTTGAGAATTTTTCTGCAAACTGTGTTGCTAAGTTTTCCTACTCTTTCAGTGGTTTAATTTTATTAGCCCCCAGTAACCCACAGCCTTATCATTACATAGGCAGTAGGAGATTTACAGAGTTGCCTCCAGAATGCTTTCCTTATCTTAACTCTTTCATAGAATGTTTTTTTATACAAGCATATTTATACTGACAAGGGCCTTATTCAGCACTTCTGCTTATGCAGGATGTTTTTATTTCTTTATTATTTATTTATTTATCTATGATTTAAAGATACTTAAATTACATAAATGTTAGATAAAAAATATAGGGATTACCATATGCCGCACCTCCCACAACTTCCACAACCTCTGTGTGAGATGTTTTATTTCTGATTTAACTTTTCCTCACACAGGTGGTTCAATATGATTTCCCTCCATTCCTCAAGTTTGGGTTGAAAAGGTGTTTCTTCCTTTTTTAGCAAATATAAGGTTTTTAAGTGGGAGCTCCTCTTTCCCTTTACATTCAGCAGCTTTATGTAATTGCTGTATATAAAACTTTTAATTGGATCTTTTGTTTACGGGTTAATGCATTCTCCATATTACTTTAAATGACAAAGTTTTTTTTACAACACACTAATAATATTCAAGACTACTGCAAACACAGTAGTGATGTTACTTACCTTGGTGTACTGACTGACTTGTGGGGAGTCGATGTCTTGTCAGACAATGATTGGGTCTGGACCACACCTCTTCACCAAGGTGTTCTCAGGGGCCATCCCACAACTACTTGCAGGAATCTGTCCTGCAACATCTTATCATATCGGGGTCACCAGCTGCCACAGGAATGAAATTAAAAGATTTTGAGTCTTAGAATTCTTTGGGGGTGGCCCCATTTATTGTTCTGCTCCAGTATATATACAGTCCAGCCACTATGGGAGGCATGCTTAAGGTCATGCTGTATATGTAGGGACCCAGAAAGTTCTGGGCTGTGCAGGAGATATTGGAGAAGCAGAAGTCTCTAACTAAGTGTGGAGTAAGAAAGTTCTTATTGTTTTCCACAGAAATTGATAACAGAAGCTGTTTTGCATGCAGCAGTATGTTGTTTGTGCAGCAAAGAAGGTGTTAACTGTTTCAAAGATTTTTCTTAACCAAAGCGTTCTCACATCTGCCCCTTCTATTTGAACCTATAGTTAGAACTATTCTTGATAGTTGTATGTCAATGAGACTTAAAACTTTAGTCCATCCTTGTGCCAGTTGGGTCCTGAATCTTAACAGAGTTGCAACACCTGTGCTCCATTTCATTGGACTCAATGAGGACAACTAACAAAGTGATGATGATGGACAACACCCATTCCAAAAAACAGAGAGTGTCTGTAACTGCAACCTAGATAATCCAATCTATCTGCCCCATGAGATCTAAGTCCCCTGTCAATTAGAAGTCATTTCCAGCAACACGTGTGAACAACTCAGGTTTTTCCCTTGAGATCATTGTTTCTTTGTCCTGTGCCCTCCTGGATGATGCCCGGCAGCCTCCTGCTATGTGGATTCTCCAAACAGCTTACTTGGGTAGGTTTTGGCACCTTCTCTGATTTTTTTTTTTTTTTTTTTTTTTTTTACAAAAACGCTGAGCAGTGCCTACCTACATCGATGCCATTTTCCTGGAACCTGTGTATTCCTTTTAATCTGCAGAAATGTCTTTAGTAATTATTGTAGGGCATGTCTATTGAAAACTCCATCAATTTGTTTATCTCTGAATATTTTAAGCTCTTCTTGACTTGTTAAGGATAGTTTTGCTGGATAGGAACTTATTGCCGGCAATTTTTCTCTGTCAGTACCTTAAATATATCAAACTACTGCCTTTTCATCTCGATGTTTTCTGAGGTGATATTGGCACTTAGTCTTATTGATAATCAATTTAATATGATGGATCAATGTTCTCTTATTGCTTACAGAATTCTCTTCCCCTTTGGTATTTGACATTGTGATTAGTATGTGTATCTGTGGAGGTCTATTAAGATTTATTCTATTTGGAGAACATTATACTTCTTGTACATGCACATTTATGTCTTTCATATGAATTGTGAAATATTTGGGCATTATTTCCTCAATTATTCTTTCTTCCCCTTTCCCCTTCTCTTCTGATGCTGGGAAAGCCAATATGCATATGTTTGTGTGGTTCATGATTTTACTCAAATCCCTGAGACACTGCTTGATTTCTTCCATTCTTTTCTCTGACCATATCATTTTGACTGTCCTGTCTTCTAGCTTGTGGTTTCTTCTGTGTGGTCAAAACTGCTCTTTTATGCCTATCATGTATATTTAATCTCTACTAGTGTTCCTTTCATTTCCATAATTTCTCTTATTCTCTTTGTACACTTTCAAACTATTATTTATGCACATACTGTGTCTTCTTAATATCCTTTGTTCCTTTATGGTTTTTTCCTTCGTCTCATTTAATTGATTTAGGAGACTTGCTTGAATTTCTTTGATTAGTTCCAAAATCTGTGTCTCCTCCAAAGTTTTAATTTGTTCCATTTTCTGATGTATTTCTTTCTGTTTCTTAGTATGGCTTGTAATTTATTGCTGATTGTTTTCAAGTGTTATGTCTGAAGGTCAGTAACTTCCTTTGTCTAGTGTTTAATTGTTGATTGGCTTTATGTTAAGGCTCTTCTTTTATGTTTGGTTCAACTTTTTATAGACTTTAGAATAGCCCAAGTTAACTGATCAGATATTTTCATCTCTTCTTCATCTTTTTCTTGCCCAGAATATTCAATACAATTTTTAAGATTGTACTTTTTATGTAATTGTTTCACTATCTAGAGAAAACTTCCTTTCCTCTTTTCCTTCTCCAGACATCTTGATCAGTTCCATTTCTTTTTCTACAGAATATTCACCCCCGGTCTTATGATTTCTTTAAATTCTATCCCTCACTCAATGCCCCAATTTCCTTACAGTTTTCAGTTATAGAACCACTTTCTTAGAGAGGTTCAGTTTAACCACCCATTTTTTATCTTTAAGAGGCATTTATGCCTCTGATTTCTTCCCCCTTTTATTATCCTGCCGCAGAGGGCCAAATGGGGTCAATACTATAAGATTGTTCACTCTAGAAATCCCAAGTGTGAATTTAAGTGGACCAGCTGAAAGTGTCTGGATTGTGTGAGTGCACCACTTGCCTCCCTTTATCATCATCTCTTTCTTTATCATCTCCAGACCCCTTTTGTATGCAGCATTTCTCTGTGTCTTGTGTGAGATTCAGTGGATTTTGTTTCTTTGTCCCTGAATATGCATGAGATTCTAACTCACTACTGTCAGCAACTTTATCATGAGTACCAACAGGGTCATGAGATGAATTTGACCCACTGACTCAAAACAACTCCCAAGCTCTAACAGATTGAGTTAGCAAAAGGGAAGAGGGTGGTCATATTGGGGTGGAAGTTTCCTACCTGACTTTTTCTATTTATTTAAATCAGCATTTGTGGATTCCTTCTCCACTTTTATTTTTCCCCAGAGATCTAAGCAAGTGGGATTTGTCCTTTTAATCACTGAATCCCTGTGGAGTTTTTATCAGGAGATGTCTTACATTGCCCCATTGATTTTTCTCCCTCATTTTTGAAAGAAAATCTCACTGGTTACAAAATCTTTGTTGAAAGTTGTTTTCTTTCAGCACTTTAAGTATTTCTACACACTGTCTGCTTTCTTCTGTTTTCTAATGAGTTATCAACACACAATCTAATTGGGACTGCCATGTTCATTGCATGCTTCTTTTATTTTGCAGTTTTCAGAACTCTTCCCTTGTCCTTTGCATTAAATAGTATGATCAATATATCACAGAAAGTGTTTTTCTTCATGTTTATCTGAATTGGTGTTCTCTGGCCTCCCTGGATGGTCCTACACATGTCTTCAACTAGGCTTGGGAAATTATCTGTCATTTCTTTGAATATTCCTTTAGACTTTTCTCTCTTTTCTTACCTTCTGGGACTCTCATAAAGTGTATATTTATATACTTGATGGTATCCCAGGGGGTCTTAGTCCATTTTCACTTTATAAACTTCTATTTTCTTTCTGGTCTTCAGCCTGATTCATTTTAATTATCTTGCTTTACAGTTCACTGATTCTTTCTTCTGTCAGCTCTATCAATATTCTCTTGAAACTTTCTGGAGAATTTTTCATTTCAGTTTGTTTTAGTATGCTCAATGCTGCCAAGACAATATAGAAGAAATGGGTTGGCTTTTACAATGGTAGTTTATTAACTTATAAGCTTACAGTTCTGAGGTTCAGAAAAATGTCCAAATCAAGGCCTCAAGTGAAGCACTCTGCCCAATGACACATTTGCTGGCAGTCTTACACTCCTGTTACAGGCAGGGGAAAATAGCAGCATCTAACATTCTCTGCTTTCTACTCCAGGCTCTGTTGATTTCACTTTCTGTCTGTTGCTTCTGTAGAATTTTCTCTCCTGGGTTCTGAAGATTTCATGCTCTTACTCCCACAGTTTTTTCCCTCAGCTTCTGGGGGTTTCTTTCTGAGCTTCTGGGTCTTTTCTATCTCCTTCTCTGACTTTTCCTTTCCCACATTCCATTTATTTCAGCTTCAGGCTTGAAAGTATTTCTCTAACAGCATCTGTGATTTTCTCTGTCTAGGCACTTTCCTCGGTCCATATTCATCTGTTTATAAAGGACTACATTAAGAGAATTAAGACCTACTCTGGGTGACACCTTACTAAATTAATTTAATCAAAAGGCCCTTAACTGAAATATTCAAAGCAAAGTGTCCCACTTCAATAGATTCAGATCCACAACAATGCATTATTTTAAAAACATAATTTTCTGGTATCCACAAAAGCCTTAAACTACCACAGTTATTTTGTGGTCTTCACATCCAGAGGTACTGTTTTGCTCCATTTAAAAATTTATTTATCTTTACTAAGATTTTCATATTACTCATTTGTTGTTTACTTGGTATCTTTAGTAATTCCTCTGTGTTTTCCTTTATCTTCTTGTGCATTTTTAAGATCACTTTTAAAGACTTTATTAAATATGTTTACAGTCTCATGTTCTTTACTGGTGTTTTCTGAATTTCATCCTTTCCCTCTAAAAAGGTCAGTGTTTCCTGTTTCTAAGTTTGTCTTATACTATTTTCATTCACTGTGTATATTTTCATATTTTTAAATGATACTGCTTGGAGTTATTCCCTTATATGTTTTTTACTTGTGTTTCTCAGCAGCTGATGATAAGATTGAGATTTTTATGAGCTTCAAAAAATAAACAGTGATGCTAAGAAGGAGTCAAAATAAGCTAAAGCATAGATTACTACAGCTAATAATTTTCTGAAGTTCCTGTTTGATCTTAGATAGCTAGGTGTCTTAACCCAGGACAAGAGCTGAAGAAGGACTAGAGAAGCTGTTGTTCTCTGGAATACTTGTCAGCAGTAGGATACTTTCTCATAATATTTTGTTATGGTACATTCCTATGATTTAAGAGTTTATTTGACTTCAACATTGCCTTGGGGTATTCTCCCCCATGTTTGCTTATGCAAGCAGGACTAATCAAGAAAGTTTTGAGAAACTTTTTCTTCCAATTCTGCAAACACTGGTCATTACCCCTGTATCTTATCCTTTATCTGAAATGGATATCACTAAAGCTGCGGAGCTGCTTGCAGATTTTTTTAAATTGATATTGAGTATTTTATATGGTTCATTTTATGCATTAACCAATTTACTTCTTTTTATATAATATATTTTTTTATTTTTTAAAAGATACTTAGATTACATAAATGTTACACAAAAATTTTAGGGATTCCCATATGCCCCACCTCCAATTCCTCTCACAACTTCCCACATAAGCATCCTTCATGAGTGTGGCACATCACCTGCAAAAGGTATGCACATCTTGGGGTTTTGCCACAAAGCTTGGACAATAGTTCACATTGCAGACACCACTCTCTCACAGACAGTTCTAAATGTTATATGATGATATAAAATGGCCTATATTTGTCATTGCAATGTCACTCAGGATAATTCCCATGTCCCAGAAAAGCCCCTGTATTACAACTGCTTTTCTGTCTCCCTGTACCTAAAGCATCTGGCAGCCACTGGTTCCACATTAATGTTGTAATGACTTCCATTGTATGAATCACAATATGTCTATAACAGAATACCAGAAAGTACATTCTAGTCCATAGCTCTTTCCCCAATCCTGAGAAGTCTGAGATGGTGATGTCCACTCCACCTCCAAGTGAGAGGGGTCTAATATCTCATGGATAAGATGGAAGGGATTATTCAGCCTGCAGTTGCAGACTCTCTCCATTCCCTGGGATGGCTGTGGTCCATCATCATGTCCCCAACAGGTGTAGATGTGAATCCATTGTGCTGTAGAGTAGGAGATGCAGCTTCACTGAGATTCCAGGCCCAGCTGGCACAAGGACAGCCCAAAACTCCAGTCACCGGAATCACACCTAGAAACTCCGGCCCCAATTGTAACCCTTCTGTGATCCAAAGTTTCTTTAAATATGAAGCTAATATGATAGCCAAATACAATTAATAAGAAAGTGAAATGAAAATGAGACTTAAATGTCAGAGATAAAATACATGAAACTTAAAAAAAAACTAAAAATAAAATAAAATTAAAGGATTGTGTTATTCAAAAAATGAAAAAAAAAATTTGTAAAAATTAAAAAAATTTTTTTTGACATTTTGGCTTTTATCACTGCAATATCTGGTGTCCAGTCTGTACCGTGACACCTTCCCCCTCTCACTCCCCAGTGTCTCAACTATTTTTCTTTTAATTTTTAAAGAAGTTTTAGGTCACAGCAATGTCACACATCAAATACAAGACAATCTCATATACCCAAACTTCTCCCCCTTTCCTCACCCCATATTAAAACCTTTTTGTATGTGGATGGTAGCATTGTAATAATTGATATACAGATAGTGCAATATATCTACTAAACATTGTCAATGGTTTACATTTTAGATTGTACACTTTTAAAATTTTGATGATACTTACATTCTCCTGTGTCTCTTATTGTAAGGTAATGAAAAACATTTCCATCGACCACTGAATACCCCCTTTTGATCTCTTTTGTTCCTCCCACCCTATCGCCCCAGGGCCTATGATGACCCCTGGCTTGACTCATTGGATGACAGGATTCATAGTTACATGTAACAAGAGGTCATGACACACTGGTTTTTCCTCCACTATTAGGAACCTCACTTGCTCTTAAGAGATGAAAAACAAGTCTATTTTTGCTCTTCCCTCAGTATCCTGAGTATTCTAACCCACCCTTCCCAGTCTACCCACCTGTCAACCCTGCACCACCCAACCCAATATATCACTACCCTCCTGTCCTATTCCTTCAATACACAACTACACTCTATCACTTTAACTTTGTTTATGTCCATATGGGTGATGGCTCACAACTTTTTTCTTTCTCTTTATTTTACACATATCTTTTACACAATAGTTCTCAGAGACTGCTCGATTTCCTTAATTCATACCAGTAAGATCATATACTGTTCATCCTTCAATGCCTGATTTGCTTCACTCAACATAAGGTCTTCTAGATTCATCCATGTTATCCCTTGTGTTAGCACTTTATTCTTTCTTATATATTCCATTATATGCATGTACCACATTTTGTTTATCCATTCATCTGTCGATGGGCACTGGTGTTGATTCCAATTTTGGCAACAGTGAACAATGCTGCTATGAACATTGGAGTGCATATATCTGTTTGTGCCTTTTCTTTCAGTTCTTCTGGGTATATGCCCAGCAATGGAATCACTGAATCATATGGAAGATCCATAGTTAAGTTTTTTTGAGGAACTGCCAAACTGTCCCCCACAGTTGCTGGACCATTCCATAATCCCACCAGCAGTGGATGAGGGTTCCCACTCCTCCACATGCTCTCTAACACTTTAAATCTGCTGGGTTTTTTTGTAGCCACCATGCTAATGGGTGTAAGGTGGTATCTCTATATAGTTTTGATTTGCATTTCTCTAATAGCTAGAGATGTCGAGCATTTTATCAAGTGCTTTTTAGACATTTGTATTTCTTCCTTGAAGTAGTGTCTTTTCAGGTCACTTGTCCATTTTTTAAATGGGCTCTTTGTCTTTTTATTTTCAAGTTGTAAGATTTTTTATATATACAGGATATTAGGCTCCTATAAAATATATGGTTACCCAATATTTTCACCCATTGGGTAGGCTGCCTTTTTATTTTCTTGATAATGTCCTTTGAGATGCAAAAGCTTTTAATTTTGAGGAGATATCATTTATCTATTTATTGCATTGCTGCTTATGCTTTGATTGTCAAGTTCATGAAACTATTTCACATTACAAGTTCTTATAGATGCTTTGCTACATTATCTTCCAAGGTCTTTATGGTCTTGGCTCTTATATTAAGCTCCTTAATCCATCTTGAGTTGATTTTCAAATAAGGTGTGAGATGGTGTTCCTCTCTCATTATTTTGGATATGGATATCCAGTTCTCCAAGCACCACTTGTTGAAGAAGCCATTCTCTCCCAACTGAGTGGACTTGGAGGCATTGTCAAATTTCAGATGAATGTATATGTGAGAATATATATCGGGACTCTTAATTCAGTTCCATTGATCAATGTGTCTATTCTTATGCCAATACCATGTGGTTTTCACCACTGTAGCTTTGTACTATGTTTCAAAGTCAAGTAGTGTGATTCCTGAAACTTCATTTTTTCTTTTTCAATAAGTCTTTGGCAATTTGGGGTTCTTACCCTTCCAAATAAATTTTTAGTTAGTTTTTCAAATTCCTTAAAATATACAGTGTTGATTTTTATTGGGATTGCATTAACTCTGTAGATCAGTTTGGGTAGGATAGATATCTTGATGATGTTTAGTCTTCCTATCCATTAACAGGGAATATTCTTCCATTTATTTAAATCTTCTTTGATTTCCTTTAAGAGTTTGTGTAGTTTTAGGTATATAAGTCCTTTACCTCTTTAGTTAAATTTATTCCTATATATTTGATACTCTTAGTTACTGTTGTAAATGATATTTTTTTCTTGATTTCCTCCTCAGATGGCTCATTATTTTTGTACAGAAATGCTACTGATTTTTGAATGTTTATCTTATAGCCCGTGACATTACCGAACTTTATAAGTTTTAGAAACTTTGTTGTAGATTTCTCAGGGCTTTCTAGGTATAGGGTCATGTCATCTGCAAATAATGAAATTTTTTACTTCTTTTCCCATTTGGATGTATTTTATATGTTTTTCTTGCTTCCGTGCTTGAGCAACTACTTCTAAGACAATGTTAAATAGGAGTAGTGATAGTGGGAATCCTTATCTTTTTACCAATTTCAGAGGGAAGGCATATAGGATATCATCATTGATAATGATGTTAGCATTGGTTTTTCATAAATATCCTTTATCATGTTCAGAATGTTTCCTTCTATTCTTATCTTTTGCAGTGCTTTTATCAGGAAAGGTTGCTGCATTTTTTTCAAATACTTTCTCTGCATCTGTAGAGATGATCATGTGTTTTTTTTTCTTTCAATCTCTTTATGTGGTGTATTACATTGATTGATTTTCTATGTTGAACAATCCTTGCATATCTGGAGTAATCTCATTTGGTAATGGTGTAAAATTCTTTTGATAAGTTGTTGAATAGGATTAGGAATATTTTTTTTTGAGGATTTTAGCATCTAGGTACATTAGAGAAATTGGTCTGTAATTTTCCTTTCTGTGGTACCTTTGTTTGGCTTTGTTATTAGGGTAAAGTTGGCATCATAGAATGAGTTATGCAATGTTCCTTCGACTTCTATTTTTTGGGAAAGCTTAAGCAGAATTGGTGTTAGCTCTTTCTGGAATGTTTTGTAGAATTTACCTATGAAGATATGTGGCCTTGGGCTCTACTTAGTTGGGAGGTTTTGATGATTGAATCTATCTCTTTAACTACAATTGGACTGTTGAGTTTATCAAATTCTTCTTACATCAAAGTAGGTTGTCTGTGAGTTTCTAGGAATTTGTCCATTTCCTCTAAATTATCATTTTTTTCAGCAAATAATTTTTCAGTGTATCCTCTTATGAAATTTTTTTATTTTGGTGGGTTCAGTAGTGATATCCCCTTCTTCAATCCTTATTTTGTGTATTAGCATCAGATTTCTTTTATTTTTTGTTAATCTGGCTAAGGGTTTGTAAGTTTTATTCAACTTCTCAGAGGACAAGCTTTTGGTTTTGTTTATTTTTTCTAATGCTTTCTTATTTGTATTTCATTTAGTTCTGTTCTCAACTTTTTAAATTATTTCTTTCTACTTCCTTTGGGGTTAGTTGTTGTTTTTCCAATTCATCCAGGTGTGCAGTTAGATCTTCTATTTTAGCTCTTCTTTTTAATATATGAATTTAAGGCTATGAATTTCCATCTTAGTACAGCTTTAGCGGCATTCAGAGATTTTGATATGTTGTGATGTCAATTTCATTTGATTCGAGTTAGTTACTGATTTCTTTTGAGATTTCTTCCTTGACCCACTCTTTGTCTAAGAGTCTGTTGTTTACCTTCCACATCTTTGTGCCAAATCTGGTTCTCTGGCCCTTGGTGATTTCCAATTTCATTCCATTGTGTTCAGAGAAATTACTTTGTATAATCTCAATCTTTCTGAATTCATTGAGAATTGTACTGTGGCCTAGCATGTGGTCTATTTTGGAGTATGTTCCCTGTGCACTTGAGAAGAATGTAAATCCTGCTGTATTTGGGTGTGACGTTCTGTATATGTCTATTAGGACCATATCCTCTAATGTACTATTCTGAGTCTTTGTTTCTTTATTGATTTTCTAACTAGACATTCTGTCTAACTGTGATAATGGTGTATTAAATTCCCCCACTATAATTGTAGAGGCATTTATTCATTTAGTTTTCTAGTTGTTTGCCTCATGTATTTTGAGGCACCCTGATTAGGTGCATAAATATTTATGATTGTTATCTCTTCTTGGAAGTTTACCACTTTTACTAATATATAGTATCCTTCTTTGTCTCTTACAATAGTTTTGCATTTAAAGCCTATTTTATCTGATATTAGGATAGCTTCTACAGACCTTTTTTGATTATTGATTGCTTGTAAATTTATTTTCCAGCCACTCACTTTCAGCTTCCTTGGATCCCTGAGTCTAAGGTGGGTTTGTTGTAGACAACATATAGATGGGTCATATTTCCTTATCCATTTTTCCAATATGTATTTCTTGACTGGTGAGTTTAATCCATTAACATTGTGTGTTATTACTATCAATGAATTTCTTATATCAGCCATATATTCTTTGGGTTTATGTATGTCATATGTTGTTTTTATTAATCTTCTTGTCTTTTTAGTTGTTCTTACACTGTCCTCCAACTCTCTCTCTCCTGTTTTTTCCTTTCAACCTGTAGAAATTCCTTAAGTATTTCTTGAAGTGCAGTTTTCATTTTGGCATACACTCTTAATTGCTGTTTATCTGTGAATATCTTGAATTCTCCAATTTTTTTGAATGCCAGTTTACAGGGTAGAGAATTCATGGCTGGAAGTTTTTTTTTTTTCTTTTAGTACATTGACTATGTGATACCATTCTCTTCTTGCCCTCATACTTTCAGATGAGAAATCAGCACTTAATCTTATTGTGCTTCCCTTGTATGTGATGGTTCTCTTTTCTCTTGCTCCCTTGCGTATTTTCTCTTTGTCTTGAACATTGGACATTCTGATAATTATATGTATTGAAGTAGGCCAGTTGGGATTTATAATATTTGTGATGCATTGTGCTTCCTGAACATGTACATCCATCTCCCTCAATAGGGTTGGGAAGTTTTCAGCCATTATTTCCTTCAACACTCCTTCTGTTCCCTTACCTTTCTCTTCTCATTCTGGGATTCTTATAATGCATATGTTTGCACATTTTTTGTTGCCATTTATAGACCTAAGTCCCTGTTGGATTTTTTCTTCTTTTAAACTATCTGTTCCACTCTCTGTTTGATTTCAGATGTACCATCTTCCACCTCACTGTATGTTTCTTCTGCCTGTACATATCTGCTGTTATGTGATTCCAGCATTTTTTAAATTTTTTAGATTGTGCCATTCATCACCATCATATCCATTATCTTTTCGGGTATGTTTACAATTTCTTCAATAAATTCTCCCAGTGTCTTCTTAATATTCTTAGTCTCTTCCTTTTTCCTTGCATGCTTGAAACTCTTTTCTACCACTCTATGGCTCTTCATGTGATACATGGGGTAGACAGAATTGTCCCCCATTTTGGACATATTCTTGGTTTTTGTACACATTCTGGTGGTTGTGTACCCATTGTAAATAAGATCTCTTAAAGATCAGTTAAAATGTGACACAACACAATCAAGTTGGGCTTTAATCCAGATTACTGGATTCCTTTATAAACTGACTTTATAAGAGTGAAATTCAGGGATAGAAGCAACAGGGAGCAGCCAGAAACCAGAAGTCAACAGAACCCTGAGAAGAAAGTAAAAGACATTGCCATGTATGTTTATTACTACGTGATAGAAAAGCCAAGGAGTCCAAAAATTGTCAGTCAGCCAGAAGATACCCAACCCAAGGTTTAAAATTACATTTATTTGTAAAGCTAATCCAAAGCATTGTGAAGAAAACCATCCCAATGTACAAAATAATTAGATTTCTAAAATTAGTTATAAATAGATATTCTTAAAGCACTCAGAGAGAAAAAGGCATTTTTTTCATTACATACATGCCTTCTGTCAAAAGACAAAAAACAAAACAAAACTGTCAAGCTATAAGTATAAACAGAGCAAAACGTACCTTTTGAATATGTAACATTTTATGATGTCACTGAAAATGGCAGAGTAAAGACATCTGAAAATTTTCTTATCCATAAAAGCAATGAGAATAATAGCAAAAATTGTTCAACATTTTTTCTGAATCAACTTCAGAACTCTGGAAATTGAACAAATGTTTGCAGCAATCACAGGAGCATTTATTCAAGAAACACATACACCTCCACTAAAGCCTTAAAAACCAAGAGCCCAAAATCACAGGAAAGAACTCCACCCTGGTAGTCAATGGAAAAAGAGAAAGGTGTTGGAGTTTCTTCAAAGCCTAATCCCCAAGTAACTGTCATTATTTGAGCTGTAGAATTCCTGAATACTCCACTCACAAGACTGTCTCATTATTTTATGTGATTCACAACTTGTCCAGGGCAAAGCCTTTTCTTAAGGAGAATTTTGTCAACAACTATTACAGCATGGCTGCATCAACTAGTAGATACAAGTTGGGAAAATCAACAGGTTTACTTAAGACAGAGGACACAAAACAGTTAATTGAAACTGTCCCTGAGGAATGCCAGATATTGGACTTACTACAATAACTTTAATAAACTATTTTACATACATTCAAAGAACTAAAAGAAACTATGCCTAAAGAATAAAAAGAAAGTAAACATGAGATGATGCCTCAGTAAACAGAGAATATTGTAAAGAGACAGAAATTATAAAAAGGTACAAAATAATTCCAGAGATGAAAGGTGGAATAACTGAAATGAAAAATAGATTTAATAAGGGCCTGATCATCAGCATTTGATCAGGTGGAAGAAATAATCTAAAAACTTAAAGATAGGTCCACTGAGACTATCCAGTCTGAGGGGCAGAAAGAAAAAAGAATGAAGAAAAGAAAGCAGAACCTGAGGGATCAGTGGGGCACCTTCAACACCATTTGGTATATATACACCAAAGTATAAATAAAGGGAGTTCCATAAAAAGAGAGAGAGAATGGGAAGAATGAATACTTGAAGAAATGGTGGCTAAAATGTCCCAAATTATGCAAAACATTAATCTACACATCCAAGAAGCTTGACAACTCCAACTAGGATAAAATCAAAGAGATCTATAACTAGGAACTTCATATAATTAAACTGTGGAAATACATATATAAAGAAAGAATCTTGACAGCAGCAAGAAAGAAACAACTCATTGTGTAGAAGGATCCTCAGTAAGAGTAACAGCTAATTTCTCATAAGAAATCATGAATGCCAAAAGCATCAGGATAAATCCTAAATAAAATTAAATAAAAGTAAAAAGATTGTCAATCAAGAATTAAATATCTAGCAAAACAGTGATTTAAAAATAAAGGGGAGATTAAGACATTCTAAAAAAAAAAAAAAAAACAGAAAATTCATCACAAGCAGAGCTGCTTTACAAAATACCTACAAGATGAAATTTCAGGCTGAAATGTAGGGACACCAGATGGGAATTCAAATTTACAGAGGATTAAAGACCATTAGTAAAGGCAACTGCATGGTAATATTAAAGACAGTATAAATGAATTTTTGTTTGCAAGTTTCTTCTCATATTTAATTTAAAATATGATCTAGTAAAGTATTATTATAAATCTGTGTTAATGAGAATACAATGTGTAAAATATGTAACTTGTATGAGATTAACAAAGATTAGTTTAGTTTAAAGCACAAACATGTGTAAAGAAAAATGGACTGGTGACCTGAAGGTAGTGGAGATGATTAGCTTATCATTTGGGTTTTGGGTGAGCTGAGGTGTGTGGTTGGTGACCACAGGTGTGGGTTTGGCCTCTGTGGGAGTTCATGTAAAAGGGCTGGAAAGCTGATTATTAATTAGGCTAAAGATCAGATAATCACATGGAAAGAGTGAAGTAGGAACTCTACATGACACCATATACAAGAATTAGTTTCTGTACCAGGAGAAGGTGTGGGCATCAGCCAGATGGATCAGAACATGACCAAGTACAAGGTGAAGATTTGGAGCATGAAATGGTACTTGAGCTCAAAATGCATCACAGACCTTAATTTAAGAAATAAAGTTATATAATTCTTAGAAGAAAAATAGGTATGAATCTTAATGACCTTAGATTAGGTGATAGGTTTTATATGACACCAAAAGCATACACAAAAAAAAACCAAATAAATAAATAGGACTTGATGAACATTAAAAAACTTTAAGCTGCAAGGAAAACTATCAATAAAGAGAAAATGAACCCAAATGATAGAAAATGTTTGAAAATCATAGATTTAATAAGGGCCTAGTATTGAGAATATATATATATATAAAACTATAACAAGTCAAAAAGAAATAACCCAATTTAAAAATGGGCACATTTGTATAGAAATTTCTCCCCCCAAAATACATATGACCAATAAATACATGGAAATATGCTTAACATCATCCTCTCCTCTTTTCAAACATATAAAATTGAAAGAATTCATCACTAGTATATCAGCACTTCCTGAAAGAAGTCCTACAGGAATAAGGAAAATGATAGCATGTAGAAATAATGGATTGACACAAGGAATGAAAAGCACCAGAAATAGAAAATATGTGGGTTGTGGCAATTTGGCAGTTTGATATAGTTATGAATTCCAAAAATAGATATTGGATTATGTTTGTAAAGTGGTCTGTTCATCTGGGCATGGTTAAGGTATGATTAGGGCTTTCATTGGGAGACATGAATAGGGTGTTCAGCCCTACCCCGTGGTGGGTAGGGTCTCAAAGATAAAGCACATAACAAAGGACAGAGTTGGAGTTTTGTGTTGAGCTGGAGTTCTGATGTTGGAGTTCTGAAGCTGAGTTTTAATGCTGGATCCCAGGGAGGTGGGCACACAGAGGAGCATGGTCATGAGGAAGGAGAAAAGGTCCCAGGAAGAGAGGAGCTGTTTGCCTGATAGTCTACAACTGACTTTGTGGAGGAAGCAGAGGAGCTGAGCCCAGAGAGAAACAGAGACCCAGGAAGAGAAGATCCCATGAGGCCTGAACCCTGGCAAGTTTTGGCAGCTGTCTTGCTCCAACACATGGTGACAGACTTTGGTGAAGGAATAAACTTATGCTTTATGGCCTGGTAACTGTATGCTTCTGCCCCAAATAAATTCCCTTTATAAAAACCAACCAATTTCTGGTATTTTGCATCAACACCCATTTGGCTGACTAATACATGGGTAATTTTTTTTTTAAATCATATTATTTTTTAAAATATCTTTAAATGATAACTATTTAAAGCAAATATAATTATTATCTATTGTGGGGTTTATGACATACATAGAAAAAGTATGACAAAAATAATATGCCAGGGAAGCGGCTGTGGCTCAATCAGTAGGGCTCCCGTTTACCATATGGGAGGCCCCGGGTTCGGTTCCCGGGGCCTCCTGGTGAAGGCAAGCCCGCCCACACAGCGGCGTGGTTGGCTGACCCAGCGAGCACAAGCAGCAAGGGGGGGATAAATGAATAAATAAATAAAATCTTAAAAAAAAAAATTCTAAATTATAAAAAAAAAATAAAATAAAATAACATGCCAAAGTTCATAGTAGTATTATTCACAATTGCCAACATTTTGGGGAAAAAGTTTCCATCAATAAATGAATGCATAAACAAATTGTGGAATATGCATAAAATAGAATATTATTCTGTTATAAAAATGAATGAAATTCTGATACATGCTATAACATGGATGAACCTTGAAAACATTATGCTAAGTGAAATAAGTCAGACATAAAAGGACAAATGAGTCCACTTATGTGAAATATCTAGAATAAGTAAATTGACAGAGGCAGAAGGAGCTGGGAAGAGGGATGTATATAATTGTTTAATGAGTATGGAGTTTCTGTTTGGTGTGACGAAAAAGTTTGGGTAATGAATATTGGTGATGGTAGAACAATATTGTAAATGTAATTAATGCCACCAACTTGTACACTTAAACATGTTTAAAATAGCAAATTTTGTTTTATGTGTTAGTAAAATAAAAAATAAAGTACTTTTTAGAAGCCAGGAAAATAGAAATGAAAATGTAATGTTGTAGCATTCTTATTCTGTATGTGAAGTGGTATATTGCTTGAAGTTAGAGTGTAACAAGTTAAAAATGTATAGGATAAACCCTAAAGCAAACACTTACAACAAAGAGGTATAGTCAAAAACACAGTAAGGTAGGTGAAATGGAATCATAAAAACTACTCAAACCAAAAAGAAAGCAGAATAACAGAGAAAAGGGAAAAATACATGGGACAAATAGAAAACATGGCAAACTGGAAGGTTTCAACACAATCATGCCAACAATGACAAGATAAATTGTCTTAACACTCCAATTAAAAGGTTGAGATTATCAGGTCTACATCTATTACAACCTGAGACTATTCAACTATCCAAGGGAGAATTCCTTTAGCTCTTAAGAGAGGATTCACAATTGGCAGTTCAGTATTTTATAGAAGCTTAAAAGACTATTTTCAAAACCATTTCAATTCATCAACTGAACTATCAGAAAGGTCAGACAACCTTGCAGGTATCTGCTAACCTTTCCAGGTTGTCATGATATGGGAGGTGAAAATAGAGAAGTAAAAGTGAAGTGAAGGATTTAAAAGTAAAAGGGAAAGTGAAGAAAATTAAAAAGGAAGGGAAGGAAAACAGATCATTATTCAGGCCCTTGATATTGATGATTGTACTTATGAACCTTTTTTTGTGATATTGAAACTTAACCTAGTATTATATACTGCCTAAGAGTTGCCTCCTGAAAGCCTTATTGTTGCTCAAATGTGGCCTCTCTCTAAGCTAAACTCAGGATATAATCACATTACCTCCCCACTGGCATGGGACCTGACTCCTGGGGAGGACCATTCCTGGCACCAAGTGATTATTACCAAACACCAACTAACAATTCATCTGGAAAAAAAAACTTTGATCAAAAATGGAAATGGTAAATACAAGTGAATTTTATTTTACTAAGAGATTTCAAAGTGAGTTGGGATGTCTTTCCAGAGGTTATACTTATTCAAGTCTCAGCAGGATTTCATTGACTGCCAAACTAAATATTGCATTAAATATTGGGCTTCCTGAGGGCTTTAGAGATATCCAGAAACTATAAGCAGGGCAGACAACTCAAGAATTTGTCACCCTGCCCATAGGTCTTACTTTGGAATTTATGCTCCCAATTGTAACAGAGTTAGACACATTTACAGGTTCTCTACAAATGGCTTCTGCCCTTTTAATTTGAACCTAAAATTAGCATTACACTTGATAAGTATATGTCCCAGATAATTAAATCTTTGGCCTGTCCATGTGTCATTTGAGCCCTGATTCTCAGCAGAGTTGTAACACCTACTCTCCAGTTCATGGGACTCATCTAGGACAACAAACAAGATGGTGACAGACAATGCCCATTCCAAGAAACAGAGAGTATCTGCAACTGCAAGCAAGATAGCTCTATCTGCTCCATGGGACCTAAGCCCTCTCTCAATTAGAAGCAGAGTGGGTCTATTGAGCTGTAGGGTGGATGTAGGCAATTTTAAATCAGCACATACCACTCAGAACTGAGTGGGAGAGAGTGTGGTCTACAGTGTGAACTGTGGTCTATGGTTGGTGGCAAGGCTCCAGGATGTGTAAGTTCATTGAGGTTGGTGGGCCACACTGTGGGAGATGTATGTGTTGGATGTGGTGGGAGGTGTGGGAGGTGGGCAACATGGGAATCCCAGTGGGTTCCATGTAATATTTTGGGTAATCTGGGCGCCTCTTAAAATATATGTATATATATATATGTGGCATTTTTGTGGGCAAGTACACATATATGCATATATGTTTGTGTATCGTTTTGCAGATGTTTGTATTTTGAGAGTTTTGATTTTTACCCATAATAAAAATAAATAAATAAATAAATAAAAGAAAAAAAAAAAAAAAGAAGCAGCGTGGGCATCACCATCCCAGAATCCTCAAGATTGGGGAATGAAAAGTGGACTAAAGTAGACTTACTATTATTCTATTATAGATATATTATTCTAGTGATGGAAGAACTCTTATCATTGATGTAAAGGCAGTGGCCACCAGAGATACTGAAGGATGTGAAAGAGAATAAAAGGTGTAATATGGGGGCATTTTGGGGACACTGGATTTGTCTTGCATGACATTGCAGTGATGGATACAGGCCATTGTATATTTTGTCATAACTTATAAAATTGTGCAGGTCAGAGTGTAAATTATGATGTAAACTATAGTCCATGTTTAGTAGCAATGCTTCAATGTGGGTTCATGAATATAACAAATGTACCACACTAATGAAGGATGTCATTAATGTGGGAAGGCTTGGGAGGGGGAGGGAGTGGGGCATACGGGAAACCCTTATATTTTTTTATGTAACAATTATATAATCTAAAGCTTTTTTAAACATAAAAATAATTAATTAAAAATGTAAAATGAACTTGCTCAACAACAATATACTTCTTATAAGAATGTTGATGTCTCATTATTAGAGGTATTAGCTTTGATTGTTTGGTTGAGATGGTGTCTTCCTGTTTCCTCAACTGAGTTATTGTGGTGTTTTTTGGAACTGATAGGCATTTTGTTAAGGAGATGCTTTTCTCTACTGAGTTCAGCATCAACTGATGGTTCTTGCCTGCAAAATTATTACCATGTTGTCAAATTTTCAAATGGTTGTATTCTATTCCCATTCTTCCTTCTACATTTATTAATTGGAATTTGATTGCAGGGAGGCTCTGTTCCTTCTCCCCCCTTATTTTATCACTATGGGTTGAATTTTTTTTTTTTTATGGGTATGAACAATTTTTAATATTCTGGATGGACTTTTAACAAAGGATTTGCCTTTCAGGGCTTCCTATATCAGTCTGGCATAAGGCTTCTTTCCAGGCTTTCTCTGCTGCTCAGCCGCAAACTCTCAGGTGAATGTTTCAGTTCTACTGGGCCTTTAGCTGTTTGAGCCTTCTCTCCTCTGGCATCTTTGGAGCTTTCTCTCTTCCGGTACTGTATTCTGTGTAAGCCCATTTAAATCAGCCCACCAAGTCTGAGGGGACTTAAGCTGAGTCACACCTAACTGATGTGGCCAAATCAAAGGCCCTAAATTGATTTAATCAAGTAAACTTAAAACCTTTGAATTTATAATCAAGGGGTATCACATCTAGAGAAATAGAACAGATTACAAATATAATCCACTTTTGTGGGGCTCATAAATAATCTCAAACTGCCACAATCTCTATTTTTTGGTAAGGCTCAACTTTTTACATGTATTTCTTTTATTGTTATGGAATATATTCTGTTAGGTTTTCCAACATATGTTTCCAACATACAATTCCTAAATTCAGGAATTTTTAAAGATGGAGATTGAATCAATAGGAAAATATACAAATTTTAATAAATGATACTGACCATCCTTTTGGGGAATAAAATAGATCCCTACCTCATGCTATTTATATAAATGGATTTCACATGGACATACCAACAATAGGAAAATATTTTTATGAAGAAACCATGAAATCTGCAATTCTCACACTCTGGATAAGCACAAAGCACCATATCAATCCCTGGACAGTTTTAAACAGACCTGGGTAAATGTGAAATAAATTCTTCACCATATTGATATAACACTTAAATAGTATTGCCTTTTTCTTAGATAATAAACCAAAGCACACAATAGTAAACTCTTTTTACTAGTCATCTGAGATTTTTTTTGTAAGTTTTTGGCTACATTTGCTTGTCTTAAGAGGGCTGATATAACCTAATTCAAATCAGTTTTCATTTGAATAAAAAGAGATTAAGTTGAAATAAATAACTGTTTAAAATAAAGTTTTCCAAACATTTGAGATTACTAATGTAATTAGCATCAAAAAACCAGGAACTGAGGTGGTACAGGTGGTAAGATACCTCTGTCCCACATTGGAGGTTCCCATGATTGAATCCCAATGAAGACAGGAGGAAAAGGATGAGAGGAGAGGGCAGGAAACAGACACAGAGATTTGCTCAGTGAATGGACACAAAGCAGCAAAAATGGGAGCAGAGGGGAGGGGGGTTAAGATAGATTTTAAAAAAACATAGGAAAATAAATAAATAAATCTAAAAATATAAGTAGACAAGGCTCAATTCACTCACAAAAAGAGCTGAGAAAAGGCAAAATGCTATGTGAAGGAGATTAGGGATATCACAAACACACAGGAGTGTGCTGCACATCATCCAGGAGGGAAAGGGACCAAAAGGAAAAGAGGCTAAATGAAAACCTTGAGTTACTCACTTCTGTGGCTGAGAAGGACAAATATACCCCACCCTCAAGGCAAAAAGCCTCAATAAAACCCCTGGCTCACTGGAGCCAACTGAGTGGGAAAGAATGTTCTCCACCTTAGGAGGAAGAACGGTCTGGCAGATGGCAGAGAGTGGCTTCTCTTCAGTGAATTTGACCAGCTTAGCCCCCTTTGAATCTCAACAGGACCCCAGCCAGCACTGAGGCAGTCCCAGGGAAATGAGAGGGTGATCTGCTCATGCAGGCTATCACACCTAAGTACCCTAAGAGAGAGAGGAACTAGGTCAGTGAAGGAGTGGGTGGGACAGATGCTTAACCAGCACAGGAGAGAAGGAAACCAGGAGAGATAGCAGGCAAACTGTTAGAAGGCTAACTCCCCTGAGGGAAAGGGAGGAGGGAGAGCCAGATGAGCTTTCAGAATCCTACCTAACTTCTGGAGTGGTATAGTTCAGTGGATGAATGCCTGCCTGGCATATATGAGGTCCCTGGTTTGATTACTAGTAACTTCTGAGAGAGAGGTTCCAGAGAATGATCCATTGATTGGTCAGGCATCCAGCTGGTGCCTTGAGACAGAGAAAAAATAGACTGATTTAATTCTTGTTTTAGGTGTTTTTGATTTCTTATTTTTAATTTGTATTCTTTATTTTAATTTATTTTGTCATTTTATTATTCTTTATTTTATTCACTAAAACAAGGTACCTTATCTGTGGAGGGCAGGCTGCAGGGTGATTGATAAGCACTGGCAGCCTGAGGTGGTTCCTAGGGGGCTGAGAGTGAAGCCTGTTTTTACTGGGTTGTTTTTTTTATTTTTTTGTTTGTTGTCATTTCTCTTTATTGGTTTCATTTTTGCTTGGCTTTATTTTTTCATCCTTAGTTGCTTTATTTCTTTTCTTTCATTTTTTCCCTCTTTTGTTGCTTTTCTTTCATTTGACCATTTTGTGTTCTTTTTTTCTCTCTCTCTCTTCTTATCATCCCATGTTTCTGGTCTTTTATTTTATTTTACCTTTTTCCTGTTTCATTTTTATTATTCCAACTTATTTACTGTTATTCCTTTGTATTTTTAAAATAAATTTTCACTCTAATTACTTATTTTGCTGGCTCTTTTATGGTTCCTTTTCCATCTTTCTTTATTATCACTGTTATACTTTCTCTCTTTTCTCTTTCCTTTTCTATGATCTTAATATTTTTTCAAGGGAACACAGACAGCTACAAGGATATAGAATAAGTGGAACCAAGTCTCAAAAAAGAACCTTAACTCAAAACAGGAAAATCTGGAAGGTAGTGGCAGACTAAAGAACTCCAAGTCACCTCAAGCTTCAGGACAGTTCATAAACACCCAGAACTAGGAGACCAGAAGTGCATCCTGCAACATCCTGGAAGGAATGGAAGGAGGAGAATGCCCATCAGCAGAGAAGATTCATGAGTAGAGCACTCCACGCTATGGAGGCCAAGGCCCATACTCCACTGGTGGTGCAAGAAACCTCAGAAGATATTCCATGGCTGGAATTGGAAGCTCCCTTTCCCAAAAATGGGGGAGAAAGAGATGGTTGGGGACAAAATCCAGCCACTGATTAGTAAATTTGGCTGGCTAATCATAAGAACAGCTAAAGTTTGAACCTGTATAAGTCAGAAAGATGGTGATAGTCACAATTTTAACTCTGTATCCTGCATGAGGGGAAGCAGGGTGGACTGAAAATAACAGTGTTGGTAGGGAAAGTTTTCTTACAATCCAGATAAGATTGAAGCTCTAGTTTGAGCCCAAGCCCTATATCCAGCAGGGAGGAAACTGAGAAGACCTGTGCCAGTCTCTCTAGGAACTACAGGCTGTGCCATGGAGGTCAATGCTCATCCTATTCTGCTGGAGCAAGCCAACCCAGGTGCCATTCTGTGGCTGGAGTTAAAAGCCCCATTTCCCCAAAACAGGAGGAAGAGATGGTTGGCCACTGACTTCAGCTACTGATCTACTGGCTAAAGTATAACCCTAAGAACAGCTAAAACTTGCACCTGGCCGAAACAGAAAGAGGCCAGTAGCCACCATTTTGATTCCACTCCTGGCAAAAGGGGAAGCGGGGCTGAATAAAAATCACAGTGACAGTAAGGACCAGCTTCTTTCTACCCAGATTGGAATATAGCCAATAATTCCACTTCTGTTTCACCTTCTTGCTTCCTGAGGCTTTCTCTCTCTTTGTCTGAATGTCATATTCTTATATAGAACTCCAGTAATAGGATTAAGACCCTTCCTGATTGTGTTGGTTCACACCTTAACTGAAATAACCTCACCCATAGGTCCAATTTACAATGAGCTCACACCCACAGAAATGGATTAAGCTTAAGAACATGTTTTCCTGGGGTAAATAACGTTCCAAAACATCGCAAAGTCCTAACCTCCAGTATCTCAGAATGTGATTCTTTTTGGAAACAGGGTCCTTACAGATCTAAGTATTTTTTTAAAGAGGTATTTTTTTTAGGATTTTTAAAATTTATTTCTCCCCACCCCCTCATTGTTTGCACTTACTGTGTCTGTTCATCTTCCTTGTTTCTTCAAGGAGGCACAGGGAACTGAACCCAGGATCTCTCATGTGGGAGGGAAGCAACTAATCACTTGAGCAGCATCTGTTCTCTGCTTCTGTTGTGTTTCTCATTAGGCTTTTCTTCTGGTGTCTCTTGTTGCATCATCTTGTTGCATCGGCTTGTCACACTTACCCATTGTTCCAGCTTTCTGTCTTCTTTAGGAAACACCAGGAACTGAACCAGAGACATCCCATGTGGTAGGCAGGAGCTCAATGGCTTTAGCCACATCCACTTCCCCTAAGTACTTTAAATTAGATAATGTTACAATGAAGAATAATGGGCCCTTAATCCAATATGGCCAGTTTCATTCTTAGAAGAGGAGAAAAGACACAGATAATGGGAAAGGTCATGTGTAGGTAAAAGCATGGATTGGAGTGATGCAACCACAAGTAATGGGTCAGCAAGTGTCACCAGGAGCCACCAGAAGCTGAAGAGTTCATGAAGGATCTTCTCCTAGAGCTTTTAGATGAAGCACAGTCCTGCCAGCACCTGGATTTCTACCTTCTGGCCCCTGGAGCTGTGAGAGAATAATTTTCTGTTGTTTTAAGCCATACAGTTTGTGGTAATCTGTTATGAAAGCCACAGGAAAAAAAAATAGATTCCCATTATGGGTGGTGAAAGGTTATAGAGATTTAGCAAACAAGGGATCTAGGATGAAGGGGGAAAATAATAACAGACTAAAAATAGAGGGAGAACAGTCAAGGCAAACATGAACTGCAGATGGAAGAAATATTCAGAGGAAGAGGTAGAAGAAGGGAGCTAATGGAGAGGTAAGTGCTGGACACCCCAGTGAGCCTACTTAGTGGTGCCTGCTTTTCTCTTCCTGGCTGTCTCCCAGGGAGTGTTTTGAAGGATCTTCTTTTAAAAGGAGAAGCTTGCCTTCTTTGTGGTGTTGGAAGCCTTGTCTACACTCCATTTCTTTTATTTGGCCTAAATTCCTTTTATCTGATCTACCACATTAAATCATTTGCTCATTCAACAGTTATTCGAGTACCTGATATGTGCCACATGAAGAACTGGGTATTGCAGTTACAGCAGTGAGTAAAATCTGCAGAAAGTCAACAAAAAATGTTGTATGTCTTCTAATCTGCCTTTGATGAATATTTTACATATCTTACCCCTGCCAGAAGTGCCCACAGCTCCCCTGTGAGACTTGGTGGACAAGAAGGGCTGGGGGTCTGGATGGAATCTTCACTGTGCATAGCTCTAGGACACATGATATACATAGACTGCCCAATGTGATGGAGTTGTGCAAGAGACATCTCTGTCTACAAAGAAAACAAGACCTCAGAAAGACACTCCCAAACACAGAGAACAATAATTCTCAGATGTGTTCTTGTTGGCCAAATTCTTAACAAGGCTGTCCTGGGCTGCTGAATTAGCTGTGTTAAGATCCATATTTTCCATTCTTCAGGTGAATTCAGCCTGGTGTATTGTGGAACTGAAGGAGGTGCTACAGGCTAAATCTTAGAATATGAGAGGAGCTTGTGTTTTGATTTACTGGTCTTTGTTTCCACAACATCTTCCAGTAGGGAAAGATGGGAAATAAACAAAAATACTAGAATATGTAGTTAGATGGTGTTAAGTGTTATGGAGAACAAGTGAGTTGGGAAAAGGATATCACCCATTCATCTCACATATTTATGGAGTACCAGGCCAGAGGAGACAACAATAAAGAGAACAGACAATGATTCCTGCCCTCATCGAGCTTGCTTTCTAATGGAAGAGATGAATATGTGAAATATATAACATATTAGCTAGTGATAAATAAAAAGAGAAAGCAAAATAAATCATGGATTAGAGCTTTGAACTGTTGACACTGGGCAAGAGATAGCTTGTCATTTTAGAAAAATGCTTGGGAAGACCTCACTGGGATGAATTTTAAGTGGGATGACCATATAATTTATTGTCCAAACCAGGACACTTTTGAGAGTAACAGGTAGTGCTGCTAATAGTTACACCAGAGAAACAGACTTAAATTAGGACTGTCCCAGAAAACTATGGCTGCCAGATTTAATGAATAAAAATATAAATATAAAACATCCAGTTAAATTTGAATTTCAGATGTGATGAATATTTTTTTATTATAAGTATTTCCCTTTAGATATATTTATTTGGTTAACTATGAGTGGTTGTCTGTTCTGATATAAGCTTATGCAATGGAGAAGTGTTCTTTTTACTTATAGTAACATAATTTCTTCTATATAACAAAAAGTTAATCAGGAGTTGATTTTAATTACTGGTATTTAAATAATTGATTTGGTTGAGCTTGAACACTTTCAAGATTAGTGGCTGTTTTAGGTCAACTGTATTATTAATATTTACTCTACAGAAATCGTTTCCTATTTCAAAGGAACAATGATTCTTTGGACTAGCTTTTACATTTAGATGAAGATAATTTCTTGAGGTAAATTTAAGGTTGAACTGAAATCCTGTTTTGGCTTTTCAATTGGCTTTTCAACTCTACTTATAAATCTTCTCACTATTTCACCATGTAGCTGAGTTTATTCATGTACTTGTTTATAAATAACTGATCTGGTTTCAGGGTTTTGAGCTAAAATTCTCTGTTTATAATATTCAAGTTAATTTATTATGTAAAGGATAGAAAATTTAATCTTTGCCATTAATTACTAAGAAATATCCTTTCATCTTTCCTTTATGAATAGCTATAGTACCTAAATAATATTTCTCGTTCCTATACTTTCTCTAATTGTTAAATGTTTTATTAAATAATTAATGGTAGTAGAATTGGATAAGGTTGGGCTAACTTTGTTCAAAGTGTTCAGTATTGAGTGAAATCTCCTGGGAGTAAGCTAGTGCCTTAGGGTTAGCCACATTTATCCAAGCATACCTTCCAGTATGTTTACCTGCCAGAACTTATCTTTTCTTATATCTTTAATAAATATTATGTATATGGCATTACAATTTTTTTTTTGAGGAGGGTAATGATTGGTGTATTTACTTTATAGCCTAATTTAATTAAGTACTGTACTCTCAATTTACTACTCAAACTTATTTTGGTCTTTTTATTATATTATTATTATTATTATTATTGAATGCTTCACAAACTTGCATGTGATACTTGTGCAGAAGCCATGATAATCTTTTCTGTATTATTCCAATTTTAGTATATATGCTGCTGAAGTGAGTACCCTTTGGTCTTTTGGCCTCATAAAGGCTTGTTTATATGATTCTTTGTAATAGAGAATGTTTCCACCTCATAAGCCTCCCCTTGACCTAAAGTTTTCATGATGACAATGATGCTTAGCAGAATAACTTTTAAGGGTTTGAAGATGATGGCTCTCTGTGGGCAGAATCAGTAAGTGGTGGTGAAGTTCATCAGAGTTTATCTAGTACAGAATTGGCTCCTCTAGAGAAATATAAAGCATGTTTGAGTTTAAGTTGTTGGTAATAGTACTCTTGAAAAAATAGTTCACTATATTAGTTGTTTAAGGTTAGGGCTAAGCATAGTGGGGTATTTAATCCCAATTTGAGTCTTAATTATAGTGAATTTAGAAATATTAAAGTCACATTTGTAGCTTATTTTTATTTCACCTGGAGTTTTCACAGCTAAATTAAAGTTTAACTTTATTCCTTGTTTATCTTAAGCATATTTTACACCAAATTTTATTGTTTTTGGTTATCATATGACTGTGGTCACTGGCATGGTTTATCATCCCTTATATGCAGCTTCATATAACTTAGTCAAACTTTTATTTATTGCTTAATTTTATCACTCTTGTGCCTTGTGGCAGTGTGTTTGAGCAAGGCTTAAATAGCTGCATATTGAGAGTGCTTGATACCTGCTCTTTTTTATCTTTTATGATCCACAGGGCATACTCACTGGAATGTGGGTGCTTGCATACAGAATTTCACTAGGAATTAATAAGAATACCAGGTCCAAGTTTATGGAGTTATGAAGAGCCCATCTATATATTTCCAATCCTTTGCTTCAAATTTAGTAACAAAAGCAAAAATTCAAATCTTTAGAAAAAAATTTTAGTGCTTATTCAACATTATGGGAGGGAAAAGTCCTTCATAATAAGAACTGAAAAAAGTTCACCCCATCAAGTCAGAAGTTTTTTTAATGTAAAATGTGCAATTGTCTTTAAATTTAAAATTGATTAATACATCTTAAAGATAAAATTGGAAGAAAGGTATTAAAATTAAGGTTATTAAGTTGTAAATTTCATATAAGCCTTGCTATAGCTTGTTTATAAACAGTTTTGCTTTAGGGGTTTGAAAAGATAAAAGTATTTATAAAATGTAATTGAAGAGGGGATTAGTAGCTCAGTGGGAGAGTACCTGGTTCCCATGTTCGATGTCCCAGGTGAATCCCTGGTGCCTCCACCCCCCAAAAATGCAACTGAAGGTATATAATGTAACTTGGAGAATTAATCATATACAGTTGTTAATTTTTTTATGTAATTTAATTTATTTCATGTGTATGCATGTGTGTACACATATGTACAAAAACTGTTTTCCTTTTCTTCACCAAGCTGTCAGCCTTACTTTCCTTCATGCCACCACTTCCCCTGTCCTGGCTACCTTAAAACTAATTTTTGAAACTTTGGGACCACATGAAAAAGACAAAAGACAACTTAGACTATAAATAAAACTCATCCCTAACCTCCACTTCCTCTCTCCCTCCCACCATGTCTACCCAGTAGATCCTTATCTCCATTTTCTTTCCCAGCCATTACCATCCACAGGTGGCCTGACTCCTCAAAGGTAAACACTCAGAACAAGTGGGCCTCAAATTGCATTTAGGAGAGTTTGTAGTCTTTAAGCCCTGGGAGAGAGGAAGGAAATAGGGAACTTTCCATTTAGGGGTTTCCCAGTACATCTTCAGTAAATCCCTCACATACCTCAGCAGTCAACTATAATCCAGAGTTTCCCTCCAAACCACTCCCAGCACTTTAATAGCTTACACTCCTCTGTTTCATGGGGTTGACTTCTATTCTCTCTCCCCAGCTCCATAGCAGCCCCCTGAATAAAGTCATCCCTCCCTATTTAACTCTTTGGCCATACATATGGAGTTACTTTTATATATAAAATTCTTATACCCATCAAGCATTGACTAACTACCACCATACATTGGAATATTGTTGTTAAAAAGTATTCCATCAAAGCTCAGCTAAAAGTGCCTTGAACATGTTAAGGTCTTTGTCTGGCCACCATTGAATCACAATATCTCCAACTATTAAAAATGCCAAATGCTTTATTTATGGGGAATGAGTGAAAAGTTTAAATGAGCTGTGAAGAAAGGACCAGATACCAGGTATAGTTTCAAGCTAGAAATCTGTACTTTAATTGGCCCAGAGATGGTCATTAATTACCCACACAGGCTATTGGTTTCTAGAAGCTGCTTATTAAAGAATAATACTGAAGATGATATGCATGTTGACAAGGATTGAATTGATAAGATAAGATGACTAAGGATTTAATATCTGGTGTAAATAAGTACTGCTTGTAAAGAATATCCTTTAGGACAGTAAACATACGTATGATTAATTTGATGACTAACTCCATGTGTTGAGTTGGCATAAAGTTATTTGCACAAGCAAGCTCTGGCCTGATTATCACTGTGTTATTTGTATTCATAGTTAGTTGATTGCATCTACAGATGATTGGATCTACAATCAACAAAGGAGATAGCACTCAGATATGAGGAAAATCTCTTCGTCTAGTAAGTTGGAATCTTAAAGCCAGTGCTAAGGAATTCAGGTGTCAAAAGTAGAATTTCTGTCTCTACTTCAGCCGGCCTGTTTGTGTGTGTGTGTGTGTGTGTATCCTTCACTCTGTTTCTCTGGAGAACCCTGAATAATATAATTAATATAATATGTATTGTGTAATATCAACATAATATATATTGTATAAATTCAAGAATGCAATGTGCATGCTTATATTAATGAATTCCATAATATTTATGTATGAAAATATAGTATGTAAAATTAAACCTATATTACAAAAATACAAATATTAATGGGGAAAATCACTGAATGTGTTGTCAGAAGTAAATCATTTTTTTCATGTCTTCAAGACTGACATAGCAGATGACAAGAATGGAAAAAATATAAATAATTCATTCATTTAATTATTTAGCGTATGCCCCTTACACTAGAAAATTATTTAATGTTTATCAGAAATCTAAATTTACCTGGGCTCCCTGTGTTTTATCTGGCAACCATATCGACAACCCACAATATGTAGTCCCCTTACCTTCAGACAGACATGAAGGCAATAAGGTTTCTTCTGCTGTGTTGAGAATAAGCAGAGTGGCAAGGGCAGATATAGGAAAAGGAGAGAAGTTGGGTGACTACAGTGACATACAGACATGAGATGAGAGTGGGGGGTCCAGGTTTTAGGTGGCAGGAATAGGTGGGATTTGGGATATATTTTGAAGGCAGAGTTGATGAGATTTGCTTATGCTAGTATGAGAGGATTCCAGGATGACACCCTCTTTGGGGGCTTTATAAACTGGAAGTGCCATTAACTGAGACAGGGAGTAGGGTGGCACATGGAAGAAATTGGGGTACAAGGAGGACAGAAATCAGGAGTTCAGTCTGCCCTGTTCCATGTGAGATGCCTATTAGACATGCCTGTGGAGACCACAGTCTGGAATTCAGGAGATTAAAATGATATTTAAAATTATAAGTCTGGTGAGAGGATCAGACAGGAAGGTGGTGGATTGGTGGCAGGGTAGGAGTAATGCCAGCTCCACAGTCCCCTGTCTTCCCTCAGCCAGGAAGGCTGAGCTGTGGGTCAAGGAGGGTAAATTTGTACTCTTAGGCTGGGCTAGATGTAGGCTGCTGTCCTGGTTTGAGTCTTTTGTAGACCCCAGAAAATGATATTCTTAAGCTAACCCATTTCTGTGCATGTGAACCTATTGTATGTGGGACATTTTGATTAGATTCAGTCAAGGGAACTTTTGATTAGATCATTTTTATTAGATTACTTTAAAATAATAAAGTAATTATTTACTTTAACCGGGTACTGGATCACCTAATCCTTTTACCAGAGTCTTATATTAATGGAACACAGAGAAAGAGAGCCACCATTTTTACTGTGCCATGTAAGAGAGGACTCCAGGATCTCCTATAGCCACAGAAAGAGAGGGAAACACCAAAAGGCTGAGAGAGAGGCCAGAGGCTGGAATCAGAGGAGCAGCTGAAGCTGAAACACTGAGGAGAGTGGAGAGAGGAACCATAGGCCTGATTGCCCACAACTGAGTTCAGGGAGTATTATATAGTTGTTATAGTTTATAAGAGAATGTTCTCATATTTGTTTAGTTAACCACATTCCATCTTCCACCACTGGATTCCCTGTGTTATACAGCCTCATGTTTTGTACAATCCATTCAACATGTATACTCAGTGGCTCTCATTTTCAACACAGAGTCATACTGCCATCATCTCAGTCAATTTTAGATGATTTTCATTACTTCAAAAGAAAAATTTACATATCCTTTTATACCCCTCTATAGTTGTCTCTAAGAATTGATATAGTATCTTCTTAGCCATTGCTGCAAAAATATTACAATATTATAAAACAGAGTCTCTTTCATTGCCCTGAACTTGGCCTCCCCAAAATAAGCCATGACATCCTATTTTCCAGTCCCCTAATTGCTGAGTGAGCCCATATTTCTATAATTTTTTAAACAAATCAATTTTAATTTTTACATATTAATAAAGCACACAATTCATCCAAAGTGAACAATCAGTGGTATTTGGTATAATCACATAGTTGTGCATTCACCACTTCAATTAGAGCATTTTCATTATTTCATTAATAATAAACAAAAACCAGACAAACAAACAAGAAAATTCTTCACTTCTCAGTCTCTCTCTGTTTCCCCTGCTGTGCATAGGTGCTGTTTCTGGCTATTTATTTATTTATTAAGCAAATTTATTGAGATAGTATCACATACCTTATGATTTATCCAAAATGTATAATCAATAGCTTTCAGTATAACCCCAATGTTGTGCATTTATCACCACAAAAAAATTTAGAACCATTTCATTGCTGCAAAAAGTAAAAACTCACACCCCCTAGAATGCCTTCCCCAGCCCAACATAACCACTAATCTAATTTCATTTTTATAAAGTGACTTAGATTTACATTTTATATAAATGGAAGCATACAATATATTACACAACATACTTAATGTCCTTCAGTTTCATCCAGGTTGTCATATGCTTCATTATTTCATTTCTTCTTACAGTTGTATAATATCCCATTGTGTGAATACACTTGATATTTACAGACCATTTCTGCATGTCCTCTATTTATCTGGGAAAGAACAGATTCCCGTGTCTTTCTTGACTGCAATCTTCCCGGAAGTCATTTTTCTATAATTTGATTTCTCCATCTTATAAATACAGCAGAAATGAAATTTTCCAATTAATTAAGGGTTCTAATTAATGGGGTTTTAAAAAATCAAACTTGGATTTGGGGATTGAATCGTGTACTCCACAAAATGCATGTCCAAAAATTAATCCTCATTCCTGTGGGTGTAAACAAATGATAATGTTATTACTAGTTAAGATGTGTGCTCATATAAAAATATGATCTTTGAAGAGCCTATTTAGATGAGACCATATTGAATCAGGGTGGGCTTTAATCCATGTTACTGGAGTCCTTATAATCAAGAGAAGTTCAGATGCAGTTATTCACAATAAGCCAGAAGTCAGCAGAAGTTAGAAATTGTCACATGACAGAGGACTGCTGGAACACTACAGGTTCCAGGAGAAAGCAAGTCTGCCAATACCTCAATGTTGGTATTTTGTTCTAGCCAACAAAACCATGGGACAATAAATTCCCATTCTTTAAGCCAACCCATGTGAGATATTTGTCATAGCAGCTGGGAAACTAAGGCACTGGGCTTTGTTTCTTCTAGTCCACCCAGGGGAGACAGGCGCCTTTCCCACACTTATATTTAAGCTCCCATCTCTCCCTCCCCTACTTTTTCCAGGTAAGAATTCCTTGGGTAATAATATACTAAAGGCAGTCTCACCACAACCTTGCTCTCTTGAGCAGATGACCACTTATTGCTCACACCTTACCCTCATTTCTCCAGTATTTTTCCAGATGAGCTGGCAGTGTGGCCTCTTTATGCACAGGGTCACTTACCACTGTAGAGGGGACTCCTAATTTATTGGCAGGATGGGTCTCCCTGGACTCAGAGTAAATTCAGGCAGCAGTCACTGTCACACTTATTTGGTTTTTTTCTGTTTCTTAACTTTCCAAATATTCACCTGTTGTGGGGGATTTTCCCCAAGATCTCCTTCAGGTGCAATGATTCACTAGAAGGATGAGAATTCAGAAAAGCTGTTACACTCACTGTTGTGGTTTATTACAGTGAAGGGATGCAGATTAAAATCAACAAAATAAGAGGAGCACAGAGTCCAGGAGAGTCCAGGTACTAGCATCTAGTTTTCTTTTCTCAATAGAGTTGTACAGGCAACACTAATTCTCTTGGTAACCATGTGTCACAACGTATATGGAATATTTTAAACCAGGGATGAGCCCTAAAGCCTTGCTATCCAAGGTTTTATTAGGGGCCTGATTGTGTAAGCACAGAATGACTGCATGGCTGACAGTAGTTACTCAGTCTCTGACCCTTCCAAATTTCAAAATGATACCATGTGGCTCAAGATCCCTACCATAAATCACATTGTTAGTATGGATTAAAAGGTGTGGCCCAAGGCACTCACCATAAATCACATTGCTGGCATGGACTACAAGGTGTGACCCAAGGCCCCAGGTAAACAAAGACCCTATTTTCTGGAAAAGCATTCCAAGGGTTTAGAGGTAATATCACAGGAACTGGTTAAGGCCTTTCTTTGGAATGTTTAGGATTTGAACACCCCAGGCCTCCTGAGTCAACCTGTACTTCACAGGACTCACAAAGGTCATAAGAGTTTTCATTTTGTTGGTCATCTTTTAGAAATGTATAAATTAGTTATAAAAACTTTTGGTTACAAGGGGTTGGAATTTTCTTCAAAAACATTTTTAAAATGTAACTTAAATGTTCCCTTTGTGGCTTTCCATCAAAGTACATATTTCTTACAAAGCAAAAGAGATGTTAAATCACTAAATCACTTATACTAGAACTCACATGGAGAAAACCAAGAATAATAACACATATTCCACATTGCAATATAAATCATAATTACAGATTCTCTCTGAAATATCTGTAGTATGTCATTCTATACTTTTATCACCTGCAGTGCCTTCTGTCATTCTGCCTTCTAGTTGCAGAATTGATACAAAGAGGAAAGAATGGTGCCTAGGACTCTTAAATGGCTAGCTGGCTGCAGGCAGTGTTTTCCCATTCTTTAGGGCCATTAAATAATCTAACGGGCAATGTTCAGTTTTTAAAATGAAACAGAAGAAAAGACAAAAATCTCAGAGCATTGTACCACAGATAAAAATTCTGTTGGCACAGCTTTTGTTTCAGTTATATGACTATGTGTGTGTGTGAGAGTGTGACCACTGTGCATGTGTAAGAATGTGTGTAGTCTAGATCCTTTAATGAATTTGATAACTGCTATGGCCCTAATGCCCAATGGGTTCAGCTTAATGTTTGGTAAAGGGCCAGACTCAGAGGGACAGTCTGGACTTGAAACCTGGCTCTGCACCATACTACCATGTGACCTTGGGCAAATTTCTCAATCTCCTTAGGTGTCA